>JAQJVL010000001.1:6690957-7086471 GCA_035578905.1 Stictocephala bisonia
TCTTCGTCCTTACAAGTAGTTAAAATTTGATAGAGCGAGACCCACTTTTTTTCGGTTTTCCAAGATGGCGGCAGTCACGTGACCGGATCCAAGATGGCGGCGCAGTGTTGCCAACCCCCCACCCCCTCCCCCACAAAATTTCCCTCACATTTCCCTCACATTACCCTCATTTCCCACACATTTCCCACACATTACCCTCATTTCCTTCACATTACCCTCATTTCCCACACATTTCCCTCACATTACCCTCATTTCCCACACATTTCCCTCACATTACCCTCATTTCCCCCACATTACCCACATTTCCCCTCAAATTACCCTCAAATTTCCCTCAAATTCCCACATCATACTATATAAAATGCACTGTTAACCTTGTTATACTATATAAAATACCCTTTTTTTGTCCAATATAGCGACCATATCCAATATGGCGTCCTTTCCCGCCCGCGCCAACTCACACCCCGTGGGAAAATTCCCTCCCCAAAATTCCCTCATCCAATATAGCTGTCTTTATACTATATAAAATTAATATACACTATAATAAAGAGTGACCGCAGCGCCCCTGGCGGCAACGCAGCGCCCCTGGCGGCAACGCCGATCGCAGCGCCCCAAGCAGCAATACCTAGCGATCGCAGCGCCCCTGGCGGCAACGCCGACCGCAGCGCCCCTGGCGGCAACGCCGACCGCAGCGCCCCTGGCGGCAACGCCGACCGCAGCGCCCCTGGCGGCAACGCCGACGCGACCGTAGCGCCCCTGGTGGCAATGCCGGGTGACGCATGCGCATCCAGGTTAACTCTTCAAGTAATCCTTCACACACCTACTGTTAGCCTACCTATTGAAATTAATTCTAAACCTAATTCTACCTAGCTCCCCCATATAACACCTACTGTTAACCTACTTATCTAAGTTTTCCTCAACCTTTTAAGTCCCCCATATTACCACTACTAAAGCTACAAACCTTTCTCTTGAAGCTTAGATTATACCTTAAGACTCCTCATCTTACAACAAGTAGTCAAACACATATGAATTATACTTAATATTACTTAATTTAAATCTTCAAATTTATCTAAATCAGTAATTTTAACAGAGTACTCAATTCCACACATGTTTAATTCACCTTCACGTTTCTTTGTAACCAGTTCATTCAAACTCACAGGACATTCTTGGAAGGGTATTCTGCTACACTCGTTAGACTGGAGGTTAGTAAAGTTTATTTAGAGTTTATAATAGCTTACTTATACTAAGTGATGATCCAAACAATATATTATTAGGACGAGGTCTCCAGACCAACCACTTCAGGCACTGCCCCAAGCACCTCGGTCACTGCTAGTGACGTGTTGTACATAGACCTAGGGGACGCCTTTAGCAACCTTCTTTTCCTCCAGATCATAATTTAGAACAGAGTAGCACTTTGCTCTCAAGCCAATTATTTCCCTAGCTGGTTGTGAATTTAATTCGTCTTTGAATTTTCCTAACACTTTTTTATTTGAATTACTGTAGCATGGGTGGCTAGGTGGATAGTCAGACGTATCGAAAAGGTGTAGTTCTTTTTTCATGTCTGCGTAGACATCCGGAGTATATACATTGTTGAAGCGGAAGATGACAACGAGGAAATACCCACCAACCAACAGGGTAGGGTGGTGAACTACGCATAGCCCAGACATATCGACAGCACTCCCAGCAACAATGTCCTAAAACATACATATATATATTACACAAAGTAGGCAAAAAGCTATCAACCCTCCGTGACCTAGTGGTTAGCGTACCCGACTCGAGAAACAAGTGTTGATCTATACCTGAGGGTCTATCCACCCGAATCCAGACTCTGGGAGTCAAATGGTACATTACTACTCCAAGGATGAGTAGGTGGGTGTTATGTTCAGTAAGGACGGTAAGGAGATCGGTTCCTGTGGTATCAAACCGACGGGAGATGGTCACATGTTCAGTCAGTACGGTTAGGAGTCGGATGCGAAACCACTCGGACACAAGGTCGTTTTTTTTAATTTGATTGAATTGTGTTCAATTCATAACTAAATGACCTAAAACTTCCACAATAAAAAAAAAAAATAATAAATAACAAATACCGATTGTACTCTGTGCAAATGCGCACCTGGTGGCAAAATTAAGCGCATCCTTTCGGAAACATAGCGCCTTCGGAGCGTTTTCACTCTACACATACACACACCTGCTGGTAAACAGCACAACCAAACGAACACACCAACCACTTTTACAGAAATTAACTTTTTTGAAACAGAACATATTGTATGAGTAAGTATGACAAGTATCTTTTTCCTTTAACGTACGTATTACAGTCCTGGATAATGATAACTAATTCAGTTAATTGCAATATAAAATCAACGACTATACACGTTACCACCAATGAACCAATCAGTAGCAATGAAATACCTTCAGAAATATAACCACTCTACACATGCGAACTAAAATCAAGTTCATAAAATTAAAGGCACCCGCCAAATAAAAATTGAATATACATTAGCCAATGATTATCAAATCATTGAGAGCACCTACTGTCTAGTTAGTCTTACCCCTGTCATCAGTTAGCATACACATTTTCTTTGACAACTCAGTCAATTCTATTTCATGCACAAATAGCATAATTAAGCCTACTAAAGTCTCACAAATACAAACATTTTAACAACTTTAGTTCATTGTAATTCCAAACAACTGTAACGACAATAAATTGCCAACATGAGATCAAATATAAGCTTGCTTATACTTATGTTTAGCATAATAACTATTTCTTACATTCAAAACTTTAATACCTAAGACTTAAGTGTGTAGACACTAAAATACAGTAATTGGATTTCAAGTTACATCATATCTGTAAGGGTCAATTTACGAAACATGTTTAACATTTCACTCAGACCATCCCAAGTCTGTAGGTAATAAAAAAAGATACACAAATCATTAAATAAAATAGCAATAATTAATAACGAAAGTTTAAGTAACAAAGGTAAAAAATAAAATCGTACTTGCTATGATTTCTGTAATAATTTCCGTGAGTTAAATCTCTTCAAACTTATACACATAAAATCCATTTACCACTCACCACAATTTACCAAAACCAACCCAATATTATCCTTATGAACCAAACCGAACATTGACAATAGGAATACACCACTGTATACCACTGTGCACGTAACTAAATAATAAACATAATATAAGGAATAACATTGCAAGCGAGAATATTAAATCTTCAACTGTACATCATTGTTACATACGAGACTTACTGGTGTACGGTGGGCAGGCTTTATCGCAAAACGTCCGTTATCGCTAATGGTCCCATTTCAACGGACACATTAGCATATCAGTAATTACAAATCAATCCATTCTGCTAAACTATTCACCATAGTAATATTAGTCTTATTGCAAACTATACAATTGTGACCAAGGAAGATTCTACTTTATTTAAAAATAAAAAACAGTAAGTAATTTATTTATTTACTTATTTACGGCAAACGCCAATTTACAATGAATACAAACGAGATGGCATAATTGTGGTAATATAGACAATGACACAATAATTTAAATATAGCTATAACTATGCAATTAAAAATAATTATAATCATAATATGTAACAGGTAACACCCATCATCAGTTCATACAATAGCAACTACCAAAACAAAAATCATACATAATTCAAGCTAGCAATAACTTACATCACAATAGTTTAATATTTGTCATAATCTTATTCAAATAGAGTACAGATAACGCCTTCTATAACAAAATAACAGATCGTTCCATATTTATTTATTTATTCATTTCAACGGCAAATCCATTACATACATAAATTTGACGACAGGCAAATACAATAATACAAGAAATAGACAAAGTGGTACAATTTAGTAAACAGTGCAAATAAATATAATACCAAAGAAAACAAGCTAACAACACGTTTAAAGTAACAATCTCAACTAAAAAACTTAGCCAATTGGTATAAAGACAATAATACTATAACAGATAAGACTATAGTTAACAATATTACATTAGGTGAGTGAGCGAGCGTGTGCCTATAGATAAGAACCTAAAAGTAAAGAAAATAAAAAGTAAACAATCATAATCGATCGGTAAGAACATATAACAAAGTAAGAGGAATGGAATAATATGACATCTTTAAAATATAACATCAACAAAAGCTGTTATATATTTAATAAACATTTCCTCTATCAACATGAGAACATAATAGCCTAAGACGTTAATTTTTACTCCATTAATGAAGTATTTAATTATCAGAATCAAAATCAATGGAGATATACAGAATAACATTAGGAAACAGCTCTCACTTGCTGTAGACTGACTGAGGTAATTAACGTTATATGTTGCTTTCTATAAATTAATCAATAGACTATCACTGTTTTAAAACAATCGAATTTGAATGTTTCAGGAGGATTATTATGCACCCCAAAACGATATGTCCAGGAGGAGAAACCAATGGACCCATCACGTCTTAAAAACAACATCTGCTTTAAACATCCGTAGTGAAAAACACAACATATACATACATTAACAACGACCTCATCCAGTTCTCCATAGGTCGTCTCATAGAATTGTCGGTTGCTCCACCATGGCTCTATAGGTGTTGGTTGAGTCTGAACAAACAACCCGTCTTAGTCAACTATACTAAAAGTCAATATCCTAGTTTACCCTTACATTGGAAACAAACTTACCCGATTAAACTCTTCATCAACAAGGCAGTAGAAAACAGGCAGAGCATCAACAAGACAGCAGAAAACAGGCAGAACATCACAACAACTCCCACAAAATACCTCACCTTACCACATACAGAAACGTATAACCATGGTTGTACATGTAGCCCGGCGGTCTTCCATTATACTACAACGGACACTAAAGGGGACTTCTCCTTGTAGTACTCAACCATTTCCACTTCATGTTGGATGTGAAGGCAGCATACCTCAAGACTTAGTGTGTACAGTGAGGGAACCACAGCGTCTGGAGCTCTCGAGTGAATGTGTATGCTGGCGACGTCATGAGTGTCCACTCCGCGAGCCTGCTCGCCCCACCTATGACGTCAACCCACCTGAGTTACTTAGGACTATGTATCAATATTTATGGGGCCCTGAAAAGGCTCGTTTTTAGCAGAGGAGGAGGAGTTTAGGTGTAGATGAATGATATGTCATGATGGTTGTAATCGTGCGTTACGTAGGGGCTTACAATGAGTTGGACATGGAGTTCCATGTCCTCTGTCCATATCCAAGCGTTTCTAACACGATGAATAAAAAAGAAGAGATTGTTTAAAAGTTGATGGTCCTAGGTCCCATCTTCATGTTTAGTGATCTTTGTACAGTATAAGTATACTGTACGGTTTTGAAATGGGAAAGGTGTGTATTTCCCTGTGGAAACGTAAAAAACCTTTAATAATGTAAGCCGTATTATCTATCATAGCAGCCCTAGAAAGGTCTGTTGTAGATTTAGATGAACTTTATGATGTCATGTACTATACTATGTACAAAAGTGGTCTACCGTTGATAAACAAAGAAATAAAACCGTTCAGGAAATAGGTATAAGGCAATTCCATTAACACTTGTAAGATACTTAAAAACCCAAGGTAGAAGGGTTTGTCATAATATGCAAAATTTTACCCTTTTAACAAACTATGTTAGCTTAACCAAACCTAAGTCAGTAGAATAATAACATCTAATAGACTGTACAACCAACTCTTCTGCTAACGTAATTAATAAGTGTAATACAATGATTTGAACCTCACAGCTTCATTCTTATATTACAGTTTACAAAGATCATTCAAGACTAACCACATAGTACTTCATATGCCCCTCACTAAATAAAATGTACTATCCATCTCCCTATAAACGTTTTAAACCATTTCCAATGAAGGCCCCAGATTTGGGGGGGGGGGGGGGGGAAGGGCAGGTATGAAACCCTTTAAAACCCGAATACAAAATTTCAAAAAAAACAGTAACAATAATGCATTTTACTGCACTGTTCCAAAAAAACCCCATAGCGAGGTACTTTTTGGATTACAATATATTCAGTTTAAAAACAATTTTAAAATTTTGCTATTTTCAATTTTTCATACCTAATACACAGAAACCCCCTTTTAACAATTTGTGCTTTTCATTTAAATTAGTACAAGTAAAATTAATTTTTTAAAAATGCTTTATCTACTTTTTTGTTTTTTTTTTTTTTTTTAAATTTCCCCTAATGGTTACATACCCAAAACATTTAATCTTAAAGTGTTTAATTTTGAGAGCCGCCCCCTCAAAAATTAAAACCCTAAATTTTCTAAAGTCTCTTTTGTTTAGGTAGAACTTCAAACAAATATGTATTAAAATTAATGCGTAATACCTATCAACTTCATTCTTTCACCCTTGAAGTCACAAAAATTTAAAAAATTTCAAAACCCAAATTCCAATCAACACACATTACCTCCAAAAAAAAAAACACTAACCCAAATTACAAAGTTTTTCATTTAAGTCACACTGAAAAAGTTTACTTTTACCAAGTTAAAGCATTCAGTCCCCCCTTTACATCGTCCATTGGGCCATAAATGAAGTATAGTAACCAAAATTTCTTTTAAAAAAAAATTTTACACCCTAAAAATTAGTCTACCGAACCCATTGTATGTTAACCCAAATAAACTCACAAATATCAATTGTTATATCCCCCAAAAAATATGATAAATGAAGGGGTAATAACCCCAAAAAAAAGGTGATTTCCCCACACTCTAAAATACACGTGCAAAACATTATTACTGTATTTAAAACGTTAATCCTCAGGTTGGGTCTTGAATGAGTGTAGATGAATGGGGTGTAGTCTTTGTTTTCTAACTAAAAGGTGCGGGCCCCTTTTATATATCATTTTATTTTAAAACACAATAGTTTAGGGGAAAAACTATGGGGAAAGGAACCCCAAAACCCAAAAAGTATTGGGTTTTTATTTTTAAAAAAACTGTCCCGTTTAAAAAAAAATTCTAACAAAAAGAGTAAATTTATCCAAAAAATAAAAAAAAAAATCAAAAAATACATACAAATTTCAGAAAAGAAACATTTTACATAAAAAATGTGTTTTAAAAAATTTGTTCAAATCAAGGGGAAAAACTCCCAAAAATTTGGGGCCCCTCCAAAAAACCCCTTTAAAAATTTTTGGGTTTAAAAAGTCCATTAAAAAGGGGTTTTTTGTGTACAAAATAGTTATAATTCCCTTAAAAACATTAAAATTTTGTGTCATAAAAAACGATATTTTCCTAAAAATTAAAAAAAACCCTTTTAAAATTCTTTATAGAAAAACCTTTTTAAACTTAATTTGAGCTCCCAAAAAAACGGGAAAAAACTGATGTAAAAACTTGTAAATTAATTGTTTAACCTACATAGCTATTTAAATTGACCCCCAAACATTTTTCAAAGTGTAAACAATTAATTTACAAGTGTTACATCAGTTTTGTACGTTGTTTTGAGCTCAAATTAAGTTTATAAAGGTTTCTATAAGAGTATTTTAAAGGGTTTTTTAATGTTTAGGACAAATATCGTTGTTATGACACTGAATTTTAATGCTTTTAGGGAATTATAACATATTTTGTACACAAATAACCCTATTTATGGACATTTTAACTCAACTTTAAGGTGTTTGGAGAGTACTATGTTGATAGTTCTTCCTTGATTTGAACAATGTTTCAACACATTCTTATGTAAAATGACTCTTTTTCTGAAATTTGTATGTATCTTTGATTTTTTTCTTACTTTTGGATAGAATTTACTCTTCTGTTAGAATGTTTTTTAAACTGACAGTTTGTTTGAAATACAATCAATACTATGTGGTTTGGGTTCCATGTCATAGTTTCCCTGACTATTGTGTTGTTAATAGATGATATATCAAAGGGTCCAGCAGCCTTAGTTAGTAACAAAGACTACACTCATTCATCTACACTCATTCAAGACCCATACCTGTAGGATTAACGTCTCAAATACAGTAAGTAATGTATTGCTACGGTGTATATAGAGTGTGAGGAATCACCTTGTGTTTGGGGTTATTACACTTCATTTATCATACGTTTGTGGATATAACAATTGATATTTGTGAGTTTAGGTTGGTTAACATACAATAGTTCGGTAGACTAAGGTTAGGGTGTATAAGTTTTAAAAGTATTATTGGTTACTATACTTCAATTATGGTCAATGGACGTATGTAAAGGGGGACTGAATGCTTTAACTTGGTAAAAGTATACTATTTCAGTGTGACTTAATGAAAACATGTATTGGGTGTAGTGTTGTTTTTTGGAGGTAATGTGTGTTGATTGAAATGTAGGTTGTTAACTTTATTTTGTGACTTCAATGTGTATGAATGTAGTTTGATAGGTATTACGCTATGAATTTAATACATATTGTTTGAAGTTCTACCTAAACTATAGAGACATTAGAAAATAGGGTATAATTTTGATGTGCGGTCTCTCATTATTACACGTAAGATTGATGTGTTGGTATGTATACATTATGGGATTTACAACAACAAAAAAAGTAGATAAAGCTTTGTTAAAATTAAGTTTACTTGTACTAATTTAAATGTAAAGCACAAATTGTTGAAAGGGGTTCTGTGTATTAGGTATGATAATTGAAAATAGCAAGAATATCAATTGATTTTACTGAATATAATGTAATCCAAAGTACCTCGCTATGGGGTTTCTTTGGAACAGTGCAGTAAAATGCATTATTGTTACTGTCTTTTTGTAATTGTATTCAGGTTTAAATGGTTCATAGCCTGTCTTCATCTGGGGCCTTCATTGGAAATGGTTTAAAACGTTTATAGGGAGATGGATAGTACATTTTATTTAGTGAGGGGCATATGAAGTACTATGTGGTTAGTCTTGAATCATCTTTGTAAACTGTAATATAAGAATGAAGCTGTGAGGTTCAAATCATTGTATTAGACTTATTAATTACGTTAGCAGAAGAGTTGGTTGTACAGTCTATTAGATGTTATTATTCTACTGACTTAGGTTTGGTTAAGCTAACATAGTTTGTTAAAAGGGTAAAATTTTGCATATTATGACAAACCCTTCTACCTTGGGTTTTTAAGTATCTTACAAGTGTTAATGAAATTGCCTTATACCTATTTCCTGAACGGTTTTATTTCTTTGTTTATCAACGGTAGACCACTTTTGTACATAGTATAGTACATGGCATCATAAAGTTCATCTAAATCTACAACAGACCTTTCTAGGGCTGCTATGATAGATAATACGGCTTACATTATTAAAGGTTTTTTACGTTTCCACAGGGAAATACACACCTTTCCCATTTCAAAACCGAACAGTATACTTATACTGTACAAAGATCACTAAACATGAAGATGGGACCTAGGACCATCAACTTTTAAACAATCTCTTCTTTTTTATTCATCGTGTTAGAAACGCTTGGATATGGACAGAGGACATGGAACTCCATGTCCAACTCATTGTAAGCCCCTACGTAACGCACGATTACAACCATCATGACATATCATTCATCTACACCTAAACTCCTCCTCCTCTGCTAAAAACGAGCCTTTTCAGGGCCCCATAAATATTGATACATAGTCCTAAGTAACTCAGGTGGGTTGACGTCATAGGTGGGGCGAGCAGGCTCGCGGAGTGGACACTCATGACGTCGCCAGCATACACATTCACTCGACAGCTCCAGACGCCGTGGTTCCCTCACTGTACACACTAAGTCTTGAGGTATGCTGCCTTCACATCCAACATGAAGTGGAAATGGTTGGGTACTACAAGGAGAAGTCCCCTTTAGTGTCCGTTGTAGTATAATGGAAGACCGCCGGGCTACATGTACAACCATGGTTATACGTTTCTGTATGTGGCAAGGTGAGGTATTTTGTGGGAGTTGTTGTGATGTTCTGCCTGTTTTCTGCTGTCTTGTTGATGCTCTGCCTGTTTTCTACTGCCTTGTTGATGAAGAGTTTAATCGGGTAAGTTTGTTTCCAATGTAAGGGTAAACTAGGATATTGACTTTTAGTATAGTTGACTAAGACGGATTGTTTGTTCAGACTCAACCAACACCTATAGAGCCAAGGTGGAGCAACCGACAATTCTATGAGACGACCGATGGAGAACTGGATGAGGTCGTTGTTAATGTATGTATATGTTGTGTTTTTCACTACGGATGTTTAAAGGAGATGTTGTTTTTAAGACGTGATGGGTCCATTGGTTTCTCCTCCTGGACATATCGTTTTGGGGTGCATAATAATCCTCCTGAAACATTCAAATTCGATTGTTTTAAAACAGTGATAGTCTATTGATTAATTTATAGAAAGCAACATATAACGTTAATTACCTCAGTCAGTCTACAGCAAGTGAGAGCTGTTTCCTAATATTATTCTGTATATCTCCATTGATTTTGATTCTGATAATTAAATACTTCATTAATGGAGTAAAAATTAACGTCTTAGGCTATTATGTTCTCATGTTGATAGAGGAAATGTTTATTAAATATATAACAGCTTTTGTTGATGTTATATTTTAAATACATATTATTCCATTCCTCTTACTTTGTTATATGTTCTTACCGATCGATTATGATTGTTTACTTTTTATTTTCTTTACTTTTAGGTTCTTATCTATAGGCACACGCTCGCTCACTCACCTAATGTAATATTGTTAACTATAGTCTTATCTGTTATAGTATTATTGTCTTTATACCAATTGTCTAAGTTTTTTAGTTGAGATTGTTACTTTAAACGTGTTGTTAGCTTGTTTTCTTTGGTATTATATTTATTTGCACTGTTTACTAAATTGTACCACTTTGTCTATTTCTTGTATTATTGTATTTGCCTGTCGTCAAATTTATGTATATAATGGCTTTGCCGTTGAAATGAATAAATAAATAAATATGGAACGATCTGTTATTTTGTTATAGAAGGTGTTATCTGTACTCTATTTGAATAAGATTATGACAAATATTAAACTATTGTGATGTAAGTTATTGCTAGCTTGAATTATGTATGATTTTTGTTTTGGTAGTTGCTATTGTATGAACTGATGATGGGTGTTACCTGTTACATATTATGATTGTAATTATTTTTAATTGCATAGTTATAGCTATATTTAAATTACTGTGTCATTGTCTATATTACCACAATTATACCATCTCGTTTGTATTCATTGTAAATTGGCGTTTGCCGTAAATAAGTAAATAAATAAATTACTTACTGTTTTTTTTTTTTATTTTTAAATAAAGTAGAATCTTCCTTGGTCACAATTGTATAGTTTGCAATAAGACTAATATTACTATGATGCATATTTTCGAACTAATAGTTTGATTTGTAATTGCTGATATGTTAATGTGTCCGTTGAAATGGGACCATTAGCGATAACGGACGTTTTGCGATAAAGCCTGCCCACCGTACACCAGTAAGTCTCGTATGTAACAATGATGTACAGTTGAAGATTTAATATTCTCGCTTGCAATGTTATTCTTTATATTATGTTTATTATTTAGTTACGTGAACAGTGGTATACAGTGGTGTATTCCTATTGTCAATGATCGGTTTGGTTCATAAGGATAATATTGGGTTGGTTTTGGTAAATCGTGGTGAGTGGTAAATGGATTTTATGTGTATAAGTTTGAAGAGATTTAACTCACGGAAATTATTAGAGAAATCATAGCAAGTACGATTTTATTTTTACCTTTGTTACTTAAACTTTCGTTATCAATTATTGCTATTTTATTTAATGATTTGTGTATCTTTTTTATTACCCACAGACTTGGGATGGTCTGAGTGAAATGTTAAACATGTTTCGTAAATTGAGCCTTACAGATATGATGTAACTTGAAATCCAATTACTGTATTTTAGTGTCTACACACTTAAGTCTTAGGTATTAAAGTTTTGAATGTAAGAAGTAGTTATTATGCTATACATAAGTATAAGCAAGCTTATATTTGATCTCATGTTGGCAATTTATTGTCGTTACAGTTGTTTGGAATTACAATGAACTAAAGTTGTTAAAGAAAATGTGTATGCTAACCGATGACAGGGGTAAGACTAACTAGACAGTAGGTGCTCTCAATGATTTGATAATCATTGGCTAATGTATATTCAATTTTTATTTGGTGGGTGCCTTCAATTTTATGAACTTGATTTTAGTTCGCATGTGTAGAGTGGTTATATTTCTGAAGGTATTTCATTGCTACTGATTGGTTCATTGGTGGTAACGTGTATAGTCGTTGATTTTATATTGCAATTAACTGAATAAGTTATCATTATCCAGGACTGTAATACGTACGTTAAAGGAAAAAGATACTTGTCATACTTACTCATACAATATGTTCTGTTTCAAAAAAGGTAATTTCTGTAAAAGTGGTTGGTGTGTTCGTTTGGTTGTGCTGTTTACCAGCAGGTGTGTGTATGTGTAGAGTGAAAACGCTCCGAAGGCGCTATGTTTCCGAAAGGATGCGCTTAATTTTGCCACCAGGTGCGCATTTGCACAGAGTACAATCAGTATTTGTTATTTTTTTTTTTTATTGTGGAAGTTTTAGGTCATTTAGTTATGAATTGAACACAATTCAATCAAATTAAAAAAACGATCTTGTGTCCGAGTGGTTTCGCATCCGACTCCTAACCGTACTGAGTGAACATGTGACCATCTCCCGTCGGTTTGATACCACAGGAACCGATCTCCTTACCGTCCTTACTGAACATAACACCCACCTACTCATCCTTGGAGTAGTAATGTACCATTTGACTCCCAGAGTCTGGATTCGGGTGGATAGACCCTCAAGGTATAGATCAACACTTGTTTCTCGAGTCGGGTACGCTAACCACTAGGTCACGGAGGGTTGACAGCTTTTTGCCTACTTTGTGTAATATATATATGTATGTTTTAGGACATTGTTGCTGGGAGTGCTGTCGATATGTCTGGGCTATGCGTAGTTCACCACCCTACCCTGTTGGTTGGTGGGTATTTCCTCGTTGTCATCTTCCGCTTCAACAATGTATATACTCCGGATGTCTACGCAGACATGAAAAAAGAACTACACCTTTTCGATATGTCTGACTATCCACCTAGCCACCCATGCTACAGTAATTCAAATAAAAAAGTGTTAGGAAAATTCAAAGACGAATTAAATTCACAACCGGCTAGGGAAATAATTGGCTTGAGAGCAAAGAGCTACTCTGTTCTAAATTATGATCTGGAGGAAAAGAAGGTTGCTAAAGGCGTCCCCTAGGTCTATGTACAACACGTCATTAGCAGTGACCGAGGTGCTTGGGGCAGTGCCTGAAGTGGTTGGTCTGGAGACCTCGTCCTAATAATATATTGTTTGGATCATCACTTAGTATAAGTAAGCTATTATAAACTCTAAATAAACTTTACTAACCTCCAGTCTAACGAGTGTAGCAGAATACCCTTCCAAGAATGTCCTGTGAGTTTGAATGAACTGGTTACAAAGAAACATGAAGGTGAATTAAACATGTGTGGAATTGAGTACTCTGTTAAAATTACTGATTTGGATAAATTTGAAGATTTAAATTAAGTAATATTAAGTATAATTCATATGTGTTTGACTACTTGTTGTAAGATGAGGAGTCTTAAGGTATAATCTAAGCTTCAAGGGAAAGGTTTGTAACTTTAGTGGTAATATGGGGGGGTTGAGGAAAACTTAGATAAGTAGGTTAACAGTAGGTGTTATATGGGGGAGCTAGGTAGAATTAGGTTTAGAATTAATTTCAATAGGTAGGCTAAAAGTAGGTGTGTGAAGGATTACTTGAAGAGTTAACCTGGATGCGCATGCGTCACCCGCTGATACCGTTAGGGGTGCTGCGTTGCCGCCAGGGGCGCTGCGATCGGTCGGCATTGCCGCCAGGGGCGCTGCGTTGCCGCCAGGGGCGCTGCAATCGCTAGGTATTGCTGCTTGGGGCGCTGCGGTCGGCGTTGCCGCCAGGGGCGCTACGGTCGGTGTTGCCGCCAGGGGCGCTGCGATCGCTAGGTATTGCTGCTTGGGGCGCTGCGGTCGGCGTTGCCGCCAGGGGCGCTGCGGTCGCTCTTTGTTATAGTGTATGTATGAAATGAGGGAATTTTGGGGAGAGAATTTTCCCACGGGGTGTGAGTTGGCGCGGGCGGGAAAAGACGCCATATTGGATCCGGTGGTCATATTGGACAAAAAAAGGGTATTTTATATAGTGTAACAAGATTAGGAGTGTATTTTATATAGTATAACGTGGGAATTTGGGGGAAATTTGAGGGTAATTTGAGGGGAAATGTGGGTAATGTGTGGGAAATGAGGGTAATGTGAGGGTAATGTGTGGGAAATGAGGGTAATGTGAGGGAAATGTGTGGGAAATGTGTGGGAAATGAGGGTAATGTGAGGGAAATGTGAGGGAAATGTGAGGGAAATGAGGGTAATGTGAGGGAAATGTGTAGGAAATGAGGGAAATTTTGTGGGGGAGGGGGTGGGGGGTTGGCACCACTGCGCCGCCATCTTGGATCCTGTCACGTGACCGCCGCCATCTTGGAAAACCCAAAAAAAAGTGGGTCTCGCTCTATCCAAAAACATCTACTACCATTGACATCACGAAATAATACAGTGATACACTATCATGGTTTTCTACTTGATTTATCTCTTTAATAATTGAATTGTCACGAAATGATACAGTGATACACTAAAATGAACTGTTCTTCGTATGCAATTACTAAAACCTTCATGGTTTTTTTTACTCTAGTATGATACAAAATATGAAACATGTTGTATCAACGATACAACACCGATCACGGCTTTCAACACTTGAGTGTTGTCTTGAATCATAAAATTATAATTCAACAAACTATATTAATAAAGGTAAATACATGCACAAGCATTTTTACATATGACTTAATAACATTGCTAGTTTATCATTATGAATAATCATTAATTATTTTATTCAACACTTTTTCTCTGAAGACACTGTTTCAACTATTCTCATACTATTGTGACATTCAGAGTGGTCTCCATCCTGGGAACCGGTGATGCGGAAGTAATGGATGGGTCGCTGACCACCTGCCCTGCTTGTTTACGACCTTTGGGGCACAATGGCTTACGCATGAACGCCCCTTTACCTCTTCACTGGACTTCTAGAATCTTCTGGGTTGACGAGCCAGCTCTGTCATGGAACTTCGGACGCAGGGGAATTCAAGAAGCTTCTAGATGGAGACCTGCAGGTGATATATACGGCCCGGATACCAGCGCTAGTCAGCCAGTCAGTCAGTGAGTCTAGAGTCTACAGCCCGGGTGTTTGCAGCGACAGTGAGACAGTTCTACAGTGCGAGTGAAGTGTCCGAGTATAGTGAAGTGGTCTACGGAGAAGTTACCGGTGAGTGGTTCGTTGTGGGGATCAACGAAGGAGCAGTGCGGTACTTGTGGACGACTTCTGAAGGGACACTGAAGAAACTGTGAGTGAACTGTTAGCTTTGGACTGTAGGTAGTAGGGAATCTAGTAAAGTCATTTAGTAGTCAGTAATTGTAAATAATAGTAGAGAATCTAGGAAAGCCACTTTATAGAGCTAGGAATTGTAATTAAAAGAAAGGAATTTAGTAAAGTCACTTTGCAATTAGTAGTTGTAATTATTGATGCCATCTAAGATTGTAAATATAAATTAGTTAAACTGTAACAGTAGGCCTAATAGTAAATTGTACTTTTCACAATAGTTAAAGTTAAGGAATTAATCCATTTAAATATAATAAGTTAATTTTATATATTCAATAAATTTAGTAATTGTTTAGTATATCGTGTTGCTTATTTGTAAAACCCACATAGTGATTAATTATTTATAAATTAGGACGTAAACACGTCACACTGGTGTCAGAAGTGGGATAGATTTGTTGAGCAACACGTTTAATATTTTTATTTATTGATAGTTATTGTTAAGCTGTTTATTGAATTCATTTACTGTAATTCTATATTGTTCAGACGTAGTTTTGCAAAAGAACGATGGCATCTAGTGGAGTTAAGTTAGTAGACTTAAAAGTGGCTGATTTAAAGCGGGAGTTAGAAGAAAGGGACTTAGATCATACTGGAACAAAATCAGTTTTAGTAAGTAGACTTAAGCAGGCAATGCTAGAAGCAGGGGATGATCCAGAAACATTCCTTTTTGAAACTGAAGCTAGTTCACTTAAGTCTATGATTATCAGAAATGCAGAGAAATTACAAAGTGACTTAGCAGAGAAATTACATAGTGACTTAAAAGAAGTGAAAGAGGACTTAACCGAAAAACTAAATAGTAATTGTAAAACCTTGAAGGAAGAGTTAGCTACAGAATTTAATTATAAAATTTGCCAAGTTGAAGACGAATTTAAAAAACAATTAGATGACTGTTCGAACGAATTTAAAAAACAATTAGATGACAGTTCGAAGCAATTAGGTGATAGGATTAGGGTTTTAGAAGAAATGGTTCAGGGGAGGAAGGAGTCAATAACCTGCAAAGAACCACCTGGGATCTCAGGAAGTGGACAGCAACCGCCCAGCCTGGAACGTCGGTCCAGTGTGAGTCCACCCGTAAATAACGCAAGTTTGCCAACCTTTGACGGAAAGATGTCCTGGGAAGATTTTATTACTTTGTTTGAGACTGCCGATGCTGTCTACAATTGGCCATCATCAGCGAAGGCGTCCATGTTGTGCCTTTCACTTCGAGGAGAAGCTCTGAGCGTACTGCAAACCGTTCCACCTGCTGAGCGACAGAATTACGAAGATTTGATTAGACGGTTGGAAATGCGGTTCGGACATAAACACATGGAACTGGTCTACAGATCTCAGCTCAGGAGTCGTCACCAGAAGTCTAATGAGAGTCTTCAAGAATTCGAAGCTGACATCGCACGATTAGTGAGGGGCGCTTATCCCACAGTGGACGAAGCTGTTTACGAGAGCCTATCCATTGAAAGGTTCCTCGATGGGCTGCGGGATGCTGAGACGCAGCAGGCTGTAAAGTTGGCCCGGCCTAACACTTTAAACGAGGCCCTGACGCAAGCCTTAGAGTTTGAGGCCGTAAAGCAATCCGTCCGGGGCCAGGCACGTCTGCGAGGAGTCTACGCAGAGGAAGAAGAACCTATGAAGATAGAAGACATCGTAATAAAAGTGCTTGATGCCCTGAGGGACCGGAGGAAGGAGATTCGCTGTTGGGGGTGTGGAGAGTTAGGCCATCCCCGAAGTAAATGCCCGAGTAAAGCCTCTCGGGGGCAGAGGCAGGAAAACTAAAAAGGGTTGATGGGAAGGGGCAACTGTCAACCCAGCAACTTGAGGCCCCAGCTAAGAGCATCATCGTAGCATCTTTGTCAGGTCATACCAATAGCCTTTACATAGACGGATTGGTAAACGGGGAGCCCAGAAGCCTTTTGCTGGACACTGGTGCAACGATGACGATATTGAATGAAGATATTTGTCCTTCCTCTATGAAAATAACTCCGACGACCTGGACAGTGAAGACTGCGACTGGGGACTTTGCCAGCGTCCGCGGGGAGACAGTTGCCACCTTCTGCATCGGGGGTGCATGTCTTGAGCATCGCGCTCTTGTAGCTGACATTGAGGAGGACGTCATACTCGGCATGGACATGATGACGAAACTTGGCTTACAGTTAGACCTCAGGAAAGGAGTGACGACCATTGGGGGAGAGGAAGTTGCTCTTCAGCATAGGAAGAATTTATCTTCTTGGGTGCGCTTGTTGAAGGATGCCACTCTGCCACCTCGAACTCAGAAGATCGTCAGAAATGGACAAGACTATTCCGGAAGGCCAGAACTTAATGCTGGAACCAGTTATAAACGACGAGGAACTTGGACGTGGGGTACATGTAGCGAAAACACTGTTCAAATCTTCTAAGGAAGTTCCAGTCCGTATAATGAATTTGAATGATCATCCTGTTGCATTGAAACAAGGTAAGCTCCTAGGTAAATGTTCTTCGGTTTCTTCTGTTTCACGAGCTGATAGGAATATCTCTTCAGACCATAAAAACCTTCCAGAAGACATAGCGGAGTTTGTAAGAGATGCATGCAGGGGAATGACATTGGATCAAACGAAGCAAGTCGCTAGGCTAATAACAGAGTATCAAGATGTGTTTGAAACTGCTACGGGGCCAAAAGGTAGGACAACTGTGGTTCAACATAAAATTGATGTTGGAGACGCTAGACCAATCCGTCAAATACCTAGAAGACTACCCTGGGCGAAGAGAGAAGAGGCAGAGCGAAAAATAAAAGAAATGGAGCAAGATGGAGTGATTGAGCCCTCCAGCAGCCCATGGACTTCGCCGGTAGTACTAGTAAAGAAGAAAGATGGGACTTCCAGGTTCTGCGTGGATTACCGACTACTGAACAATGCTACGAAGAAAGACAATTATCCCTTGCCCCGGATTGACGACACTCTGGATGCTCTCGGAGGCTGTAAGTTCTTCTCGACCCTGGACTTGAAGAGCGGGTACTGGCAGGTGGAGATAGCTCCGGAGGACAAAGAGAAAACAGCGTTTTCCATAGGGAATGGAAACGGACTTTGGCAGTTCACGGTGATGCCCTTTGGACTCTGCAATGCTCCAGCTACCTTCGAGAGACTCATGGAAAATGTGCTACGGGGACTGACTTGGGAAACTTGTCTAGTGTATCTGGACGACATCATAGTCCTAGGGAAGACGTTTAACGACCATCTTCAAAATCTGGAGAAAGTTTTTAAGAGGCTTCGTTCTGCCAACCTGAAGTTAAATCTAAAAAAATGTAATCTTTTCAAGAATAAGGTTAACTATCTTGGACACGTAGTGTCATCTGAAGGAGTGACTGTGGACCCGGAGAAGATTAGCACCGTGAAGGAGTGGCCTGTCCCACGTAACAAACATGAGTGAGGAGTTTTCTTGGACTTTGCACCTACTACCGCCGCTTCGTGAAGGGCTATGCTGATATTGCTAAGCCACTGACCAAGCTCACCGAAGAACAGCGTAAGTTTGAGTGGACTCCGGAGGCTAGTGAGGCTTTTGAGACACTTAAAACTTCCCTTTGCAGCGCTCCAATCTTAGGGTTCCCACGGTTTGGAGAGAAATTCATTGTGGACACGGACGCCAGCGATGTGGGTATAGGGGCAGTTCTCTCCCAAGTTCAGGACGACCATGAAGCTGTAATAGCTTACTTCAGCAGAACGCTATCCAAAGCAGAGAGGAATTATTGCGTCACCAGAAGAGAGCTACTTGCAGTCGTGAAGTCATTAGAGCACTTTCACAAGTACCTCTATGGACAGCCTTTCCATTTAAGGACCGACCATTCTGCCCTGACTTGGCTAATGAACTTCAAGAACCTGGAGGGACAGACAGCTCGATGGGTGCAGCGTCTTCAAGAATACAACTTCACCTCTGAACACCGACGAGGGAGAAACCATTCCAATGCCGACGCCCTGTCTCGCCGACCTTGCCCAGAGGGTTGTAAGCACTGCTCCAAGGTAGAAGAAAGGAATCCGTCCGTGGAAGTGCGTTGTGTCTCTTTGGAGCCAGCTAGTGGATGGGAGCCGGAGGAACTCCGTAAAGAGCAGCTTGAGGATAGTGAGGTTGGACCACTGCTGCGGGAGAAGGAATCGGGGGCTCGTCCTAGCTGGGAGGACATTGCAGCTAGGAACCATGTGTATAAGAGCTACTGGGCACAGTGGGACTCAATGAAGGTTAAGAACGGAGTGCTTATAAGAATCTGGGAGGCCCCTAATGGTAGGAAGCAGATTGAACAGGTTGTGCTCCCCAGAAGTAAAAGAAAGGAAGTGCTGGAGGAGATCCACAATGGAGCATCTGGCGGGCACTTAGGTGTCAACAGAACGGTGGACAAGCTACGTCAGCGGTTCTACTGGTTGAACTTGAGGGCTGATGTAGAGAAGTGGTGCCGCAAATGTGATGTCTGTACTGGAAGCCGAGGGCCACAAACAAGAAGTCGAGGCAGAATGCAACAGTACAACGTTGGGGCACCCTTCGAGAGGATCGCCATCGACATCGCCGGTCCATTTCCCATGTCAGATGCAGGAAATAAATATCTCCTAGTGGCCATGGACTACTTTACGAAATGGCCAGAAGTATACGCCATACCAAATCAAGAAGCCGCAACAGTGGCTGGGTGCTTGGTGAACGAATTCATCTGTCGGTATGGAGTGCCACGTGAGCTGCACAGCGACCAAGGGACGAACTTCGGATCCTTGTTGATGAAGGAGGTGCTTCAGCGTCTCGGAGTGCACAAGACACGGACCACTGCGCTTCATCCGCAATCTGATGGGATGGTCGAGAGATACATAAAGACACTCGTTGGACACCTCAGGAAAGTTGTGTCCACCAATCAGCGGGATTGGGATCGGAAGGTGCCCATTTTCCTCCTGGCGTACAGATCTTCGGTCCACGATACTACGGGTTTCACCCCAGCGAGGATGATCTTCGGAAGGGAGCTGCGGCTGCCTAGTGACCTCATGTTCGGCCTGCCACCTGACGCAAAGCAGCCCGCAACGGACTACGCCTGCGAGCTCGTCGACCACCTACACGACACTCACGAGTTCGCTCGTCAGCACCTAAAAATGGCCAGTGACAAAATGAAAGCTCGCTACGACCGGCAAGCCAATTCCACTGGATTCCAGGTGAACTACCTGGTGTGGCTCTACAGTCCCATCCGGAAGAAGGGGAGATGCCCGAAATTTCAACAGGATTGGCAAGGACCTTATCGGGTAGTGACACGAATCAACGATGTGGTCTACAGGATTCAAAGACACCCAAGAGGCAAGATGCTTGTGGTCCACCTTGATCGCCTAGCACCGTACCATGGAGCGGAAGCTGATCGGGACGATCAGCCTTAAGGAGGGGGCAGTGTGACATTCAGAGTGGTCTCCATCCTGGGAACCGGTGATGCGGAAGTAATGGATGGGTCGCTGACCACCTGCCCTGCTTGTTTACGACCTTTGGGGCACAATGGCTTACGCATGAACGCCCCTTTACCTCTTCACTGGACTTCTAGAATCTTCTGGGTTGACGAGCCAGCTCTGTCATGGAACTTCGGACGCAGGGGAATTCAAGAAGCTTCTAGATGGAGACCTGCAGGTGATATATACGGCCCGGATACCAGCGCTAGTCAGTCAGTCAGTCAGTGAGTCTAGAGTCTACAGCCCGGGTGTTTGCAGCGACAGTGAGACAGTTCTACAGTGCGAGTGAAGTGTCCGAGTATAGTGAAGTGGTCTACGGAGAAGTTACCGGTGAGTGGTTCGTTGTGGGGATCAACGAAGGAGCAGTGCGGTACTTGTGGACGACTTCTGAAGGGACACTGAAGAAACTGTGAGTGAACTGTTAGCTTTGGACTGTAGGTAGTAGGGAATCTAGTAAAGTCATTTAGTAGTCAGTAATTGTAAATAATAGTAGAGAATCTAGGAAAGCCACTTTATAGAGCTAGGAATTGTAATTAAAAGAAAGGAATTTAGTAAAGTCACTTTGCAATTAGTAGTTGTAATTATTGATGCCATCTAAGATTGTAAATATAAATTAGTTAAACTGTAACAGTAGGCCTAATAGTAAATTGTACTTTTCACAATAGTTAAAGTTAAGGAATTAATCCATTTAAATATAATAAGTTAATTTTATATATTCAATAAATTTAGTAATTGTTTAGTATATCGTGTTGCTTATTTGTAAAACCCACATAGTGATTAATTATTTATAAATTAGGACGTAAACACGTCACACTATTTATTTCCCAGAATTATAAGTGTTCATGTTTGTGTTTTAAAATAATAAATTGTTGTGAAATTCAATGCGGTGTAAAACGTGTAAATTAAAAGAGTGGTGCTATTAATACAGCCCAAAAGCAGTTGAGATGGTCCTGGTCCAGTGGAACAAGCTGGTCGTCTCTTGAAGCGGGTCGTCTAGGGCCACAGTGTGCAGCGAAGCGGGTCGATCAGTGCAGTGGTAACATGCAACACAAGGTCCAGGAGATAGCAGACTCCAGAAAATATAGACTCCCTCTGTAGAAACATATAAATTTTGGAAAGCCGCAAGAATTATAATAAATAAAGTAACAAGTGGCAGAGGTAACTTCCTCAGAGGCGGGTCGGTGAGTAAGTGAGTACAGGGTGAGTGAGTGAGTTGAGGGATTCCCGAGGGCAGATAAGAACGGCCGACAACTATGGTAGATTTTAGTAGCACTAAAAATCAAAAAGTAAATTTTGCAACGAGTTGAAATTAATCATGTTTCAACTCGTTGCAACATGATTAATTTCGTCATGACGAAAGGGAGAATGTTTCGTCATAAAAAAAAAACTAAACATTCTCCCTATCCAAAATGTACATTTTAAATAGTTAATGACATAAACAATAGGAATAATTAATATTAAACAATTCTATAACTATAAACACACAGAACAATCACAGTTTTTACCATTAAGTTGTAAACATAAATAGTGATTTTAACTTTATTCTTTTTTGTTGGAAATATTAATATGTATGAATATATATTTTCAACTAACCATTCGGTAGATGGAGCTGTTGGTGTGTTTTAATATAGTTATGAGCATATCAGTTATTTGTTCAGGAAACAGAATCCAAATCAAATTTTTAATGGTATAGTGTATATTTTTAGTTTGGTTCTGAATATTGATGGGAGATAAAGAACACAACACAGACTTGAAATCGAATCTCCCACATTTGTTTTTTGTGTCCATTCAGATTTACAACTCAGCTAAACATAATCCAATGTTGTTTTTAAGTCTATATCCCTTGGCAACATAGACCGATAGTGATTTAACTTTCTACAGTCCCTGCATTTGAATAAAATCTTTACATTAATTTTCATTTAGTTGCATTAATTTAAGGGTTAGTAATTTCCACAGTCATACAATTCTTAAAATTGAATATATATAGTAAATAAATATTTAAATTATCATAATATTACAAATATAACAAGGTTATTAACGATCAATTAACTGACCACTTTATCTCGTAGTGTGATTAAAAACACAAAAAGTCCAAGTCTTGAAAAATTATATACCATAATGAGCGGTTAGCCTTCCACAGCGCTTATCCTTAATAAAAAAGGAATTATCTTGTAATTTTCTATAGACATCTAAATTAACTAGATATATGATCTAATTATGTTTTGAATAATTAATTCAAATAATAACTTTAAAATTAGTTGAATGTGAGTTGTTCTCAATTTATCTAGCTAGCCGACAGCCCTTGCTTCGCTACAGAGTAGTTCTCTACGTTTGCTTATCCTTCCCTCCGTGAGTTTCTGTAAACCAGGGGTTCCAAACTTTTATATAACACACTCTCTCCTGTGAAAATAAAATCTTTCCGGGCCCCCCCTTACACAATAAATTGAATGGATGTTAGGGCAAATGAAAAAAACATGCATTATATTAAACAAAACTATTTCTACTATCACAAGATACATCGCATAACATTTTAAGTTTTGATTTATTAGGTAAAGAAGTGTTGATAAGAGAAATAAGTTATACTGTTAGTGAGATGGATGAGCCCGCATTTTCACTGGTCTCATATCGTGATTTTATATCTTATTTGCTTCATGCCCCCCCCCCCCCCCCATTTTGAGACTCCTGCTTTAAACCATCATCTTAATATAATAGCTCGGGTCTGCTGCCGTTCTTCTACGTAACAACGTTTTATAGTCTAGAAACCCTTGGGGTGAAAAGTCGTGTAATATCAGAGTTAGTAGAAATTACCTTAAACACCACAATGAAAACCAAATTAGCCAAGCATCTGTGTCATGAGTATGTTTTATTGTATGAGCTGTTTGAAATAAATTATTAAATTAAATTAATGCTAATTTTACTCTCAAGAAAAAAGGAAAGGTTGAAAGGCTGTTCCTACCCCTTGGGAACGGAATTACGATAAATCTTTCTTAGTAGGTCTCTATGATACAAAAGCTAACTTCCCTCCATCATCAAAATCTGTTCAGTGGTTCTGGAGATTTTGTGATGAGTGAGTACATACTTTTTATTACATGTAATAATAATTTAAAATGTTTGGCAAATATTAAACAAAATTATTAAAAATACCGATTTCTTAAAAAAAAAACATAATCATTGTCACTTTAATATTCCGTTACTTTACGATTTTCTTAAACCATTTTGTCAATTTGCTTTCCCAATATCTAAATGTTTCAATAACTTGTATACAATTATAACAAGAAATGAATAATTTTTTATTAAAGTTGTTAATTTTTTGTTTAAATAAATAAAGTGAAAAACAACTCTGTGTGAAAATGTAATCTCTGTTTATATCCAATCTGTCAATGTAGTTAAAACAAATAAAAAAGATTTGTTCTTCATTGTAGAACGTCCGTTCACTTAAGAGGCTCTATTTTGATCGCCATACGTCATTTCTCCATCGGGTCTGCAGCCTTGTCCACTAATAGTGTGACAGAACATATTTCTCTTGAATACCTATAAACCCGTAATTTTCAATTATATTTTCCAAGAATAAAATGATTTATCCAGTTTTTTGTTCATAAATACAAATCTAATAAGGATCTCAAAATTAATTTTTAATTTTTACTTACTTTATTTCAATTGTAATTATTTTAGTATATTATGGTTATGTAGTTTGATTTTACTTTTTTTATATAATCCTTTTTTCATCCAATCTTAATCTTTTATTGATACATAAAAAGTTTAGTAAAAACTGGATATAGCCACCTTGATTTTACTAAACCGTTGAAAATAATGCAGTTTAGATACTGATTTAAACAACAATAATTTTGTTTTTTACATTAGTGTGATACATTCTTGGATACAATTACCAACAGTTAAGAATATGAAATGTTTGGTTTTAGAATGGGGACAGTTTAAATAAATCTGAAGACGTAATACTTCATTGTGGAGGGAGGTGCAGCCCTCTACTGGACTTTACATCCCTCTACTGGACTTTACAACCCTCTAATGGACATTACAGCCCTCTACTGGACTTTACCGCTCTCTACTGGACTCTACAGCCCTCTACTGGACTTTACAGCCCTCTACTGGACTTTACAGCCCTCTACTGGACTCTACAGCCCTCTACTGGACTTTACAGCTCTCTACTGGACTCTACAGCCCTCTACTGGACTTTACAGCCCTCTCACATCTAAGACTGAAGACTGTTATTATACTGTTTTAAGCATAAATCGACTTTCAAGCAAAATGTGAATATACGAATATAGGCTTATGTACTGAAAATAAATTTAAAAACAATATATCAATGAAGACAAGAAAATTAAAGTGTTTTGTTTATAAATGGATTCAACAACAACAAAATTCTCAGCACCATAACAGAGATCAATCAGATAAACCATGCATCACTATTTAATTGAATTTTTAACATTTGAAGTTTTGATTTTTTAATTTTTCGACATTTTTCAGCTCTTTCGATTTTTTTTTTAGATTCGTTAGATCCATTTGACCCTAACCTGACTTGACCTAACCAAACCCAACCTGACCTAACTTAACCAAACCTAACCCAACCAACCTAACCAAACCTCATCCAACCTAACCTAACCTAACCTAACCTGACCTAACCCGACTTAACCTTACCAAACCCAACCCAACCTAATTCTACCCATCCTAACCTGACCTTAACGATCATCGATGTACGAATGTATGTTGTTGGGTTAGTGGAGTTATCAACGGCGTAAAAATATGCTTGGATGGGTTAGTGGAGTAATCAACTACGCACGAGTAAGCGTGGGTGGGTTAATGGAGTTATTAACGACATAGGAGTGTGCGTGAGTGGGTTAGTGGGGTTATAATACAAGTTTGTGTGGGTGGGTTAGTGAGGTAATCAACTACGTACGTGGGTGGGTTGCAAATTGGAGTGGTCGCTATAATATGGCGTAAGTTCTTAATATAAACTTCAATTTAAAAATTTTTCTGTTTTTATACTACTGTCTCTGTCCAATAACTATCTATGACCTATTGATTGTCGGTTATTTAATACATACATTGATACAGTAGGATCCCTTTGTGGTGCCGAATAGATTATTGGTGGAGTCGTTATGAAATTTGACCTACAGCTCTCTCTGCCCCCCTGCATACAAAGCAGCCAGCTACTGCACAAACCATGATCAACTTACCCACGGGAGTATTAGCTATAAAATTGTTCATAAAATTTATAGATTCACTTTACACGTTTGCCTAAACCCTTTGCAGTAATGAATTGTATGTTGATATTAATATCCATGTGATCATTTTAAACTTTACATTATTATAAAAGGACAAATAATAAAACCTATGTTATATAAAGTTTATTTTTGTTCAGATAAATAAAACTTTTACTATCTATATTATTTACACTTATTCGCAGAAATGCAGTAATGATTTGTTACATATAACACCCATACAGGCACAATGGTACTGACTCACCCGGCCACCTATACAGGCACAGTAGTACTGACTCACCTGGCCACCCATATAGGCACAGTGGTACTGACAAACCCGGCCACCCATACAGGCACAGTAGTACTGACTCACCCGGCCTCCCATACAGGCACAGTGGTACTGACAAACCCGGCCACCCATACAGGCACAGTAGTACTGAATCACCCGGCCACCTATACAGGCACAGTGGTAACGACTCACTCGGCCACCCATACAGGCACAATGGTACTGACTCACCCGGCCACCTATACAGGCACAGTAGTACTGACTCACCTGGCCACCCATACAGGCACAGTGGTACTGACTCACCCGGCCACCCATACAGGTACAGTAGTACTGACTCACCCGGCCTCCCATACAGGCACAGTGGTACTGACAAACCCGGCCACCCATACAGGCACAGTAGTACTGAATCACCCGGCCACCTATACAGGCACAGTAGTACTGACTCACTCGGCCACCCATACAGGCTCAGTGGTACTGACTCACTCGGCCACTCATACAGGCACAGTGGTACTGACCCACTCGGCCACCCATACAGGCACAGTGGTACTAACTCACTCGGCCACCCATACAGGCTCAGTGGTACTGACCCACCCGGCCACCCATACAGGCACAGTTGTACTAACTCACTCGGCCACTCATACAGGCACAGTGGTACTAACTCACTCGGCCACCCATACAGGCACAGTGGTACTGACTCACTCGGCCACCCATACAGACACAGTGGTACTGACTCACTCGGCCACCCATACAGGCACAGTAGTACTGACTCACCCGGCCTCCCATACAGGCAGTGGTACTAACTCACTCGGCCACCCATACAGGCTCAGTGGTACTGACCCACCCGGCCACCCATACAGGCACAGTGGTACTGACCCACCCGGCCACCCATACAGACACAGTAGTACTGACTCACCCGGCCACTCATACAGGCACAGTGGTAACGACTCACTCGGCCACCCATACAGGCACAGTGGTACTGACTCACCCGGCAACTCATACAGGCACAGTGGTACTGACTCACCCGGCCACCCATACAGGCACAGTAGTACTGACCCACCCGGCCACCCATACAGGCACAGTAGTACTGACCCACCCGGCCACCCATACAGACACAGTGGTACTGACTCACCCGGCAACTCATACAGGCACAGTGGTACTGACTCACCCAGCCACCCATACAGGCACAGTAGTACTGACTCACCCGGCCACCCATACAGGCACAGTGGTACTGACTCACCCAGCCACCCATACAGGCACAGTAGTACTGACCCACCCGGCCACCCATACAGACACAGTGGTACTGACTCACCCGGCAACTCATACAGGCACAGTGGTACTGACCCACCCGGCCACCCATACAGGCACACTATTCTATTTATTCTATTCATTCATTAATACAAAGTGAATTGAAATTGTGAAATCACATAATTTTAATAGAACACAAAAATTGATTAGAATACTGATTGAGATTTACAATTGATTATAACACTTAAACTGCCTGAGCTATGGCAATGTATAATATTTATAATAATTATTATAATCTTTATATATAAAGCAAATCCCTGGCTCACTCACTCACTAACTCAATTTTCCAACTTCCTATGTGGGTAGAGAGCTAAGCTGAACTTTTGTACTCTTTTTGTTTAGGTCTTAAATAGGACAACTAAAGTATTTTTATCTTGATAAAGAAATCCTTATTGGTAGAAACTGCCTCTAAAAGATTGTCCCATAAGGATAACATAGGGTTGATTTTAATAAATTAATAACAGCTTTTTTGTAAATAAATAAACATGTTTATTTTGTATGTTTGACATACTATTGATGTGTCTTTAATAATATACTATAAGATTAATCTTCAGCTGTTAAATAAAAATTAAATCAAAACCAAGTGATCAAATTGGGTATTTGTACTAACAAACAGGAATAAATGCAAGTAGTGTGAGTGAGATACAGTAAATAAATTTAGTACTGTTATTTTACGTTGTTTCTTTTAATCTACGATTATTTGTAGTCAAAAGTCACATGCCGAGGCCGAAGGCCGAGCTGTATCGAAAGCAGTGACCGCCGGGGTTGGCACGCGAAGCGTACAGGGGTGTTCCCTAGTATTATGTAAAATCAAAATGTTAGTAAAAAATACAAATATCTTGTAATATACAATAAATAATAAAGTTTTATAACCGTAAGTTGGTTTTTGTAATTTGAGTATTAGTATAATTTTGGCTCCGTGTAAAACATTTACTGTGCACGATAACGTCAATTGTCGACGGCCTTTCGATACTGAATGAATTTATGGGTACTGGATACTTTAAGTAAGTCGAATACCGAACTCAACTTAGAACTTAATACAAGTAACTACCCGACAGACTCTCATAACAAGTTTGGCGCACTATACGATGTGACATCTGTTCCTTTCTTCCCATTGGCAGATGCTACATTGTTTTTTTTTCTGGTACACCCTCCTTCACCCTGCCATTCTGCTGACAGATGACTCTCTCAGCCAGTGTTAATATCTTGTATAGTACAATTTCTTTTAGAAACATAGTTCTAAAAACAAGTAAGGAAAATTATGACCCTAATTATTACAACTAAACCTACTTATAATTAATTACAAACTTGAATGAACGCGGATTCGTCCAGCGTACAGCCATGTGCCACATGTAGTATCTACAATAATGAAGGCGTTTTCTTTTTGTTTATTACGACAACTAACATATGTGACCTAATAAATTTATGTAGTACACATTTAAAATGAAATACAAATTATCATTTTACAGTGTTTTATATTTTATAAACGTACAAAACGTTTTATTTCGAAGTAAAAAAAAAGCACTTTATGTGTATTTCAACTGTAAACCCTTGGTGTATGTTTATGTGGCACTGAAATATTCACGTAATGTTCCTTGATAAACACAGTAAGTTATTTTTAATTAATATTATAATATTAAATTATTATGCCAACATAACCTGTTCTTTAACATAGTAGACTAGGGAGTTTTTTTTCACGACACTATATAATAATATATAGGCTTATATATATGTTTATGGAAAAAATAAGTAGTACATTTTTACAAATTAATTAAATAACATTCAGTGATTTGTAAAACAATTTATCAATTTAAAAAATTCTATCTGTAAAAAGAAGGCCTTATATAGAAAACATTTTGTTAATATTGCTGTTTCATTATGATGAAGGGTAAACTTCTAAAAAGTTCGTTTTAATGCTCACTTACTACTATTATGGGGCCACCAAATTGCTTACTCCTCATCACCTCAGAGAATAAATAAGCAGAGGTCGCTTTCTTATCGACCATTAGGTAAAAGACAAGGGCAGAACCACGATTTCCGGAGTGGTTGGTGCACGCAATATATCATAAATACACGTCCATAAGAAGCAAAAAGCCAATGTAAAAAGTAAGACAACTTTTTTATGTCTTAGCGCGGCCGTCGCTAGGTCGAACTTATTGCGCGGCAGCTTAGAGTGAGATAGAGAATGACATAGAGGGCAGCGTGGCTGACTGGAGAGAGAGGAAAGATTACAAACTGCTATGAGGGCTGATATCCAGTTGCACCGGCGGTCAAAGGAATTTCCACGGGTCAAAACATTCCTCCGTCCGAAAAGTGTCCAGATGCACCGGTGGTCAAAATCTACCCACCTCACTTATCCCCGCTGCAAATTCCTTCGACCGCCGGAGCCGGTGCAATTGGAAGGCCTCTTCCTTCCCCACCCCACTACATTTCTTCAAACATAGTTTATAAGTGTTTAACAATTTCGCAATGGAATATTCTATCAAACACTTGCCGATGTTTCGTGGCACATACTAATGGTAGACCATAGCAGGTTCTAACTAATAAATATGGTAACTATGTATTTAATGTTTAATTTTGTGTTTATCCGTGGCAACACTAACATCTAACCTAACCTAACCTAACCTAACCTAACCTAACCTAACCTAACCTAACCTAACCTAACCTAAGCTAACCTAACCTAACCTAACCTAACCTAACCTAACCTAACCTAACCTAACCGACTCATGACTCATGTCATAACAAAGGGTGTGGAATTTGGCACGGTCAGCTTGGGGTTACTGTACTAGGAATCCGGCCTGGTTGGACTTTCCCGGCTCATGTCATAAACAAGGGCCTCTGGTGCAATTGGAACACCCCCCAAAAGGGGCTCCGGTGCATCTGGACACATCAGTTTGGGGCCGATCCCTGACCCCGGTGCAATTGGAAATCTCCCGCTATGAGAACGTGAGAGAAAGGAAACGGCGGATAGGGGTATTGGGTTGGGCGTGGGTACGTGGCAGAAATTCTCAACGAGCGCTGCGTATCGGCAGCCGCGCTAATCTCGTTTCGTCCACTACAGGAAGTCTAAATATTATCCTATCTTTTTTCGCCTCAGGAAGATATGTAAGTACAGTATTAATTGCAATTTGCATGTAAGACATACCTGCGTGGGACTCGGCCAAAGGAGAGTTTTTTGCAAAATGGTCGACCTATAATGTACATATTTATACATGTGTAATAATAATTACTACGTTTATCATTGATGATTTAGGGTTATGATGAGATGAACTGGCAAGTTGCTGGCCCTGCCAGCGTATGGCAAACTGGATAAATAACTACTCGACACTCTAACTTGACACACATTTAGCGCACTATAAAAATGACCTTTGTTTTTTTCCTTATCTGTATTATGACTAATTGCTGTTTCATTATGACAAAGGGTAAACTTCTAAAGGGCTCGTGTTAGTGCTCACTAGCATACACGATAACCTCATTAGCCGTGTCATTAGCACTAACGTATGTTAGTGGATAATGAGGTTATTGTGTATACAATAACCTCATTATCCATGTCATTAGCACTAACATACACGATAACCTCATTAGCCGTGTCACTAGCACTAACATACACGATAACCTCATTAGCCGTGTCATTAGCACTAACATACACGATAACCTCATTAGCCATGTCACTAGCATTAACATACACGATAACCTCATTAGCCGAGTAGATAAGTGTTGCACTAAGATGAGAGATTTTTTATGTTCTGAATATAGTCAAATTTCATAGCAGTTTATCCCAAGGCACTAATGCGTCACTTAATACATGTTAAAATCGTAATAAAATAAATAAAATTTGTATTGTTGATTATTGACACCTTTATTATTTCCTAAACTTTTCTTTCAGTCCAATAAATGATTAAACATGCATTGCAATTATCAATAGCTTTCAACTAAAATTAACTTTAGTGTCAAACATAAAATTTAATTCAACGCAATATGTTTTTAAATAAATAAAGATGAAATGATTCGTAATCTATAATTATTTCTTCATTACAATTTTTTACTAGTGTAAAAAACATTATTCCCTCATAATGTGAAATTATTTTACGTTTTTCAGTAGACCTACTATTTTTTTGCAGATAAGAAAACTAAATGTGTGTGACATAACAATATTTCTGAGTTTTATAAGATTTTTTAATTACAAAAGATGTTATAAATTAAGACAAAATTTGATTGCAGCAATCGTTGATCACAACTTTACCCTAGTATAAATATTGTGAAATGAGACTTAGTGCTTGAGATAGTTGTAAAGTTAACACAGTTTAAGAGTAATACTTTGTTGACTTCTCAGTACAAAGTGATATATTTTAACTCAGTTTTATTTTTATCTGGGTCATAATAAAGTTACAGCTAGTGAGAATAAATGATCATTGTGTGTTATCCATTCTGGCCTTAAAGACAACAAATATTTGTTGAGAATTTGTGATTTACGCCTAGAAAAGAAGCTGAAAATTGTTATAAATATGGTGTACCCTTTCCTTTAAATTATATATCCTTCAACTCGCTTTGCTCGTTGGGGGCTTCGCCCCCAAACCCCCTTGCGGTTCAGGCCAATTCGTTGAATATAAAAAGTTCACTGCTGATAATATTTTCCGTTAAAATGTTATTTATTTAACAGGACAAATGTTTATTTTTAAAAATCATGGTTTCTATACATTGTATACAAAATGTATTTTAATAAATCATGGTTTTAATACGGAAAAAGTGATAGTAAAAAAAAGTGATAGAGCATTATTAATAAAAAAAAAAAAAACATACGGAAAAAGTGATTTTAAAAGTAAGCTGTTAAAAAACTAAAGTTATTAATTGATTTCAGTTGCCTGTTAGTTAACCATTTGGTCAACTGAAGCATGGTCCATCCAGTCTCGCTATGGGGAGGCCGGCAAACGTAGAGACCCATTAAAAAAATATTTAAATCCTCAAAAAGTATTGTTTGAAAGGTTAATTTAACTATTAATAGTATTTGTGTTTGCCTGTTAGTTAACCATTCATTCAGTGAATGAATGGAATATCCAGTCTCGCCACGGGGAGGCCGGCAAACGTAGAGACCATATTTACAATAGCTAAAATGTTGGAGAGTTTTATTTTAGGCAGGCCCCCTGGCCTACTGCCTAGTATTTACAACAGCTAAAATGTTGGAGTTTTTAGTTAACCATTCTATCAACTGAAGCATGGTCCATCCAGTCTCGCTATGGGGAGGCCGGCAAACGTAGACCCATTTAAAAAATATTTAAATCCTCAAAAAGTATTGTTTGAAAGGTTAATTTAACTATTAATAGTATGTGTGTTTGCCTGTTAGTTAACCATTCGTTCAGTGAATGAATGGAATATCCAGTCTCGCCACGGGGAGGCCGGCAAACGTTGAGACCATATTTACAATAGCTAAAATGTTGGGGAGTTTTATTTTAGGCAGGCCCCCTGGCCTACTGCCTAGTATTTACAATAGCTTAAATGTTGGGGAGTTTTATTTTAGGCAGGCCCCCTTGCCTACTGCCTAGTATTTACAACAGCTAAAATGTTGGAGTTTTTAGTTAACCATTCGATCAACTGAAGCATGGTCCATCCAGTCTCGCTATGGGGAGGCCGGCAAACGTAGACCCATTTAAAAAATATTTAAATCCTCAAAAAGTATTGTTTGAAAGGTTAATTTAACTATTAATAGTATGTGTGTTTGCCTGTTAGTTAACCATTCGTTCAGTGAATGAATGGAATATCCAGTCTCGCCACGGGGAGGCCGGCAAACGTTGAGACCATATTTACAATAGCTAAAATGTTGGGGAGTTTTATTTTAGGCAGGCCCCCTTGCCTACTGCCTAGTATTTACAACAGCTAAAATGTTGGGGAGTTTTATTTTAGGCAGGCACCCTTGCCTACTGCCTAGTATTTACAATAGCTAAAATGTTGGGGAGTTTTATTTTAGGCAGGCCCTCTTGCCTACTGCCTAGTATTTACAACAGCTAAAATGTTGGGGAGTTTTATTTTAGGCAGGCCCCCTTGCCTACTGCCTAGTATTTACAACAGCTAAAATGGGGAGTTTTATTTTAGGCAGGCCCCCTTGCCTACTGCCTGGTAAAGTACATTTTCGGGTTCGGTCAACTTACGACGGGGAATTTTTTAAAGCAGACCCCCTAGCTTACTGCCAATGACACAATCGGCGTTATAGAAGAAGGTCACTGTACACAAACTTAGCCGTTTGGTAATCGCTGTCACAATGACTTTAGTGCCGTTAACGAGTCCATCGGCAATATTCAAATTCCTCATGATAAGGCATACGGAGCCAACCTTAAGTCGCAGGACATGATCTGGTACGCCTTTGCCAGTGGCTTGATGTAATAGCTGTACATCCACGACCATATCATCTTCGTTTTCCTTGTCCATAGTGTCAGCACTTATCAACTCATGAAGTTGGCCATCCAACGAGTTCAAGATTTGATCATTGATCTCATTGACGTTCACGTTCATAGTTGAAAGAATCGCTCTTCTCGCACATTGATCGGGGTCACAGAGAATTTGGGGTGGAAAAACCTCACCGATCAAGTCTGTTATGGTCGTGAGATATCTTAGCCCAAGAAGAGGAATAAGGTCCTCACAATCACGGCCTTCTCCAAACATCTTGGATGGAATAGCTCCGTTGCCTACTCCAAGGAGGAATTTGGAATAGTCAAGGAAGCTAGTCGTTCTGTGTGGAGTCGTCAGGGAGAACACTTTAAAAAGTCGCCAAAGGTATGATGCTCGAAGTGAAACACAAGCAATATCACACAATGTGCGAGCTTTTTCAACAACGGGTGCTATTTGCCTAAAGTCCCCTGAGCAGAGAAAGATCTTATTTCCAAATGGGACACTAGTATTCATGAGATCTCGAAGTGACCGGTCGAGGATCTCGAATATGAATCGGTGCGCCATTGGAGCCTCATCAAAGACAATGAGCTGTGCTGCTCGGATGAGCTCTGCTCGTTGGGACCCGTTGGTAATGTTCCATACGCTCATGCCGTTACCAAGATCGAGAGGGAGCCGGAACATGCTGTGTGCGGTGGTACCACCAGCCAAATTACCGGCAGCAATACCTGAGCTCGCCACGGCAAGAGCGACGTGATGACAACTCCGCACGTACGCAAGGATGACACGAATGAGTGAGGTTTTTCCGTATCCTCCAGGCCCATCAATGAAGATTGTCCTGGAAAGATGTGTGTCATTGGGTCTTGAGAGTACCAATTGCACGTAATGTAACACTTGTCTTTGGTCGTCAGATAACTTGGGCTCCCACTCTTCAACAATTGCCCTCTGAAAGCTTTCTCCGAAAAGCAACTCTCTACCCAACTCAGTCGTGTCATCTTCTACACATGGCAGGCCATGGTCAGTCAGACTTGATCCCTGTCTACGGAGGCTGCGATCAATATCTATCAATGATAGTTTTACTGCCAATTCAGGATCTGAAGGGTTCCGTTCTAAGTGATCCTCACAAAGTGAGTTCTTGAAAGAGTTCCACAACAGTGCCGCTGGAGCTCCCATATTACATAGGAGAACAAAGAAGGATCTGAGTCTTGGTCCAAGCATGAATTGAGAGGCTTCTCGCAGTGCGTGATAGTACTCTTCTTCGTCTTGTACCAAGCCCAGCCTCCTGGCGACTTCCTGAAAAGTGCAGCAATCAGATCCGCCACGAGACAGAAGATCAGCGTAGCCGTGACAAGGAACGGACATAAGAAGCAGTCTTAGATAATAGAGTTCACCTCGGTTAGGTGAGACCCAAAACAGTCTGCATAATTTTTGTCCCCGTTGGCGAGCTGTGATGAAATGCTGTCCATCTGGATGGTTGTACACTGTCCCTGACGTTGGTTTTTTTGTATGTACAATAAAGTTTTCATAAAATGACTGGTATGTAAGGTTAGGGAAAATTGGATCTTGAGGTCTATTGAAGTACACGATAAGCTTGGAACTAGGTTTAGCGGTTGCATCTGCCAACTGGCCTGGCCTGAAAATGACTACCTGTTTACCTTCAAGGTGTACAGGCAGACAGTCAACGCTGGGCTCTAGCTTTGAAATTGGAAAGTCTAAGAGACGCCAGCATGCATCGCTAGCACCAATCATTCTCTTCGTCACGTAATGCTCTACCTCATCTTCCTGTTTACCGAAAGGTGTAACAGTTACATTCTGAAGAGAACCACCCTTCATGAGATATTTGAAAAGGTATTTGATTACGCGACGAGTAGACGCAAGCTCCAAGTTTATGTGTGCCTCATATTTTAATAAAAGTGTGGCATTATACGGTACAACCCACCCATCATGAACAACAATAGTCTTTCTTCTTGATATTATGTTCCCCTTATTATTGTAATCTCGCCTGTACTGGACAAACCCCCTTTCATCTACATGTGTACTTCGGCAAGCAGGCTTTGGGAAAAGCTTTGTACAACAACCTTTGGCAGAGTCCCAGCACAAGAAGTCGGTGCGATAATCTGTTCCACAGGGTCCGTGAACCATATGTCTCAGCACCAACTCCCTGAGCCTACCACCGGCTTCTTCTTCCGAGGGAATATCTGCCCGAATAACAGAATCAATGTCGGATCCCTGAACTGGACCGCCTCCGTCGATCTTGAACACAATATGAGCATGAGGTAATACCCTCATTTGCATCTCGATGACGTAGACGATATAAGTTAGGCAGCCGAACATTGCTCCACTACGCAGATCTCGGAGAAGCTCGAGAAGTTTTATGTGGAAGACTCTGCATGCCGTAGAAGGGTCACTTCGGCCAGTACCATAGGGGCAAGCTTTCTTGTTTTCCTCCCATGTTGCACTATACGTGAAGGTCAAGAAGAAAGTAGGTGAGCCCAGACGAGACACAAGGGCCATTGCATTTTCGTAATGAACCTTCATGTACCTGGGCCCACCGGTAAATGAACTTGGGAGGTAGATCTTTCCAGCTTGCAACCCTTCTTCGCCTTGGACAGTTTCGTCACGATTTATGTCATCCATCACCTGTCTTCCTGTTTTCCTAGCCTGTTGAAAATTGAGTAATTCGTCCAATGGCCCTACCCGCACGGAATTTTTAGCAGCAGCTTTTAATTGGCATAACTTAATGTAACGTAGCCGCTCCTCGTCGTACCTCGCAAACATTTCTACCTGCCAAGCCTGTGATAGCCGACCATAGTGAGAAAATCGTGGCTCAGAAAGCAAGAGGCAACGCGAGTAATTGTACTGAGACAGCTTGTTTCCATTATTGTCTAGGATGCCGATATGCCAGCCCAAATTGCCTTGCGGATAGAGCAATGGATATTGAAATGGTTCCATCAGAGGATCAAACATATCGATAGAAGATGGCCGTGCAGAACCCTTCTTCCAAACAGTCAACTTCCGGGGATCATTGACGGAATCTTCAGTACTGAGAACAGCGTGCACTTCCACACCTGTTTGCCTATCACCAAGAACAGGGCCGTGGGTAGATCTATTTGTAATTTCAAACTGTAAATGAGCGTTGATAGATGGCTCATTGCTCAAACGGCGAAACTCATTAATGAAAGGATTTGAAGAAGTGAGATAAGAACTGATAGATTCAATCAAATTGGCATTGAGAGATCTACCCATGGCTATATTCTTGCTGAACGTCCCCACCCCTAGGCGCGAACCTTTGACCAGCGGCGTCCAGATTGTAAACTTGGTGGTACATTCTTCCTTCGATTTTGAAGAAGGAGAGTCCACTAGGATGACGGTACCCACCAGACACCTCGAGTGCACAGAAGGCAAACAGGTCGTTGTATGCTCTGGCTCGTTCTAGGAAATGACGATCAGTATAAAACGGCGCGTCCAAAGGAGGTAGATTAAGAATATTATATGCTCCCACACCACAGCACCACTTTTTTCTGTCTTTCTCTTCCTCAAACAGCCGAGCATGACAGTACGAACACTTGTAAATGTCATCTTCCCAAAGACATACTTTACGGAGTTTAAATGAATTAATGCCATTTAAATCCTAGTCTCTCCAGTACGCCATCGGGCCTTGTTCACCAATCTTTCGAGCATGGAGAGCAGGAACGTGTCTCATGTTGGAAAATGAGGGATTCTTCAATCGAAAAGCCTCTACTCTCTGGCAGGAAGCTCCAGGATTCTGATCGTTATAACGTCGAACAGCTTCTCGGTTGATCTCGGGATGCTGCTCGGTGTAACGTCGGACAGCTTCTCGGTTTATCTCGGGATGCTGGTCAGTGTAACGTCTTACAGCACCTCTATTTATCTGAGGTTTATTTTTACTGTATCGTTTTTTTGCATCTGTAAGCTGTTCCTGACGAGTACTTGTTAAGCTCTTTGGACGTCCTCGCTTAACCTTTTTAGGTCTGCCGGGCATTTTGTTAAATAATGGCCTGGTCAAAGGAGACATTTCTTTTAAGGGTGATAACACTACCACAGGCATCAATTTTAACTTAACATCGACATAAGACTCCTGCGAGTCTAGATTAGATGTACAGATTGGTTCATACAATTGGTTTGGAGGGTCATCAATGCGCGGTTCTTCAGAGACAATAGTAAGGTCTTGTGTGGCAGTTTTTCCCAAAGTCAGCTGAGTTATAGTGAACTGTCTTGCAACTCCATCCAGAGCTGCATTCGACAACATCAAACTGGCCAGTGAAAAGTAGCTGTCACACAGAAATAGGCGGGCCAGATTATTACCATCATTGGACAAATCAAAATGGCGCTTTTCATTCACTGGATGTGGATCAAACAGATACAGCAGTTCATTTACCCTCCAAAAGGAGACAGTAACTGTTTGACCCGTGAAAAGGAATCCGATATTTTTTTGATTTGCAGCCAATATGTCTTGTAATTTTTCAGTAAGTGACGAAACAGTGTCATGCCAATCATCTTTCGTTAGGGGATAAAGTGCATCGTAAATGTGCTCTAGTTGTAACAGAGAAACTGACTGATTCAAAACATGAATGACTGATGGTAATTCTTCTGGAAACAAGTACCGCCCATAACCAATACAATTCTCACTACGCAGTGTTTTGTAAATGCGATCACCACTCATAAGGATTGCATCAATTGCAGTTGTCGTAAAATGTCCACCAAGACTCTTCCATGCAAGGGCACAAGCAGAATTAGCCACACACTGAGCATTTCTACTCCATGTGAAGAGTTCATTGTTGCCCTGATGAAATGACCCCTCGGCAACACAAAAAAATTCTGTTGATGAGAAGCCATCGTAGAGAGTTAAAATGTAAAATTATAATTAAAGTAATTGGAGAAGAAGAAATTGGAAACAAAAAAATAGTATGAAGTCTCAAAAACAATCAAAAGAAATTCGTGATTGATTATTGATCACAATAAAAACGTATTAAATGAAAGAAACGAGAGAATAAACCTAGAGTTTATGTTGAAAAATAGCGATGATAGAAGATTCGTCTCACCATGCAGTGAAAACGATTCAGTTTTCAATAGGGCAGAAAGCCAAACAATTGAACAGTTCAGTACTGAAGGTAATTCAAGCGTGTAGAGGCCGTAGGGTGTCAGCAGACTGAGGCATGAAATGGGCGTCATCCTTATATAACCTCGGTGGAACTTGTTTCAATCGACTGAAGACCGTTCTACCAACCGTTCTAAAAACGTTTCTCTCAGACGCTCCTTCGACTCGTTTCAATCGACAAAGGCCCGGTCTATCAACTGTTCTAAAAACGTTTATCGCAGCCGCTGGAGGGTGCCTAAACCAACAAACAAATTCCAAAAATACAGCGTAAAACTATGATTGGCCTTTAGGAAACAAAAATGAATACAAACTGTTTATATACATAGTTTAAATGTCCGTAAAGTTTGTCCACAATTTGAATACGTAAGTGAATAAGTGAGTAACATATTTTTGACAAAACTCAACTTTACCTACTTTTTGTGTGGAAATGTATTATGTATAAAGCATTTAAGTATATAATTTAAATATTCTATTAGATGTTGTCCAAACTAAATATTACAGCTTCAGTATAAAAAACTTTAACTCTGCAAACAGGTCAGCGTTTTCAAATCAACCATTTTGATTTTTTCTAGGTTAAGGAAAGTTACAAATCAAATTTTATAGCAGTTTTCGTAACAAAGTAGTAAAGTTAAATAGTGTGTACGGATTTTAGGGTCTTAAATTATCGTAATACAGCAATAAAATACAAAAAACCTAACAAAAATAGAATTTGTTAAACAAAAAGTGAAATTTGATGATTTTTGCATAGTTAATAATTATCAGAAATACCAAAAAAATACTTCTTAACAAAATTGTAGGAAATTTAATTACAAATTTGAAGTATACGGTCAGCAATTCAAAATTCCCGTCCGCCATTTTAGATGATAACGGGTGATTATCCGTTGATCACAGGCGGCTTCCAATATTATCTGAGGGGGGAGGTGTTCTATCTAAGATGATCATAAGAAATTACCTTAGTTTTTTATTGGATACTATCTAAGTTGATAACGGAGGCACAAATTCAAATTTATAAACTTTTTGTGAGGAAACGATTGAATATACCACAAACAGTTTATGACACATTTCGTACAGAATTGAATTATTAGTTTGAATATTTCATTAGGTGTTATCCAACTAATTATTACAGATTCTGTAAAAAAAAATCTAAACTGTGCAAATAGGTACGCGTATTTTCGTCAGCCATTATGATTTTTTTTTTTTTTTTCTATGAAAAGTGCAAAATACAATTGTATAGCATTTTAGTAACAGGAAATGTGAGGGTAAATAGTATGTAAGGTTGTAGGTTTCTGGCTTCTTTTAATCATGATTAAATAGGATGATCTCTTCCAAAAAAATCACTTGTTTTCGACAAAACTTAACTTTACTGACTTTTTGCGAGGAAACTATAGTATGTACCTTTTGTGGTACATAGATTTTTGTATGTACATTAAATTTTTTGTACATCATCTAATTTTTAGGTTGAAAATTTCATTAGATGCTATCTAAACTAAATGTTACAGCTTCAGTAAAACAAAAACTTCAAGTCTGCAAACAGTACAGCAATTTCACGTAAGCCATTTTGAAATTTTTTTTAGGTTATAAAAAGTGAAAAATCAAAGTTTATAGCAGTTTGATAGCAAAGTTCTATACGTAAATAACGTGTAGGGTTTTAAGGTTTTAGCTCCTTAAATCATGCTTAAATGGGAGGAACTATTCCAAAAAATCACGTGTTTTCGAAAGAACTCAAGTTTACCGACTTTTTCTGAGGAAGCTATTGTATATAGCACTAAAACACACAGGACACTTTTTGTACAGAAATTTATTGTCAATTGGAATATATCATTTGGTGTTAAGTAAACTGAAAATTAAAGTTTCAGTAAAACAAAAACCTCAACTCTGCAAAAAGATAAACGTTTTCACGTCAGCCATTTTGGATTTTTTCTAGGTTATGAACAGTGCAAAATCGAATTTAATAGTAGTTTTGATAACAAATTAGTAAAATTAAGTAGTTCGTAGGGGTTTAAGTTCTTAAATTATCGTAATAATGCAGTAAAATACGAAAAACCAAACAAAAATAAAATTTTTTAAACGAAATGTGAAAATTAACGATTTTTTGCGTAGTTATTATCAAAAATACAAAAAAATGTTACATGGCCAAAATTGTAGGAAATTTAATTACAAATCTGGAATATGCTGTCAGATTTGTTCTACAACCAACGGTTTGCCCACAATTAAGCCGTTAGTAAAACTCTGCACACAATTCAAAATTCCCGTCCACCATTTTGATTTTTTTGGGGGGTTAAAAATTAAAAAATTTTATTTTTCGGAATTTTCCCGTCGGTTGCTCGGCAAAAGCTACAAGTGTGCCAAATTTCAAGTTTCTAGCTCATCTGGAAGTGGGTTAGAATTTGTATACGTGAGTGAGTGAGTTACACATGTGGCTATATAGATATTAGATACACTGTACGGGTTTGGGACGTGGGTGGGTGAATACCACTGTGCATGTATGGGTGAGTGAATACCACTGTACGTGTAAGGAAGGGTGGGTAAGTAAATACCACTGTACGTGTATGGGTGGATGATTCAATACCACTGTTCATTTATGGGCGACGGGTTGATGAATGCCATTGTACTTGTATGGGAGAGTGGGTGGGTCAGTACCACATTACGGGTATATATGGGTGGGTTGTTCTATACCACTGTGTTTGTATGTTTGGGTAGGTGGGTCAATACCACTGTGCTTGTATTGTGGGTGGCTGGATCAATACCAATCACTGTATCTGTTTGTGTGGGTGGGTGAGTCAATAACACTGTAGCTCTATGGGTGGGTGAGTGCGTCAATTCCACAGGAATGTTTTTATATCTAGGAGTGTTTTCATAGTAACCCTTAGATCCCCTTTGTAGTAACATTCTCATCTTTGTACAGTTCAGTACATTTAGCACGCATACTTTTTACATTTTAACATACAGTAAATATGGTACAAACAGATATCGCATACAATTGTGAGTAGTTATGTGTCGAGTAGTTCTTTATCCAGTTTGCAATGAGATGACAGGGCCAACACCTTATCAGTCCCTCCCGTACTCCCCCACCGAAATCCTTAAATTTCAAACATAGTAATTATTACAACAGATGTATAAAGATTTACATTATTTATAATCTATTTATAACCTGCAGTTATGCATTCGCTGTGGTCATAAGAAAGCGACCTCTATTTCTACTTTTCTGTGTAAATACTGTTAAACGTGAAAACTATGTACATACCTAGAACAGGATAGCAAAAAGTGATGTAAATAGTTATTTAAACATTTATAATAGTCCCAAAAAGTTAGAAAAAAACTATATACAACAATACATATAATATGCGGAAATTTTAAGCACTTTGTTGTTTAATACGAAAAGTAATGGTATGGATATAATGGCACAGTCATAATGAGACATTAATTTAATATATTGTATTACACAAATATTTGCTGATATTTAAATAACTTACTTCACTTATCATATTGTTATCATTATACTTTTATGTTAACTTCTTTCCTTAGAAATGTGTGCTATATGATATCAGTTTTAATTTTAAATGTTTAGACAAACGAGTCGGAGCCATTTTTTTTCTTAATCTTCCCCACTACCATTCTAATGTACTAGGACGCTTTGATTTAAAAAGTGCTAAATAATAAAGTTATTATAGTGCGCTCAATGTAATATTGATAAATTAGAGTATTGTTTGTTTGCTATTCTATTTTCCTGATTACTTGTAATCTACTATCTCTTAAAATAAAGTGTCTTTCTATTCTATTCTAAATAAATTTATTACAACTTATTATAACTGGACGGAACAGTAGGGGTTCTAGCAGCACAGGGGAATCGTTCCACCTCTGAGCTGCCTTACTTCATAAGCGTGACAAACTTCAGTGACAGTTTTTTGTTGAAAAAAATAACTTTATTGAACTTTACCAGTTGGTTTCATTGCAATTTTTTTGTTCACGTTATTATTCATTGTGTTATTGTTTTTATTAATTGTCATCTGAATACTAAATAAATATTTCATTTTATCGTTCTAAGCTTGATTCGTTAGTGTTAATCATGCCACTACTGCTAATGAAACATTAGGTGAGGCTTTCGAATGTGCCACTAGCACGAGGCCTTCAGTCATCCTGCTTACCATGACAAGTTTTAAATGGAATTGCACAGTGGGGGAAGAGTAGTTCTCTGTCTCACTTCCACAACTCAGTGCAACTCGCTCGCAGAAGGTCGTTCAGAAGGTATTTTTCCAAGCGACCTATCTCAATATTGTATTTTATTTTATTTATTTTTTTAACTAGACATTGACATGACGTGGGTTTATCATGAGACGTTATGCGGAGATATATTCAGCGAAGTATCATTTCATAGATGACATTCTGAGACCAAGCCAATGCTTTAATTAGTTCACTGTGATAAGTTGCCACATTAGAAGCTTGTTCTTCGCCTAACTGTAATAAGCCGCGATAAGGCTGCGGTTACTCCTAGTGCGCTGAGAAGGCAATATGCTTCAAAGCGATTTCATATCTCGCCCCCCTTTATCTCTCGCTCGGCCGTTCCTTATTATGGCTACATAGACAATCTTCTTCTTTATAAGTTTTTAATTTATTTCGACTTACACTAAAGAAAAAAATTAAAGACTGAATTGTTGCTTGATTAAAATGTAATGTATTTATTTAGCTCAAAAAGATGCACAAAAATGTGTGATACATTTTTAATAATTGCTGCGTATAGTTACTAAATATTAATATTAAATTGATGTTACAAAATAATGGTTATTTGCATTACAGCTTTAAACTTGTAGCATAATACATTGTAATTTTGTAATAAAAACCAAGCAAAAATTAAATATTACAATAAAAATATATACATTTTATTCAGGAATTATTTTATTATATGTTTTGAACAAAAATGTTTTTATAGTTAAAAAAAATCTTTTCGTTTATTATTAATAAAACTTATTGGTTCTTTATTACAAATTTGGCTCCCAGTAAAAAAAGGACTCTTATATTAAAACTGTGTCTAGTCTCTTATAAATGATCAAATTTTAAAATGTCAAATATATGTTGGATAGTTTTTAACTTTAAAATTATGAATACATGGCCAATTTCAAAATTTTAATGTTTTAAAATATTTACCCTGTTAAAATATTGTTTTAATAATTCGAATGACATGTAAATTGAATTTAAATTTTAATTAAATTAATAAATATTAGTTTATAAAGTTAAATTTAAATATGGCAAATGATAGAAGTAATCTAATTTTGTTATGACGAATTTTATATTTTATTTTTAAAAAAAGTGCGATAGGGTTACGATGAAATGTAATTCCAACAAGACAAATTCATTCAATAATGACATATTTTACTATTTACAACTCTATATACAGGCGGGAAATAAAATATGGAAACGCTTTCACAACTGTTTTATAGCTTCATTTGTAAAAGTGAAACTTTGCCATGATCGCGGTTACTAAAAACATACTTTTTGACGCCATTAGTGACATTTCATCTTTTCAAGAGGGACGGCCCATCAAGAGTTGAACCAAAATCTTCAACACAAGCCTAGGTCTAGTTTGGTATCAAATGAAAGTTCTATTCAAGAGAAATTAATTACCGCAAAACGGACTTCGAAAGTTTTATCCTTTCCAGAGTAGCTGTCATTTGAATTTCAAAGTAAATAATTTGAACAATATTATTTCTCCGCTATTTAATTAAATTATTATGATCAAAAATTATATTTTATGGAACACAATAACTTAAAAAACTTAAATTATCACATTTTATATGGAAAAAAATAAAGTTGTTGTGAAAGCGTTTCCATATTTTTTTCCACCCTGTATAAGTGAACTTGTAAGTTTTAAAGTCTCTTAGAGAACTGGTATACGTCTTGAACGGTTTAAAAATCAGTAGAATTGTTTTGTGCCTATGAAAGATATTGCCTCCAGCTGACAGAATGTTTTCCGTGATATGGTGATAAGAAATATACATATTGTTACGGCTACTAACTATAACTCTTATGTGCACTGAATAACTAACTGAATCACACGTTACTATAAATTAAAACTTGTTTACTATATAATACTTTACTAATATTATTTACAGTAATTGCTGTCACTTATCATACTCGTTTTTGTATTTTTACTATATATTTCTATGTTCGTGAACTGTCACTATTAAATACTATTAATTTACTGTTACTTCCACTTCAGGCCGAAGACAAAAGATGTACACTACCACTGAATAACTTAGTGGTACCGTTATATAGGGCGTGAGTCAGGAAAGTTCCGGACTGTCAAGATGGTTCTGGAAGGGAGGTCTAGGCCCTTCTGCGTGTTATTTCAGGAAGATAAATTATTACTATTCCAGCACCTTCTATGAGTAACTATATTGACCTAGAAAAATGTAAGTTCACAATTACTCGCCCAGGGATGTGAGTGCAATCACCTAGGTGGGACTGCTGGTAACTGCCATAATCCGTAAAGCATAAATGGTTAGTATAATATGGAAAATAATTTTATTTGTTAGAGAGTAGATTAAGGTAAAAAGAAATCTATAATTATTAAATTTTTAGACTAAAATAGGTATACTTTACCTTCACGTCAAACAGTTCACAGTGTGGATGGTGAGAATACCAACTACATGTTTCACCGTAAATACCGCATCTTCAGGTTAAAGAACATAACAGATAAATAAGTCCCATTGGGATGCGTCACAAATTAATTAAAAAACACAGTTTACACACGGAAACATAAAACATTGAAACTTTTGGTAGGCCTACCACACACATTTCACGGTCCACGGCGTGATCCGGAAGCAGACACGGATCACGCCGTGGACCGTGAAATGTGTGTGGTAGGCCTACCAAAAGTTTCAATATTTTATGTTTCCGTGTGTAAACTGTGTTTTTTAATTAATTTGTGACGCATCCCAATGGGACTTATTTATCTTTTATGTTCTTTAACCTGAAGATGCCGTATTTACGGCGAAACGTGTAGTTGGTATTCTCACCATCCACACTGTGAACTGTTTGACGTGAAGGTAAAGTATACCTATTTTAGTCTAATTACAACAGTTCAGGGGCTACAAAATGGATTTTAATTAAATTTTTATACTATGAAAAATAAGAGGAGATGAATAGTGTATAAATAAATGTGTTTTTAACTAAACAATTGTAATTGTTTAAAAATATCACGAATACCAATTTTTAAATTAAATGTAATCATAAATCTGACCATAAATAACCACTCCTACACTTACTGAACAATTGATCTATTGCCAGCCAATAGTTGCCTATATTTTGGGGAAGTCTAATCGACATTCGTAGAGAAAGTTGGTAAATTGCTGGTCAAGAATTACACTGCATACAGTATTTGGAAGTACGTGTAATTGTAGGTAAGAACTATTTACTATTCAAAATGTATAAATGTGAATTTCAAGGTGCGTGAAATATAAAGTTAAACTTTAAATTTTATTTTATGCAGTTTGAAATTCCTATTACAGAATTAATTTTGCGTGATTTATAATTCATAACTCAAACTATGTGTACTTTCAAAGAGTGTAAATAATTTGAAGATCCAGAAAAATTGACTTTACTTTGTACATTCAAGCAAAAATGGTTTTATCAAAATGAATAAAACTGTCTTTGGTAAAAAATAATTTTTGAGTAAAATTGTTTTATTTCAAGAAAGAGTTTACCATTAGTTTCTAAGTCAGCTCTATTTTAACCCTTGATTGTGAATATATGCAAGTTTCTTCATCACTGAATATATGAGTTAATTTAACTTTAGTTATTAGACTATGTGATGGCCCAACACCCTCTGCATAAAACATTTCTACACTTCAAGTCTCAACTTATTATAAACTCTTTTCCCCCAAAAAAAATTACTCCTTGGGATGTAAAAATGTTACTTATTTGCTAGAACAAAATTCTTGCCTGATATACCTTTTTTTAAAGTTATCTGTTGGCATTGGATTTTTAATTATTGGTATTGTTGGAGATACCAAAGTTGAATAAAAAATCTCAATATTATATTGAGATAATAATATTGTGAATTATTATATTCACAATATGAGCATTTTCCTCCATAGTTCAGTAAGCAAAAAAACCAAACACTAAACAGCTGTTAGGCTAAATTTCTCACAACAGATTTGAATAAAAATAATAAAACAGATGGATACTCTTTAAAACAGCTGATTCTAACAGAAAAAAAGGACATAACCTTCCACCACTCAAATTACATGGGAGAAGTTAAGCTCCCTGAAGTTAACGACCCATTCCCACCCTCCCAAACACGTTCAGTGGTGTTGGCCCATCTGCCTTCCCATACATGTTCAGTGGTGTTGGCCCATCTGCCCTCCCATACACGTTCAGTGGTGTTGGCCCACCCACCCTCCCATACATGTTCAGTGGTGTTGGCCCATTCGCCCTCCCATACACATTCAGTAGTGTTGGCCCACCCACCCTCACATACACGTTCAGTAGTGTTGGCCCACCCACCCTCCTATACATATTCAGTGGTGTTGGCCTATCCGCTCTCCCATACACGTTAAGTGGTAAAAAATTGATAATGCTTCAAGTGTGTTAAGAAACAAGCACAACGTTTCGAAGGATAAAAAACTAAAACTCTTTTCGTCTTAAGGTGTTATCTATTATGTTAGCCTACATTTACATTTATTTTTTTATTAATCCATTGCAATTTAGGAAAACCCTTGACAGGCAAACGTAGTCTGCAAGCATGTAGTTTTATTTTTAGGTTTTCTTACATTACTATGTGTAAAATAAAATCTAGTTGTTAGTGTAGGCTAAGGTATTACGCCTGAATATGACAGGAGTGTCATACCAGTTGAAACGCTGTATTTCATAGGCAATTGAAGGGTTGGAAATCTCAATACCAATTTTACCAATATGAACAATCCAATTGTCTAATTATTTCCTTTTATTTACTGTATAGTAGTATCTTTTACGATAGCATTTCCAATATCTGTCACAGAGTAAGAAAGGGGATAATGCACGGAGAGTATCTGAAAGAAGGCACCATCAACTTCTGTGTTTAGATGATTGTCAGATAATTATTTTCACCCATTTCAGTAATGATCCATCACCTCCAAACCGAATATTCCACGTAAGTGTGTTAAATAATCCCATATATATAAAACAGAATCATATTTTTATAGAATCATTAAAATAATTAAACTAGGTGCTGGGGCATATTTTGGTGGTGTTTCTACAAAGTGTAAAATTTGTAAATTTACTTAGATTTAATCTTTGTATCATACTTTTACACCTTATTTGTTTGGTTCAGTTATATATTATTCATTATACATTTAGTAAAATTAGTTTATTTGACCAAGAAAATTATTTAAAGTTCCCCAATTTATGTGTATGTGTAAAAAATAATTTTTGTTTATTTATTAATTATACTATATTAAGTATATATAGCAAATTGTACCATAATTTTAACTCAATAAATAAATTGTTCTATTCCATTCTTTGTTCTCTTCTCTTCTCTTCTCTTCTCTTCTCTTCTCTTCTCTTCTCTTCTCTTCTCTTCTCTTCTCTTCTCTTCTCTTCTCTTCTCTTCTCTTCTCTTCTCTTCTCTTCTCTTCTCTTCTCTTCTCTTCTCTTCTCTTCTCTTCTCTTCTCTTCTCTTCTCTTCTCTTCTCTTCTCTTCTCTTCTCTCCTCTTCTCTTCTCGTCTCTTCTCTTCTCTTCTCTTCTCTTCTCTTCTCTTCTCTTCTCTTCCCTTCTCTTCTCTTCTCTTCTCTTCTCTTCTCTTCTCTTCTCTTCTCTTCTTTTCTTTTCTGGTTATGTTCAAAACAAGTTTCTGGTATCAAACCCTATGACCGTCATTGGTAGAATGAACCTTCCTCGTAATGAATGGACTATGTTTGGTCACTTTCGCACTGGTGTGGGAAGATGCAACTACTGGATATATAAGTGGGGAATGGCATGTGATTGAGGATTCAAATTATGGATCACATAGTTGATGAGTGCCCATTGCGTTCCTTTCAGATGGGCTTAGCTGGTATTCATTCAATCGGAGAATCAGGTGTTGAATGGTTACGAAACCTGGACAGCTCTGTGACGGCAGATCGATTTCTAAACACCAAGACACAAGTACTTTGCACTGTATATTTTATTTTAATTTAAGTTTGTTAGCTGGTCTATGAAAGCTATACGATATATATATTATTTAAAGAATAACATTCGTTTTTTAACTAATATAAACCAAGCAACTGGTCATCTTTGTAAACTGTATTGGAAATTAGTCCATCAAACTTTATTGGAAATTAGTCCATAAAACGATATTGGAAATTAGTCCATCAAACGGTATTGGAAATTAGTCCATAAAACGGTATTGGAAATTAGTCCATCAAACTTTATTGGAAATTAGTCCATAAAACGGTATTGGAAATTAGTCCATCAAACTGTATCGGAAATTAGTCCATAAAACTGTATTGGAAATTAGTTCATCAAACTGTATTGGAAATTAGTCCATCAAGCTTTATTGGAAATTAGTTCATAAAACGGTATTGGAAATTAGTCTATCAAACTGTATCGGAAATTAGTCCATAAAACGGTATTGGAAATCAGTCCATCAGACTGTATTGGAAATTAGTCCATTAAATTTTATTTGAAATTAGTCCATCAAACTATATTGGAAAATGATAAAGCATTTTTATTGAGGCATTTTGGGGTTATTTTCACTTCATATTCTTTTAAAATATTTGTTCAATTTATGTTACATTATTGATTTAACAGCATTGTTGGTTTTATATAAACAATTGAGTGTTGTTTACGAATGAGAAAAACTAAAATTATATGATATTTAAATGATCATTGAAACTTTCCTCCTCCATTGCCAATAACCCAATAACGTATCATACAATTGTGCTATAAATGGCAATAAATAAAATGTATTTCGATGAATACATATTTGAATTCATTATCAGTGTTGGGTGGATTGCGTTTGGAGCTTTGTGTTAGTTTATTAGCATCGTCAGAGAATAAAAGAGTCCATTGTGGTCCGTATTTTTTAAATAGAAAGTTAGGACTTCACTATTAGCTATAAAAGGTATTTAATTACTTCTTATATTTTTATTCCTATGATTTATTTTAATACAAGATAGTGTAAATTAAGTTTTATTTTTATATACAAAACACAACGTTCATACTACAAACATTTTTTACAAATATATCACTCAAATCTTTTTTAAAAAGGTAATAATAAAAAAGCTCTCAAAAATTATATATTCACATTGGCTTCTCCGACTGCAAAACTCCCAAGGAGAATGCGTATAATTAGTTTATTATATTTAATTATTAGATTATAATTCTTAATTCTTTGTCCTCACACAGAGATTCTAATCATCTCTTATGGATGACAAATTAATTTACATCTGTACACGTTTTGTTTAAAAGGTAATAATAATAACAATTAATAAAAAGGAATTATTTTTAAGAATTTAATAAAAATTGATAAAAATGTAATAGTAATAAAATAAAGTTAAACGTTTTGTTATTACTAAAGGCATAGTATTTATTTTATTTTTGACTTCTTTCCTTTATCTTAAACTAATTTACCTATAAAGCGTCATAGAAAGTGAATTGCCGTTTCTATGATTTTCAATTATTTTCGAATTATCATAAAATAAGTAATAATCTATATATTCAGAGTACGTAACACAACACAAATATGTTACAATATAAATATAAAATGCACCAATATACTACAATACAAGTACAAAATGCACAAATATATTACAATAAAAGTACAAAATGCACAAATATATTACAATAAAAGTACAAAATGCACAATTATACTACAAATACAAGTACAAAATGCCCAAATATACTACAATACAAGTAAAAAATTCAGAAATATATTACAATTCAAGTACAAAATGCATAAATATATTACAAAACAAGTACAAAATGCATAAATATATTACAAAACAAGTACAAAATGCACAAATATATTACAATACAAGTACAAAATGCACAAATACATTACAATACAAGTACAAAATTCACAAATATATTATAATACAAGTACAAAATGCACAAATACATTATAATACAAGTACAAAATGCACAAATACATTACAATACAAGCACAAAATGCACAAATACAATACAAGTACAAAATGCAAATATATTACAATATAAGCACATAAGACACTAATTTACTACTACATAAGTACAAAATGCTACAAATACAAATATTATGGTGATCGATTTCGGCAAAACCACGTTTACCTTCCTCAGACCAGAGGGATTTTTTTTTTTTTTTTATCCCTGTATTACATCTGTATTTATTATTTTGTACACGATTTTGCAAGTAAAAATTTTATAAGAAGCTGGACATTTAGGTGCAATTTGAATACTGAATCTACTAAAAACAAGGTTAATTTAAACTTGACCAAATAAATATATTTCCTTGTAAAACAGAAATAATTATTTTTTTAGATCGGCTTCACAAGCTTAAGTTTATCAGTTCGATCCCAAACATACACATAACAAATTTTTAAAAGGGTCAGCTGATAACCACCGGCTGTTCATTTCTCATTAGGCGAAGTTTTGAACTTTCTAAGTAACAGCCGGCCTTAGTTTGTAACTATGACTACATTTACTCATCTAAACTCATCTCACTCATTCGAAATCAATGTTTTCCCATCCGTTAATGATCGGCCTCTTACGAATAAATAAATAAATTGTACATCTTAAAACGTACTCTGACAAGACGGAAACAATGTTTTTATGTCAACAATAAAGATTTAATGACCAAGCCGTCAAGTTTGGAATTTAATAAAGTGTTTTGTGGCCTACATAAATGTTAGATGTGTAGTTTTACGAGCTCTTGTGATGGAAAGAAAACTCGGTACAACTCTGTAGGTGTTAGAGTTGTAGAATATAAATGCATATTGTAAAGTCTGTGTACATTTGGTGAGGAAATCATTTACACTCATTAAGTTTGGTTATTTGTGATCAGACAATATTTTACGTAAAACCAATAATACTAATGTTCAAGAAAAAATTGGTAAACACATATAAAAAATAAAATAAAACCTCACAACAATAACTTAATTAAACTGTTTGAATTTGCAAGAAAACTATTAGAATATAACAAAACTTTGCTGATTGTGAGATAATTTGTATGCATTTTTCTTTTCTGTACTAATATTATATAAAAATACTTAATATGTATATACAGTACTAAATGCACAAAATTAACATTAACAAAATAAAAAAAGATAATCAACAATCTACAAAAAATTACAAGCTATGTGGACCTTAAAGTTAAATATCAAAACAGTAAGAAATATAATGTAACAAACAAAATATTTAAAAAAGTCATATTTACTTAAATAATTAAACAAAGCATACAATTTCATAAACGAATATTAACAAAATATAAAAAGATCAATCATCAATCTATGCAAAATTACAAGATATATGAAGCTTAAATTTAAAGATCAAAACAGTGGAATATTTTTAAACCTCGCAGTTAGAAACTTTGCTAACTATGACATATGAATGACCTTCTACTCTACAATACTTTGACGTCACACAACGTTTGTAGGAGTGCATACAAACAAGTGTAAGGGTGTCTACTAACACGTTAAGGGATGTCTACAAACAAGTGTGGGATGTCTACAAACTGGTGTAGTGGTGTTTACAAACTGGTGTAGTGGTGTCAACAAACAAGTGGTGGTTTCTACAAACTGGTGTAGGGGTGTCAAAAAACAAGTGTGGGGTGTCCAAAAACTGATGTATGGGTGTATACAAACAAGTATGGGGTGTCTACAACAGGTGTAGGGGTGTCTACAAACAAGTGTGAGGTGGCTACAAACTGTTGTAGGAGTGTCTACAAAAAAGTGTGGGGTGCCCAAAAAGTGTTATAGGGGTGTCTGCAAACAAGTGTAAGGTGTCTACAAACATGTCTATGGGTGTCTACAAACAAGTTTAGTGTGTTTTAGAAACAAGTGTGGGGTATACAAACACGTATATGGTTGTCAATAAACACGTGTACGACACGTGTGTGTGTTTTTTTTTTTTCAATATTCAAGGGTGACTGAGCTTTAAATTGGTTTTATTTCTTGACAGAATTTTGTGATTGTTACTATTTTAGTAAAAGAATTTAATCTTTTTATGAATAACTTGTTTGACTAAAACCTTTTAGAATTTCTTTTTCCTATTGTATGTTAGTTTGGAGTTTGTAAAATTAATTTCTTTTAAATGTTTTGTACTAATTAATGAGTAAATTAAAGAATGTCGGTAATAATTGCAATTATTCACTATTTACAATAAGTGTGACACGTTGATTTTTACTTATCAGTGGTTATAAAACACTGCTTACAGTTGTACATTTCCACATATACAGTTTTCAGTTACCACAATATACTCTCGTAGACCATGGGTACCTCCCTCCTGGTCCTCCTGTTGTTGGGTGTCCTGCAAGTCCACGCCCGTAACAAGGTTCCTCCCTCCTGCAGCCCACTAGGCTCCAACATCACGAATGGCTACTGTGCGAGTTGTTTCCAGCAGCCACCATGTAAAAAAGTTCCAGTTATACCTGCAAGATTGAAAGAGGTTCGTCTTAAAATTTACATTATAGCTCTAAAACATTTTTATAAAACAATTTGTCTCACGTCATGTCCCGGCATAAGTCACTTGTTGAAACAGAAAAGTTCAAGTTTTATTTATTTATTCATAAACAAGTTCTGGGCACAAATTGTGTAACAGACTGCAGTATGTTCCTATGACATGCGCATGTGTAGTGGACCTTTAATGTCTCCTGTCAGTTCAGTGCATTGTGTAAACACCTGTTAAATATTGCTGTAGAAGTTGCAGGAAACAGTAGACCGATTTCTATGTATTTGTGGCCGGAAAATGTCATATGATTTGTGCCTGGGTTTTTTAGAATAGAATCGAGGCTTTAGAATTATTTCATCCATGAAGCCTATTCCTTAACTGTTGAATTAATATGTTACAAATGTAAATATTAATAGTTTAAAGTCAATTAAAAGATGTAACAATGCATTTATTGACTAATGCTACCAATTTAATCAATAAATGTCAGGTGATATTTAGGAATTATGTTTCTACCACTAGCATGGAATACGGAAGAGCACACAAAAAGTCTCAATTTATGCTGTAAATCCTTGATGGAACAAATTTGTTTCTATAACAAAAATATATATTGTTTAGAGACTTCCATTCTAAAAAATCATAAAAAAATCATTGGAGTATGACCGGTGTCATACTCCAATGATCATCCCACTGGCCATGACACCGGCCAGTTGAACTCTCAAGTGTTAAAAACAGCCTTGGAGCCCAAACATGCAACATTTTAGAAAAGGGGCTAAACTGGTTGAGTGTGAGTTTAGTCACACGGCAAAGAATTATGTGCTACTTTCAGCATCCTTAGAAACCAGCCATTATGGTTGTAAAACAATCTGGGCCGTGAAGCCTGTTTTTCAATTTTAGCACGTCTGATCTCTGGACCACATACTCCAAAGGAATACTACGGGCAAACAAAGGAATCTCTTGGGTGTAAAGAATATTGTGGAACTCTTACACCAATAGCCTCAACTGAACCAGTGTGGCTATGAAGCACTCTATTGATATTCCACTAAATATATAGCAAATAGGAATACTTTATAAATTTCGCAACACTCGAAAGTTGTTTCCGTTTACCTTTTTGACCTGAGATTCCTTAACCGGTGAAAAGGAGTAATTTGAGCTAAGTGTCTGAAATTATAGTACGTAATAAAATTTGATTCGCCGTTAATGAAACCACAAGCATTAATTTGTAATGTGCTCAAACAATGAAAATCATGTTTTTAAATACGGGTTAGATAAGCAACTAAGGTTGTATTTTGTGCCTAAGGAAAATTTCACAAAGCCATATATCACTTTGTGAATGTAATTTTCTCAAGTCGTTGTCAACTTGATGGACAGTTTGGATTCTCTTTCAATTAAAATACTAATCATTTGATCATTTCTTGGAATTTATGAAAATGTTGTCTTCTCCAGTGAGCGAGGAGCATGCATCTGCGGACACGCATGTGCATTTTTACCATCTTCGCTATGGTTAGTGTGCATATGATATAAGCTACGTGTTTGTATATTAAAGTAAACAAGTTGAGGAAATAATTGTGTTTGATATTACGTAATATGGCCAGTCTGATGAAAAAATTGACAATATCACAGAGAAGAAAAATAGGAGTCGCATCCCCACCCACCCACCCTTACACGTACAGTGGTATTGACACAGCCACCCACCCTTACACGTCAAAACCACCGTACTTAAATGGATATGTGTATTGGACAATACCATCACATTTTTATGGGTGAGTGGGTGGATCAATACCACCGTACTTGTATGGATGAGTGGGTTAATACCATCGTACTTTTACGGGTACTCGGTTGAATCAATACCACCGTACTTGTATGGCCGAGTGGATGAATCAATACCACCGTACTTGTATGGGCGAGAGGTTGAATCAATACCACCGTATGTATATGGGTGCGTGGTTGAATCAATACCACCGTATGTATATGGGTGCGTGGTTGAATCAATACCACCGTATGTATATGGGTGCGTGGTTGAATCAATACCACCGTATGTGTATGGGCAAGTGGTTGAATCAATACCACCGTATGTATATGGGTGCGTGGTTGAATCAAAACCACCGTATGTATATGGGTGCGTGGTTGAATCAATACCACCGTATGTATATGGGTGCGTGGTTGAATCAATACCACCGTATGTATATGGGTGCGTGGTTGAATCAATACCACCGTATGTATATGGGTGCGTGGTTGAATCAATACCACCGTATGTATATGGGTGCGTGGTTGAATCAATACCACCGATGTATATGGGTGCGTGGTTGAATCAATACCACCGTATGTATATGGGTGCGTGGTTGAATCAATACCACCGTATGTATATGGGTGCGTGATTGAATCAATACCACCGTATGTATATGGGTGCGTGGTTGAATCAATACCACCGTATGTATATGGGTGCGTGATTGAATCAATACCACCGTATGTATATGGGTGTGTGATTGAATCAATACCACCGTATGTATATGGATGCGTGATTGAATCAATACCACCGTATGTATATGGGTGCGTGATTGAATCAATACCACCGTATGTATATGGGTGCGTGGTTGAATCAATACCACCCTATGTGTATGGGTGCGTGGTTGAATTAATACCACCGTATGTATATGGGTGAGTGGTTGAATCAATACCACCGTATGTATATGGGTGCGTGGTTGAATTAATACCACCGTATGTATATGTTTGGTTGAGTAGTCCTTTAAATCGTGTGTGTATTAGCTAATTTTAACGATTGAAATTTTTAAATGTTCTTGAACAAATGTCTAATGATAACAGCTTATTAGTTTTATTTTCAGTTTCTTCGTGTTTTCATTTCAACTAATTTTTGAAATTATAACAATGTTATGAACGTGGATCGTATTTGTTAAAATAGTTAACATTTTCTATTACTACACCTAAAAAGTTATATCAAACCTAATTAAATTGAATAAAATACGTTTAAAATTGGCTTTCCCTTTTTATCTAAAGTATCCAGCCTTTCAAGTCCCTTCCCTCTCAATTGTTATCCCCTCCCCCTGCTATCTATTACTATTCAACTCCAGAATGTCGACTACATGTCATATTATTTTAGTTATGCCTCTCCTTATAAACATCCTCTTTTTTGGCTTTTTTGATGAAAAGTAAGAACGAATACTATTTCTATTGTAGGCCTAATAAAAACGTTTTATTCTAGAATATCTTCTATACCCCCTTGTATATTCATGGGATCGTCTCCTCGCCCCAATCTCCCAGAGTGGACAACATTTGCTATACTTACTACGTAATCGATCAGGAGGCCGGACAATACCTACTTTTCGCATCTGAAGTCTAGTGAGTACATTATCAGTTGTAATTATTCTGTGCAAACTATGTCATTAATAATTAAACGTCTTTTAATTGATTGACAGATATTTTAAGATTACCAAAAAGTATATGTTTGACTTATACAAGAATATTTCTTGAAAATCAAACAAACATGTTATTATTTATTTATTTTATCTTTTCGTAAAAATAAAGAAATCTAAAATAATGTTAAGATTAGTTCAGTATATTTCTTGTTTGGATTTATAATTGTGAACGTTTTCAAAAAAAAAACTGTGCCAAACTTGTGAATGTATTACAGTATTCACTTTGAGGAAGAATTATTTTATGAAATCAACTGCGCATAAACAAATTGCAAACTTTTGTAGTTTGTGGACAGAAAAATGGTGCATTTCACGCATTGTTCCCCATCTTTTTAAACATTCTATCGCCTTTGTCAACCTAAGTTGAGGCAGCCGAGAGTCTAATGGCTTGACCACCGTCCGCCCTCCTGTTATAAACAAATTAGTCAAGGCTGTATGCATACGCTAGTTAAAATTTTAACTTTTAGTATTTCACATTTTAATCAAAAATTATTATTATTATTATTATTATTAGAATCTAATCGATTTTTTCAGTACATTTCTCAGTCGTCCCGAATCAATCGGAAAATTTGTAAACATTTCTTTAAACCAACATGAAAGAAATAATTAGGCATATCAAGTGAAATTGTATATTAATTGATAAGGTGCCATGATACGTCTTATTCTCTAAAACTAAGCTAAATATAAATAATAATTACTACGCAACAGAAATATATCATAATAATTATTCGTAATACAAAAATATTTTTTGTTTAAGGTAAGAATAGTTTTTTTATTCAATAATGAACCCTCTTATAAAGTAAAATTCAATATGAATTAAGTACAATAAAAAGTCTAATAATGAAACTTCCTCCCTGCCTTTGTGCTGGATTGAGTCTGCCATTAAAAGTTTATTGAACCTTAATCTATATTACATTTTTTTATACGAAGATTGATTATTGAAGCTAAAAATAATATTTATGGTAAATTACACTTCATATGCCTAACATTATTTATTTTATGTTTGCTTACAGATTTTTTTAAATCGTCTGATTAATTTGGGACAAAACTAACACATATTAGCAAGTCAATTAAATTCCATTATTTATAATAATTTTTAATTATAATATTATCTACTACAAGCTCAAAATATAACTAGCGTGTGCATGCAACTTTGACTAATTTGTTTATGACGGAGGAGGGACGACGGCGGTCAGGTCATTAGACCCTCGGCTGCCTCAACTTAGCTTGACTTAGCCTATAGCAAACATATCCATCGGAAGCTCTAGTATCACACATATTTTATCAGCGTGTTAATTAATGGCTTGTATTTCACGAGCACAGCTAGTACATATTCTTCTAGTACTTTAATATATCACAATTTTAGTGAGAAAATTATGACCTAGGTGTCAGAGTTGGGCAACTAGCCATTTTTCCTGCGTATATATAAACATTTAGTTGTTCTTTTCACTTGACGATTAAGGTGATAGATTAAACAATTAAAATAGATACTGCTCCATGGTAAGTTTTAGTTAGGTTAAAGCTCAAAATTAATAAATTAAAATTGTCACTTTTGTTATACAAGCAGATTATTTATTTATGTTTTGAAATAATATAGCCTACACACTAATTCCTAAGTCCATAACAATTTGTCGGTTGACTCCAAATTAAGTAGTGTAATGCTCGGGAAAGTTCTCTATTCAATTTAACTTTTTAAGGACATATTTTTACAATGCTATCCAACCCAAACAGCAAGAGTCAGGGATATGAGTTTTCAATTTACTACAGAATCAAAGTAATTTGAATTACACTCAATCTAATTACTAATTCCCCTAGATACATTAATGAGATTCTAGACACACATTACATTGATGTAACCTTAGGAGATCCTAGACACATTTTACATTGATGTGACCTTAGGATATATTTGACTCATCCTACATTAGAGTAACCTTAGGAGATCCTAGACACACTTTGCATTGATGTGACCTTAGGAGATCCTCGACATACTTTACATTGATGTGACCTTATGAGATCCTCGACACACTTTACATTGATGTAACCTTAGGAGATCCTAGACACACTTAACAATTATGTGACCTTAGGAGATCCTAGACAAACATTACGTTGAAGTGACTTTAGAAGATCCTAGACACATACTACATTAGTGTGACCTTGTTAGATCCTAGACAAACATTACGTTGATGTGACTTTAGACGATCCTAGACACATTAGTGTAACCTTATGAGATCCTAGATACATACTACAGTAGTGTGACCTTGTGGGATCCTAGACACACATTACGTTGAAGTGACTTTGAAGATCCTAGACACATACTACATTAGTGTGACTTTATGAGATCTTAGACACATACTACATTAATGTAACCTTATGAGATCTTAGACACACATTGTGTTAATGATATCTTACGAAGATTACCGTGATAATATGAAAATGTTATATTCAATGCCCATTTCTTCAATATCTCCTTTTTTTACAGAACACTAGATTAAATTATTTTCGTTTGGTTTCAGTGCCGATAAAACCATCAATGTTCAAATATATTTTTCTGCTGACGACACAAATAAGCCAGGAGTAGCAATGATCGAGGGATTTACATTTTATGGTGTAGGTAAGTAGTTTTAATACCTCCTAAGACACAAGTTTAACATCACTTTTATTGCATAATTTAAATCTAAAAATATAGCATCACTGTAATGAGTAATACAAGTTTTTAAAATTGAATGTAATACATTGTAAAATATAAAATTGAAAGTTACATTTTATTTCTCCAGATGTATAATTTAAAGATATTTACCTGATTTTTACAATAAAAGATGAATTAATTATGCACGTCATAATCTAGAGGTTTTTTATTGTTTTTTTACATTTGGAGGGCCAGGCCTCAGCCAAAAGGCTTATTGTGCAACCTCCTTTATAGGACTTGAAATCTCAACCAAGATCCTTATAGAAGCTTGAGAACCCTATCTTGTTCATGTGTGCCCTAAACATCCAGTATCCAGATATAAAACCAACTACTCTTCGGATTTCTGATCTTGCAAGAGAAAGAGCTTCCACCTTGTTAGAGTACGATGGCCCCGACAGGACCTCCTTTGCTAGCCTATTACCTGACGTTGCCTCCCAAAATCTCTTGGCAGCGACCCATGTAGAGGCAACCTTCTTGGCGAGGCTGTAAGCAACCCCGCATGACGCCTCGCCAATGAGAGGTTCCTCAGTGCGTCTCTTGGCATATAGAGGTCGTTTTCCAGTACCCCAGTGTAACCTAGCATCCATGATACGATTACCTTATTGGAACGCTCCAGCTTTTTAAGAACCCCGTGACAGTATCAAATTAGACTCAAGGTGAAGTCGAAAGACAAAAGTGGCCTTAGTGCCGCTTGGCTGTCTGTGTTCAGATAGATTGTTTTGCCATAAGGACCAATCTATGTTTGCCTGTGCACAGGCATCAATGACAGCCACTTCCAGCTGAAAACCCATAGCCAGTTTGCCAAGGCTAAAACCCGACACCACAGACCCCGTAACCAGACCCAAGGATGGTTCGTGAACCATCTGTGTACCACATGATCGCGTTCATCATTGCTATTGATTCACTTTGTTCCCAAACTTTTCTGTTTGCAATTCGGCATCCTATTCGAATACATCTCTAGAATGTCCTATTTTAGGATGCCAGAGGTTTTTCGATATATGACCTCTAATATTTGGTTAAATTAATAAAAAATATATCCAAAGTGATTGTTTGTTGGTTTATTCAGAAAGTATTGTGTAAAAAGCATAGGTAAAAAAGCTTTATCAAAAGTTATCAATATACATTCAATCATTAATTAATATTAAATTTCCTTGTCTTAATTATCTTATTTATCATCGTATTTGCTCATGATCATGTGTTTTCGTTGTTCAAATTTGCTAAATTTGTATTTTTTATTTCATCAATCAAATATCAAATCAATCTGTGATTTAAATACAAATCTACATTGAACTCATGTTTATACGAAATTATCATTTAGATTCCTTGATACCCCACATATAGAATTAAGACCAAGTTTATTTCTCAACTGTCGTCCAATATTGCAATATTGATTTTTTATTAACTTACTAAATTTAAACTAAAGCATCCTAATTCGTTATTTATAACTTTGTAAACTTTGTTGTTAATCTCGGCAGTCTATCGTGCCAATCTTGGACCATCCTGTTCGGACCAATTCATTTAATTATTAGTATGTCTTGAAGAGCAGAAGGAGTTAAAAAAATTATAACAGAAAAAAGTCAGATAAAATATGAGATCTGAGCAAAGCTTAGAAGTCAGCCAACGAATAAAAAAAGTTTCTTTACTTATGCCATAGCTTCTTTCATTACGATACCTGGGACTGGAAACATCAAATTATATAGAACCAACAACGAAATAGAATACGTGTTAACTAATTTATCACGTATATTTGCAAAACTTTTCGATCACAGCTGTAGACTATGAGGCGTGCGCTATGACTAGAATGAGGCGTGGTGTTCCCCAGGGGTCCATTTTGGGTCCTCTACTGTTTCTCTGTTGCTTAAAGGAGTTTTATCTGGAGTGTTAGATTAATGAATAAAGATATTTTGATTTTAAAGTTAAAAAAATGACAGAATTCTTAATTATTTATTTTAAAAAATCATGAGCTAATTACAAGATTTGTTTTATTTGGCATCCCTGGTTTTGCTTAATTTTAGACTAAAAATAATTTATAGATATATTAAAACGTAAACTTATATATTTAGACGTGAAATAAAATCCAATTTCTTCGTCATTGTTGACAATATTATATAATAACAAATGAAATATGGCAGATTAAAACTAATTCATATAAAGTTTGATAAATAATGACTAAGGAACAGTTCAAAATGTTCATGAACAGAACTAATGAAACTATATTTTGTTACGATAATAATCATCTAAGCTGTAATAGTTTTTGTCAATAAAGAATGCCTCAAGAATATTTTTAAATTTAGATGAATCAGGCTCTACTTATGATACTATTGGCAGGCTGTTAAAAAATGGTATGGATAAATGGAATTAATTATGGAATGAATATACTGTATAATCTACATAAAAAGGATGTTTTACCCATCAAATTTTACTTTTTAGAATTTTGCATGATTTTGTTGACATTCTGTCGACATTATCAGATAACGCCCCAATACGTTTGATAGGCAAGAGTTGTTACTAATCCTTCATAACACTTATCTGAAATATTTTCATGCAAAAAAGGTTCAGTTTTCATCTTACATGAATTTAAAAAAAGAACATTGTGTATTCTTTCTTAAATTGGATTAGTTTTCTAACCATTATAATTGTTTCAAAACGTTTTTGACAGTAAAGTTATTTCATCAACTAATTTTAATTCTTTTAACCCCTATTTTCGTTGGAGTAACGTTTGCTCGTTTACAGTACTAAAATGTATCTTTAATATTTTAGTCCCAACTTTTTGTGTGGTATTAATGCTTTTTATTAGTTTTGTATCTAATTTAACAAGCAATTTAATTAAATTCCATTCTGGTACGTGTATAATGTTTTAATATTGACCAGCAATATTGGGGTAAACTGTATAAAACATGTATGTATACTATTATATATCAAACATGTTTTTGAACAAAAATGGTAATTTCATATTTCATAGTTTATAATTAAATGTGTCAATAGATATAACATGTTATCATTTTCAGCTTCTTCGTCTGAAATCGTTACCAGTGATTACCTTTTTGGTATTGAAAATGGTGTCATTATTTACTATCGATGCTTCCAGTTTCAAAGTAAGTAAACTAACTATAACTCCATTTATTTACTATTTAAATAGTTTATATTAATTTCTAAATGTTACACTTCTTAATTTCATTACAACACTTTACATTATCGTGTAACCGTTATTTCACTTGGTGTTGTTACGATACTTTAAACAAGTATTTGACCGTTATTCTATTTGGTGTTGTTACGATACTTTAAACAGGTATGTGACCGTTATTCTATTTGGTGTTGTTACGATACTTTAAACAAGTATGTAACCGTTATTCTATTTGGTGTTGTTACAATACCTTAAACAAGTATGTAACCGTTATTCTAGTTGGTGTTGTTACAATACTTTAAACAAGTATGTGACCGTTATTCTACTTGGTGTTGTTGCGATACTTTAAACAAGTATGTGAGCATTATTCTACCTGGTGTTGTTACGATACAGTACTTTAAACAAGTATGTGAATGTTATTCTACTTGGTGTTGTTACGATACTTTAAACAAGTATGTGATCGTTATTCTACTTGGTGTTGTTACGATACTTTAAACAAGTATGTGAGCATTATTCTACCTGGTGTTGTTACGATACAGTACTTTAAACAAGTATGTGATCGTTATTCTACTTGGTGTTGTTACGATACTTTAAACAAGTATGTAACGGTTATTCTACTTGGTGTTGTTACGATACTTTAAACAAGTATGTAACCGTTATTCTATTTGGTGTTGTTACAATATTTTAAACAAGTATGTAACGGTTTTTCTACACTTGGTGTTGTTACGATACTTTAAAAAATTATGTAACCGTTATTCCACTTCGAGTTGTTAAGATAATTTAAACAGGTATGTAATCGTTACTCTATTCCGTATTGTTACGATACTTCAAACATGTATGTAACCGTTTTTCTACTTCATGTTGTTACGATACCTTAAACAAGTTTGTAACCGTTTTTCTACTTGGTGTTGTTACGATACTTAAAACAAGTATTTAACCGTTACTGTACTTGGTGTTGTTACGATCCTTTAAACAAGTATGTAACTGTTATTCCACTTCTTGTTAAGATACTTTAAACAAGTATGTAACTGTTATTCCACTTCTTGTTAAGATACTTTAAACAAGTATGTAACAGTTATACTAATTGGTATTGTTGCAATTTTATTGTCATTTGAAATTGTTATCGTTATTACATGTTTCGTATATTACACTATATTTTACAAATGTCGTAATTTTTACAGAAGATATGAATTTGTAAATGTTTTATATAAACTTGTCCCTGAAAAATTACCCAGCATAAGCAAGATTTATATGAATGTTATTTATTCAGCGGGTCTCTATAAATTCATTTAATGGAAATATATTTTTTTTTTATTCTTTGTTAAACAAGTTTTCCGGAAGTGCAGAGTGATAGAGATTAAAACTTTAGATAGTTAGTTTGGCATTGAAAATCATGAAAAATAATATGTAATGTTTAATTGTAAATTACTGTAATAAGTTGTAGCAGATATTTTATTGTTTTAATTTTAACTTGTTTCGCATACTTAAAAAATGTGATGGCACGACCACACGTTTTCAAATTATATTAAGTTATAGACTGCACTGTGTTTACAAATATACAAGCTCATATTTACCTTAAGTAGTATATCTTTTGAGAGTTCTTCAAATAAACATTATTTCATCTTAATATACTGAAAGGATTCTAAATATTTTCGACTAATATTACTTTATACAGTAAATAAATTTAAAGATTGATGAAGTTGGCTGTGTGAGAAATTATAAAGTATCCCATTATTAAATGATCTTGGTCTATATCCATGAAAACACACACTTACCACAGAAAAACACATTAAAAGGTATGGAAGCACAATTTGTATGGCACAATTAATGTTTAATGATTCTATAAAATAAAACATTGGAACTGAAATTGTAACACTTATTACATTGTTTCTGAAATAAATAATGGTTTACCTGGTATTTCCTTTTTTTCATTGCTAAGGGCTGAATAAGTATTAAAATTCCTTCCGTACATTGTTCATTATCCATTTCTAAGACGCCAATCGTAGAGATATGGGCGAATATGAGAGGTGAATGATTATGAAGAGTGTATATGAATGAGTGTAGTCATTGTTACTATCTGAGTTCGACTCAGCTCAGAAAGGACTATTTACTAATAGCCCAATAGCCAGGGGAACTATGGGACCTACAGCTTTACGTGGAATCTGAACCACTTAGTGTTGGTCTGATTCTCAGCTAACTGACAGGTCTGACACTCAGTTCTCTCCTCTACAAAACATCTAAATCCTGACTACCATCCAACATGGACACCTCAAATATTTGTGTCCACGTTGATGGTAATCATTGAGTGGACGCCGTGTCGGTATTAAGAGGATGGAGGAAAAACTATCGCCTACAATCTTCTCAACACTTTGTCTCCAATTAGATGGGTACAACACTGCGCCACTAGTGTCGACAATATAATGAGATAAACGGAAAATAGTTTTCGTACCTACTTTAGCTATTATGTAAAGTAAAGATATTGTTCTCTTATTACTCAAATGTGATTCAAAGCCAGATATAAAAATTGGGATTATCTTAGTGATTTTAAGGGCACTGGGGAATTCCTCTTTAAGAATACTAAGGTCGAATATATGCAGAAGTAGATCAATCAGTAGGCCTACATAATTGTTTTCTAAATTATCGAGGAAGGAATTCCATTTTTACATCCTGGAATTCCCCATATAGGTAATTTAATATAGCATTACCTATATTAAGCATACGATTTTTAGTAATGTAAACTTGTGTAAAGTTAATTTTCAATTTCCTCCAATTGACATATTTTCTTTTCAATTTAGATTGTAACAACCCATACGAAGGCATAGATTACCGTTATGCTGGATCCAATCAAACTGAGATCTCAGAAGATACTATGAACAAAGTTAAGCAGATTGCTAACAATCCAAAGTACCAGTTCCGAGGTAAGTTCGAGTTCCTGCCGAATACAGAGCCGTGGGCTTGTGTCACCAGATTCCACGGAAAGAAGTGCATTGGTGCAGATACTGTACTTCCAGAGAACTCCATAGATTTCCCCATTGCATGAAATAAAACCAGTTAATTCAATATAAAATGAAATAGATTGTATAATAATCTTTCCTTGTCTTTGTTTATATTGCATGCTATATAGAGTCTTTAATGATTAAAGATATCAATAAATATGGGTGTTTTATTTCATACAGATCTTTTCAAACAATACTCTATATCTTGTAACTTTACTGCAATGATAATGTTAATTAATTTTCGTTGAAATTGCAATCATTCAAATCCTTTACTAAATTGCAAAATTAAGGTTTAAATTAAACAAAACATTAACTATGTAATGGTAGAAATTATATACGCGCTCTTCAAATGTTTTTAGTTTTTTGTTGCTTTGAAGAAGAAAACTTTGTTTTCGAAAGGCCTCAGAAAAATTTTATAAATTTTGATTGCAAGAGTGTATAATTTTTACCAATAGATATAATATATCCCATAAGTGAATTCTCTTCAATATAAAACATGAACTGTTTATAATAAATGTGCCAAAATGAAATAATGATTTAAGAATACTGATAAATAAAACTGACCACAGTTTCCAGTAACGTTGGTCAATGACTAAGACCTAGAAACGATAATTAATTAATAAAGCATATTTTTTTAATTCATTTTTTTAAACACGTCTAAAACTATATCATGAAATACCAACTACATCTCTTAAAAAATGCAAATAATAAAAAAGGAGTTTTCATATATAACATAACGAAAACAATATTTAGCTATTAGGGGAATACGCCTGAGCTGATTTTTAACGTAAATATAAAAATTAAAAAACTTAACTTGTATACTAAATAGAAAATTACAAACAAATGAAATAATGAAAATTATGACAGAAAATAAATAATAATATTAAGAAAAAAGATTACAGATAGATTATTGTCATGCCCAAAATGTTACAATAGTCCTGTATCATAGTTTAAATTAAGGTTTACTGTAAAATCCACATAATCTTTAAAAAGATTCAGTGCCGTTCAACTCTGGATGTATGAATAGGCCTACGTCATTCACAACAGTAGTCAACTTTTGGATAGAGACAATAATCAAATATATTTATAAATTAGGATGAGTTTAACCTCCCTGAAATAGTAAATAATACGAGGTCAAACGTCCCTGGAATAGAGAACAAGACGATATCCAACCTCCCTGGAGTAGTGAGTAAAACGAGGTCAAACTTCCCTGGAATAGAGAACAAGACGATATCAAAACCTCCCTGGAGTAGTAAGTAAAACAAGGTCAAACCTCCCTGGAATAGAGAACAAGACGATATCAAACCTCCCTGGAGTAGTGAGTAAAACGAGGTCAAACCTCCCTGGAATAGAGAACAAGACGATATCCAACCTCCCTGGAGTAGTGAGTAATACGAGGTCAAACCTCCCTGGAATAGAGAACAAGACGATATGCAACCTCCCTGGAGTAGTGAGTAAAACGAGGTCAAACCTCCCTGGAATAGAGAACAAGACGATATCAAACCACCCTGGAGTAGTGAGTAAAACGAGGTCAAACCTCCCTGGAATAGAGAACAAGACGATATCAAACCACCCTGGAGTAGTGAGTAAAACAAGGTCAAACCTCCCTGGAATAGAGAACAAGACGATATGCAACCTCCCTGGAGTAGTGAGTAAAACGAGGTCAAACCTCCCTGGAATAGAGAACAAGACGATATCAAACCACCCTGGAGTAGTGAGTAAAACAAGGTCAAACCTCACTGGAATAGAGAACAAGACGATATCCAACCTCCCTGGAGTAGTGAGTAATACGAGGTCAAACCTCCCTGGAATAGAGAACAAGACGATATCAAACCACCCTGAAGTAGTGAGTAAAACAAGGTCAAACCTCCCTGGAATAGAGAACAAGACTATATCCAACCTCCCTGGAGTAGTGAGTAAAACGAGGTCAAACCTCCCTGGAATAGAGATCAAGACGATATCAAACCACCCTGGAGTAGTGAGTAAAACGAGGTCAAACCTCCCTGGAATAGAGAACAAGACGATATCAAACCACCCTAGAGTAGTGAGTAAAACAAGGTCAAACCTCCCTGGAATAGAGAACAAGACGATATCCAACCTCCCTGGAGTAGTGAGTAAAACGAGGTCAAACCTCCCTGGAATAGAGAACAAGACGATATCAAACCACCCTGGAGTAGTGAGTAAAACAAGGTCAAACCTCACTGGAATAGAGAACAAGACGATATCCAACCTCCCTGGAGTAGTGAGTAATACGAGGTCAAACCTCCCTGGAATAGAGAACAAGACGATATCAAACCACCCTGGAGTAGTGAGTAAAACGAGGTCAAACTTCCCTGGAATAGAGAACAAGACTATATCCAACCTCCCTGGAGTAGTGAGTAAAACGAGGTCAAACCTCCCTGGAATAGAGAACAAGACGATATCAAACCACCCTGGAGTAGTGAGTAAAACGAGGTCAAACCTCCCTGGAATAGAGAACAAGACGATATCAAACCACCCTAGAGTAGTGAGTAAAACAAGGTCAAACCTCCCTGGAATAGAGAACAAGACGATATGCAACCTCCCTGGAGTATTGAATAAAACGAGGTCAAACCTCCCTAGAGTAGAGAACAAGACGATATGCAACCTCCCTGGAGTAGTGAGTAAAACGAGGTCAAACCTCCCTAGAGTAGAGAACAAGACGATATGCAACCTCCCTGGAGTAGTGATTAAAACGAGGTCAAACCTCCCTAGAGTAGAGAACAAGACGATATGCAACCTCCCTGGAGTAGTGAGTAAAACGAGGTCAAACCTCCCTAGAGTAGAGAACAAGACGATATGCAACCTCCCTGGAGTAGTGAGTAAAACGAGGTCAAACCTCCCTAGAGTAGAGAACAAGATGATATGCAACCTCCCTGGAGTAGTGAGTAAAACGAGGTCAAACCTCCCTAGAGTAGAGAACAAGACGATATGCAACCTCCCTGGAGTAGTGAGTAAAACGAGGTCAAACCTCTCTAGAGTAGAGAACAAGACGATATGCAACCTCCCTGGAGTAGTGAGTAAAACGAGGTCAAACCTCCCTGGAATAGAGAACAATACGAGGAAAAATTCCTTTGAGTAGTGAATAAGAGATGTCAAACATCTCTGTAGTGATTAGTAGACGATATTATGAGATTTACAATGCTTTAAGTGTTTAAGGAAACAAATATGACGTTTTGACAGTTATAAAAAAAACCCCTGTCGTCTTCAGGTGTTACTGGCTACTTCAGTCTACATTTAAAACTTATTTTTTTTATTTTTTTCTTAAGCGATACTTATTTTTAAAAAAAACACTAAAAACTACATGCTTCAAAACTACGGTTTACTACTAAGAAATTCAAGTGTTCTTAAAAACTATAACACATAACACAATTTTACAAAATATAAAATACATAATGAAATACAAAAAAAGTACAAAATATCAAAATGTTCAACAAATCACAAAGCAGGTTATAAAACAGAAAAAATATTCAATGTATCCAATCAGGACGGGAAACGAGTTCTTCGCACCACTACACCAGTATCAGAGAGTGGTAATTGTTATCAGCGTAACAATTATCATTCTCACAACAGTAACAAAGAGCACGGTAATTGTTATCAGCGTGGAGTGGCTGGGATGGTTGGGTCTTTCTTATTTGAAAACTAGTTTGTAAACTAGTTTGCGAACAAGAATAAATAATGAGGAGGCTGAGTTGCAAAATCAGCCTCAGTTGGTGATGTAGTACAAAATTTAGAGGCAGCTATGATCTTTTAACTTCTAAGAGGTTTCTTTGGTTTTATGTATGGAAACCGAAGTATTGCACACTTCTGGTATGAAATCAAAACAACACCCTGCTAAGCTAGTCATTTTCTTTCGTTATAGCTGATTAGATAAATGGGTGCCATAATTCAGCTGTGTAAAATCACACACAATACATACATAATGATCAATATTTTGAGTTGACCTCAACAAGTAGTAGCATGGCACTAAATTGTCCTTGACAAAAAATTAAAACCTATGCCAATTTCTAAAACTATTTAAATTGTCAGTTCTCTCAAATTTTTTATTTATGCTTTTTCATTAGCTTTAAAATAAATCGATTCTCTAACACTATGTTATAAACATAGATAAGTGGTTCTTGCAATCGGAAACTATGACTTGAAATTGACTGGTCCTATGCCACAGTGTGGTGAACTTGGGACGTCGAGGGAGAAAAGAAATAATGTTGTTTTGTAGATTATTCCTTAAAGAAATGTTCCCTGTTGCAAGGATTAATTTTATGTTCTGTCGATTTTATATTCTCACATTGTAAATCTAAATGAGTATTCGAGTTTAATATGAGTTTTAATTTTATGGCTTAGGTAAGTCCACGATATAAATTTTAAAAAGTGACCTTTTATTTCCTGAGTGAAGCTAGTCGGTTATAGTTGTGCTTCAAATTTTTCTGTCGAGGAATTGATTTGTTACATTTTATAAATTCTAGATTATTTTAATGGTTTTTTATCCAGTGTCAATCCAGGGATGAGTGAGGTTACGAAGTAATAGTGTTGTTATATCTTACATACCTAAGTTTTAAACAAATATCTACTTAAATATTTCTATTAAACATTTTCCAAATGAGTAAAGTGTCCTTCGAAATTTTGTTCTAATTGATAACGTGGAATAAACAGTAGATACTATTTCTGGCAAAATATGTCAAATATACAGATAAAAAAGTATGTTGTATACTTTTTTATGAGTGCAAATAAATACAACCAATTTGGAATGAATTATAATCTTCAACCAATAAAATAATATTTGATGAATTCGTCTACAATTGATAAGTTTAAAATGTTTTCGAAGAACTTAATTTTTGTCAAGTTGTATGTGATTGTGACATTGAGCCCTTGTAATCCTGAATCTTCAGTTTTAAGGTATATTATTTTCACGTTAGTTTCAGCTCATACAAGCTCATTGTTTCCCTTGAAAACACAGATTTAGGATTAAAATGTTTTGAGCAACTAAGTAAAAAAATTGGTCAAATTCGTTTTAGCTGCCCCCCATACATACGCAGACTATTTTCTATAGCAATAACTACCAAAATAACTTAGGTATTCAGCTACTTGGAAGGAAAGAAATACTTCTATCAGTATCAGCAGTGCCTTATTATTATCTGATTGTGATAACTAAATGTCATGCCTCACTGCTTTCTCTACTACACGCGTGCTGACTCATGCTCATATTTATGTATGGTTAGGTTAGATTAGATATTTTTTAACTTTCTACTAGTATATTTCTAAAGAAAATAGTTTGGATTTAGGGGGTGGCTAGACGAGTTTGACAAAAATGTTTGTTTTTAGTGCTTAGACGTAGTTCTGGTGTAATTTCTAACTGGATACATTCAAGTTACATAATGTACAGTAGTAAAAGGGTTTGTTTAATTTAATAAATCATAGTTTCATTGTTGCTATTTAGCTCTAGTATTGTTCTTGCTTGTTGTTTTCATATGGCTAATATGCAAATCTTTGAAACCATAAATACTACGAATAAAGGCTCATTATCATTCAAACGTATCACGTGTGCTTCAAAAAGGCTCATATACCAATGTCCCTCCCACCAATACTACCCATGCGATGCCAAGCTAACCATGCTGTTACAGAATTGTACATGACTGGTAAAAATTGTTGTAGACGCTTCAAGTGTTTTAAGAAACAAACACAACGTTTCGATGGCTATAAAACGCATGTCGTCTTCAGGTGTTACTTACTACCTTAGCCTATATCTACAATTAGTTAGTATAGCTATTTAATGGAATAGTTAAATTAGTAAATTAACATAATGACTTGTATATTAAATTTCTTTTTATTAATTACTATTCATAAATAATACTATAAATTTATTAATTTTCACTGATATATTAAATTTGTATATTCAAGTAACTTTCATTCAATTAATATTTCTTCAAAATGTGTAAAATTATGTTTCTGGATATTAACAATCTGGTTCTAGGAACAAACACTAATTTCTCATTTTTCTTTTACAGCATTATTTGTTCATAGTTTTTCAAATCCCTCTTAGATAATATTGAATACAATTTATGATAATACAAAACAAAATTTATTTATAATATATCACATTTTATTTTTACTTTCACTACTCATTGCTTTTTTATGCAAGCTGCCAGTCATTTTTTTTCATACATTCTCCAAAATACTCAATGTTTCTTGAAATTGAATTTGTATTGAGTTCAACACAGATTAAAAGAATTATTAGCAATAAGTAATTTTGTTTTCTTTATGAAAGTAATAAATATCCACCAAAATATTTAAAAATTTTGTTGAGCAATATTTTATTGAAACGTTTGTTTTCATATCACATGCCTTTGTACTAAACATATCCCTCATAAAATAAAAAATAAATAAAAAATATTTTTTAGATTCTTCGAGAAGTATTTCACTTGTAATTCAAGTTGTGAGTTTGGCACATTGAAAGACGAAAGCCTTAGCGTAAGTTTCATTCATAATTATGTTCTTCATTTTTATGTTAAGACTTCGTCAACCGGATCTGGAAGAGGGATGACCCAACAATCCCGTATTTTTAGGAGAAACGCTATCAAGGAATTGATGGTCGTAGGATTGATGATCGCAGCTAGAGGTACAATCCCTGGCTGGCTTACTCCTTAAATGAATGAAGGCAATGAATTTTCATTCGAACATAGCAAAAACGATTACTCAGAACACACCTTCAAAAGTTAATTCGAATTGTAAAAGCACACCTTTACTCTCATATATCTTATTCTTCTCACTTATCTGTTCTATCCTTCACCAAGAATCCTCATTAAATGAGAATTCACTAGCATACAACTCGCCAACCATCATCCCTACTTTATTTTTGATCAGTATGTTTTTTTAATTTCTCTTATTTTTCATATATAGGAGTTTTTATGTTAATTTGTCTTTTTTAATATGTTCTGTGGTTCATTGTAATTGTTTATGTATATATGTAAATTTTCTTTTTAATTCATTTTTTCTCCATTATTTTAAAATTCTAAAATAGTAACATTTTAATTAATATTTTTGTAGCTGTGATTTTACTGGAGAATATGTTCATCAAAGTTTCATTTATTTGATGTTGAGTTGTTTTTTTCTAGTTGCTTGTATATGACCTTTGTAACGTGAATTAAATGTTCTGCCGGTTTGCCCTATGTATGATCATGAACATGTACAGGTGGGTTAATACCACTGTACGTGTACGGGTGGGTTAATACCACTGTACGTGTACGGGTGGGTTAATACCACTGTACGTGTATGGGTGGGTTAATACCACTGTACGTGTACGGATGGGTTAATACCACTGTACGTGTACGGGTGGGTTAATACCACTGTACGTGTACGGGTGGGTTAATACCACTGTACGTGTATGGGTGGGTTAATACCACTGTACGAGTATGGGTGGGTTAATACCACTGTACATGTACGGGTGGGTTAATACCACTGTACATGTACGGGTGGGTTAATATCACTGTACGTGTACGGGTGTGTTAATACCACTGTACGTTTACGGGTGGGTTAATACCACTGTACGTGTACAGGTGGGTTAATACCACTGTACGTGTACGGGTGGATTAATACCACTGTACGTGTACGGGTGGGTTAATACCACTCTACATGTACGGGTGGGTTAATACCACTGTACGTGTACGGGTGGGTTGATACCACTGTACGTGTACGGGTGGGTTAATACCACTGTACGTGTACGGGTGGGTTAATACCACCGTACGTGTACGGGTGGATTAATACCACTGTACGTGTACGGGTGGGTTAATACCACTGTACATGTACGGGTGGGTTAATACCACTGTACGTGTACGGGTGGGTTAATACCACTGTAAGTGTATGGGTGGACGGGTGGGTCAATACACTGTATGTGTACGGTTGGGAGGTTGGTCAACACCACTGTACGTGTACGGGTGGGTAAATACCACTGTACGTATACGGGTGGGTTCATACCACTGTACATGTACGGGTGGTTTAATACCACTGTACATGTACGGGTGGGTTAATACCACTGTACATGTACGGGTGGGTTAATACCACTGTACGTATACGGGTGGGTTAATACCACTGTACATGTACGGGTGGGTTAATACCACTGTACGTGTACGGGTGGGTTAATACCACTGTAAGTGTATGGGTGGACGGGTGGGTCAATACACTGTATGTGTACGGTTGGGAGGTTGGTCAATACCACTGTACGTGTACGGGTGGGTTAATACCACTGTACGTGTACGGGTGGATTAATACCACTGTACGTGTACGGGTGGGTTAATACCACTGTACATGTACGGGTGGGTTAATACCACTGTACATGTACGGGTGGGTTAATACCACTGTACATGTACGGGTGGGTTAATACCACTGTACGTGTACGGGTGTGTTAATACCACTTTACGTTTACGGGTGGGTTAATACCACTGTACGTGTACAGGTGGGTTAATACCACTGTACGTGTACGGGTGGATTAATACCACTGTACGTGTACGGGTGGGTTAATACCGCTGTACATGTACGGGTGGGTTAATACCACTATACGTGTACGGGTGGGTTAATACCACTGTAAGTGTATGGGTGGACGGGTGGGTCAATACACTGTATGTGTACGGTTGGGAGGTTGGTCAATACCACTGTACGTGTACGGGTGGGTTAATACCACTGTACGTATACGGGTGGGTTCATACCACTGTACATGTACGGGTGGTTTAATACCACTGTACATGTACGGGTGGGTTAATACCACTGTACATGTACGGGTGGGTTAATACCACTGTACGTATACGGGTGGGTTAATACCACTGTACATGTACGGGTGGGTTAATACCACTGTACGTGTACGGGTGGATTAATACCACTGTAAGTGTATGGGTGGACGGGTGGGTCAATACACTGTATGTGTACGGTTGGGAGGTTGGTCAATACCACTGTACGTGTACGGGTGGGTTAATACCACTGTACGTGTACGGGTGGATTAATACCACTGTACGTGTACGGGTGGGTTAATACCACTGTACATGTACGGGTGGGTTAATACCACTGTACATGTACGGGTTGTTTAATACCACTGTACATGTACGGGTGGTTTAATACCACTGGACATGAACGAGTGGGTTAATACCACTGTACGTGTACGGGTGGATTAATACCACTGTACATGTACGGGTTGGTTAATACCTCTGTACGTGTACGGGTGGGTTAATACCACTGTACATGTACGGGTGGTTCAATACCACTGGACATGAACGAGTTGGTTAATACCACTGTACGTGTACGGGGGGGTTAATACCACTGTACGTGTACGGGTGGGTTAATACCACTGTACGTGTACGGGTGGGTTAATACCGCTGTACATGTACGGGTGGGTTAATACCACTGTACATGTACGGGTGGGTTAATACCACTGTACATGTACGGGTGGGTTAATACCACTGTACTTGTACGGGTGGGTTAATACCACTGTACATGTACGGGTGGGTTAATACCACTGTACGTGAACGGGTAGGTTAATACCACTGTACATGTACGGGTGGATTAATACCACTGTACGTGTACGGGTGGGTTAATACCACTGTACGTGTACGGGTGGGTTAATACCACTGTACAGGTACGGGTGGGTTAATACCACTGTACGTGTACGGGTGGGTTAATACCACTGTACATGTACGAGTGGGTTAATACCATTGTACATGTATGGGTTGGTTAATACCTCTGTACGTGTACGGGTGGGTTAATACCACTGTACGTGTACGGGTGGGTTAATACCACTGTACGTGTACGGGTGGGTTAATACCACTGTACATGTACGGGTGGGTTAATACCACTGTACGTGTACGGGTGGGTTGATACCACTGTACGTGTACGGGTGGGTTAATACCACTGTACGTGTATGGGTGGGTTAATACCACCGTACGTGTATACGGGTGGGTTCATACCACTGTACATGTACGGGTGGTTTAATACCACTGTACATGTACGGGTGGGTTAATACCACTGTACATGTACGGGTGGGTTAATACCACTGTACGTATACGGGTGGGTTAATACCACTGTACATGTACGGGTGGGTTAATACCACTCTACGTGTACGGGTGGTTTAATACCACTGTAAGTGTATGGGTGGACGGGTGGGTCAATACACTGTATGTGTACGGTTGGGAGGTTGGTCAATACCACTGTACGTGTACGGCTGGGTTAATACCACTGTACGTGTACGGGTGGATTAATACCACTGTACGTGTACGGGTGGGTTAATACCACTGTACATGTACGGGTGGTTTAATACCACTGGACATGAACGAGTTGGTTAATACCACTGTACGTGTACGGGTGGATTAATACCACTGTACATGTACGGGTTGGTTAATACCTCTGTACGTGTACGGGTGGGTTAATACCACTGTACATGTACGGGTGGTTTAATACCACTGGACATGAACGAGTGGGTTAATACCACTGTACGTGTACGGGTGGGTTAATACCACTGTACGTGTACGGGTGGGTTAATACCACTGTACGTGTACGGGTGGGTTAATACCGCTGTACATGTACGGGTGGGTTAATACCACTGTACATGTACGGGTGGGTTAATACCACTGTACGTGAACGGGTAGGTTAATACCACTGTACATGTACGGGTGGGTTAATACCACTGTACATGTACGGGTGGGTTAATACCACTGTACTTGTACGGGTGGGTTAATACCACTGTACATGTACGGGTGGGTTAATACCACTGTACGTGAACGGGTAGGTTAATACCACTGTACATGTACGGGTGGATTAATACCACTGTACGTGTACGGGTGGGTTAATACCACTGTACGTGTACGGGTGGGTTAATACCACTGTACGTGTACGGGTGGGTTAATACCACTGTACGTGTACGGGTGGGTTAATACCACTGTACATGTACGAGTGGGTTAATACCATTGTACATGTACGGGTTGGTTAATACCTCTGTACGTGTACGGGTGGGTTAATACCACTGTACATGTACGGGTGGGTTAATACCACTGTACATGTACGGGTGGGTTAATACCACTGTACGTATACGGGTGGGTTAATACCACTGTACGTGTACGGGTGGGTTAATACCACTGTACGTGTACGGGTGGGTTAATACCACTGTACATGTACGAGTGGGTTAATACCATTGTACATGTACGGGTTGGTTAATACCTCTGTACGTGTACGGGTGGGTTAATACCACTGTACATGTACGGGTGGGTTAATACCACTGTACATGTACGGGTGGGTTAATACCACTGTACGTATACGGGTGGGTTAATACCACTGTACGTGTACGGGTGGGTTAATACCACTGTACGTGTATGGGTGGGTTAATACCACTGTACATGTACGGGTTGGTTAATACCTCTGTACGTGTACGGGTTGGTTAATACCACTGTACGTGTACGGGTGGGTTAATACCATTGTACATGTACGGGTTGGTTAATACCTCTGTACGTGTACGGGTGGGTTAATACCACTGTACGTGTACGGGTGGGTTAATACCACTGTACATGTACGGGTGGGTTAATACCACTCTACATGTACGGGTGGGTTAATACCACTGTACGTGTACGGGTATTAAATTTATTACTCAATTCATCATATTAGTAGCCCTAACTTGTGAACTAATTTAGGCCTTTACATTCAAAATGAATAATTACTCAGTGTTATGTTTATAGTTATAATATTAAAGTTCATTGGTTTATATATTTTATTCATCAAATACAATAGTCCAATAAAGAGACAGAGATAACAGCAATATTGTTTCATTGTGGAGAATCCTGTTAGTCATATAATGTAAATAATTTCCATAGTAAATTCAATTCAATTTTTAATAAAATACGATATTTTAAAATGCAGTGCTGTAATAATTATATTTACCAATATATTAAATTAAAAATATGGCACATTTTATCATCTAACTCCCATTATTTTAAAACATTTTCCAATTCTGCTTGGATATTTATATTAAACTTGAAAACAAACTTGAAAATTGTGGTTTACCTAAGCAATTGAAAATAATTAACAATCTAAATGGAGTTTCTCTGTATAGAATGTAGAATACAGATGCTGTAATTAATTTAGAGGAAACAAATTTTATAATTATGCAACCAGAGAGTAACTCAAACATTTCACTTAACTGTTTACAATCCAATTAAAATTAAAAAATACCTTTTCAAATTTCTAATATAGTTTTAAAACTTGTTAACAATTTACGTTATAATGAAATTTTAATGTTTTAATAACTGAAAAATTAGCAAATCGCTTGCAAATACAACATTAATTCCAGAAGATAAATTTCATCTTCACATTTCCATTTTCCTTATGAATTAAAATTGTGAATGAGAAATATCATAAACACGCTCAATGTTGTTCAAATAATTGTTATTGCCTATCATTATTTTTAATTCCCTTAAAATTCATAGACTTCACCAACATGTCTAATAGACTTTGGAAAACCTATTTATGAAATTTTTTTGTGAAATAAATAAATAACTCCACTTAATCTTATATCATGAGCAAGTGTCATAACTAGAATCTACATTTTCTGGTGACAACCGCGTCAAGGTACTATCTACAATATTCACAAAATGACCAGACGTTTCGCCCATACTGTGATGTGGTATCCTCAGTGGTTTCTCTGGTTGTCACCGGAAAATGTAGATTCTACTAATCTAATAGTTAAGGGCATGATGTATTCCATTAACCTACATTTTATTAGACCAAATAATAGTAAAAAAAAAAAAAAAAAAAAAAAAAAAAAAAAAAACTGAAGTCACATCCAATAGTGCGCTATATGACGGCAGGGTCAGCACTTTGTCAGTCCCTCCATTTGTACACCCAAATACTTAACGATAAACGTAGTAATTATTACTGCATATGTATTAAGATTTACATTGTGATCTATCTATAACTGCCACTGAGGCGTTCACTCTGTAAGAAAACGACCTCTGTTTCTTTATTTTTTGTATTATTTTTATTCTTTATTTTCTTTAGTTTTTGTACTTGAAAGTATATTTTTAATATACATTACAAAATTAAAAATACATTTTTTCACAATATTAAAAATATTATTTTCAAGTTACCAAAACTCATTATTAAACGTATAACATGCAAAGAAAATTTGCAAATTTGATTAGACATTTTTTACATAGTAAGGTACAACAGCACTTGCAAAGATTTTATAAGGTGACTCGGTCCTATTAGCTACAAGCCATAGTTAGAAGAAATTTAAAGTATACGAGATAAGAAGTATATTAAAATACAATAAGGTAATCAAATAATAACAATAAAACATTTAATATCTGTACAAAAAAGTTTATACTATAACAAATATAGTAAGTACAAAAAGTTACTTTAATGGAAAAACCGTAGTAAAATTGACGAAAATATATCCTTACAAGTACAGTACACCGCTCACACTGAATTTCTTAGCACGACTGACCTTGACTATTAGAAGACAATAGACAGAGAAAAGGGCTGTACAATCTGCGCAGAAACAAATTTGTAATGTGAAAAAACAAAAATACGATCATAAAAATTACGACGACTTTCCTGTTCCAAGGTTAAAAATTCTTAAATCTGTTTGTAGACCTTAACTAAGCTGCCCTTTTTTATTTGTACTGTACATTTTTTATTCGTATATATTGTGATAAATTGTGGAAACAACACATTTAAATGTATACATCATTTTTCTTCGTGTAAGCTTTAGACATGCTGTGGCACCAAAATAAATCCAGACAACTGTGAAATGTCTAGTATCTGAAATGGTTTACATAAACTATTAACCTATATTTGGTATAACCATTTAATTTTTTTTACACAGACGCCGAAAGTAGAAAATATCTTAATAATGGAAAAAGAAAAATATTTGTTTAGAACTTATATAATAATTAAATTAAAATTGCCTTACATATAAAATAAACTGATATACTTCAGAGACAAAGAGCGGCTGCATTGTTGATTAATTATGGAATATTAATAGCAAATAGTGTTCATCGGTCGTGAATGATGCGTATAGAGCACGACAAATGAACGCAAAGCTTGATTCGTTCGTTATAACATTCGAAAACATACTCTACCTCCGGTCAAAGTCTTAACACCTAAGACCACTCGGCCACTGGCTCTCCTTATGCGTGTGTTGGTTATAAAAACATTATTAAACTCCTAGATTTGAGAAAGAAGTTCTTACTCATAGGAAAAAGATGTACAGTATAATGACGAATACATTTTAATGATCTGAAGTTCCATTTAATGTACAGGTTTAGTCAAAAGTCTGAATACAACCCGATTACTTGTTATAACGTATTGGTGTAAAACAACCAAATTCATTACGTGTTTATAAGGTACAGAAAATACTTTTTTATGCATAGGGTATTGGGGTTAACAAAATCAAAATTATAAATTTTGGGGACAATTCAAAATTTCCAAAAGCAAGCCAACGTCATGTCACCTGTCTCTTTGAAGGTCTTTGTAAAAGAAAATTTACGGCACAAATTAGAGGTCTCTATCATGAATTGTGGCTAATAAACAACTTAGAAAATGTTTTAAAGTGTTCTTTTTAGTAAAATATATTGAAAACTGCATAAATAGTTTCCGAGTTGTTTATTGGCCACCAATCTTGTTAGTGTTAAGATAGGGAACCCAAATTTGTTCTGTTCATTTTCTTTTTCCAAGACCTTTCAAAATAAAGTCGACATGATGGGGGGTTGCATTTAGAAATTTGTAGTTTCTTCCAAAATTTTCATTTCTTTTTTTTTCTGAGTCCAATTATCCTATGCATAAAAAATATAATTTTTGTGCTTTATGAACATATTATAAGTTTGGTTGTTCTACACCAACACACTAACAAGTAATCTGTGTCAATCCATACTTTTGATTAAACCTGAATAAACAAACAAACTCATAAACTTAATACAAAAATCCTGAAAAATAAAAGTGGATCTAACTAATGAATCTTGCCTTACTTATCTACTTTTAGTTTTTTTATTGAGTTGTAATGAGGTACCTTTCTCCTTATTTTATTTTGCAATCTTCTTTAAAGTAAATACACTAAAAACGTTCATTTCACAGTTGTTTAACCAATTTTTCAACGTTACCTCTTCTTTATTTGCTCACTTAAGTCAATATTGGCGATTGAAACATAGTCTAGCTATTTGAAAATTTGCTGCCATATTCTAAAAACCAGGCACATTTTTACATGTAGTTTCATCTTTCTGGGTTGTTGGATGTAAGAGTACTTAAATATGTTATTTATTTTTTTTTTTTTTTAATGCCTAACATTATATATAATAAACTGATTTGACATAAAACCTGTTCTTACTTTAGGTATCAATTTTGTACGGTAAAATTACCCTATTTCAATCTCAGGTCACAACAATAAATATCAACTTTTATATTTTTTTATTGAATGCAAATTGTGACCTGTAAGTAGAATGGTTTTTGTTAGTTTTTATTAGTTTCTGAAAAAAACAAGAAAAATAAATAGACCAATCTGGTGTCGCATGTTAATGATTTACTAATTCAAAATATGATATATGTAAACATTCTTAATTATTGAAAAGGCATATTTTTTAACGAATAGACTTAACTTGTAAGTCCACATGGGCCACAGGCACTTACCATCAAGAATCACAATTCCATTGAGGTTGTTCGTGGGTTGTAAGTAAGAAGAATGAAGAGTGAAGAGTGAAGAAATGAAGCGAGCATTTTTCAGGATTGAGTTTGATACCATGACTATCTGACAATTTTTACATCAGACAAGTTGACATTAATTTTTTTAATCGCCTTCCCAAAACAATGAGAAGAGAAGGTCAAAAATAGCTAATAGTCATCAGCATATGAGTGTAAAGAGCAGAATTTTATTTCTTTCCCGAGATCACACGTATACAACAGGAACAAAATGGGTCCAAGGCAAGTTCCCTGCGGGATCACTACGTTTCTGTGAAGCACATCAGAACATTTTCCATCCACTTTAGTCACCTACGGTCTTCCGTCTAGGTACGAAAACCTGTCTAAGAGAACCTTATTAAATTTGATAAAATTAAGTTTATACTAGCAGCTTAATATTTACAGAGTCAAACGCCTGGGATTAGTTGAGAAGCCAAAACACCACTGTGTCCCTTGTCTTTTGCTCCTAGCAACTCATCGGTCATATTCAGAAGAGCGGTCAGTGTAAGAGCAGACACCACAACTTTCAAATGGAAGACGGCTTTAATATTCTTTTCAAATAAAGCACCTTTTTTGCTTTCGTCGAGGTAAAAAGTTAAAAAAGTTTTTTTTTTACTTTGACAGCTACTCAACGAAAGCAAATCAGGTGGTTGCTTTGAAAAGGATATTAAAGCCGTCTTCCATTTGAAAGTTGTGGTGTCTACTCTTATCGTTAAGCCTATCTAGTGTATGTGTTGTAAAACCAAGTTTCATGGATTATGTTGGTGTTTCTTTTTCTTTATATATATATATATATATATATATATTTTTTTTTTTTTTTTTTTTTTTTTTTTTTTTTAACGGAGGCATGTGTTAGATCAATGGGAATTTCTTTGTTAAATACTCTTTTAACTATTATTTTTATAAAGAATTTATATGTTGAAGAACGTGCCGTGATAATCATGTATTGCTTCTTTTTATGGATTAGTTTTTACTATCTAAATGGTATTTTTCTTTATTCTAAAAATATCAGTATTTTAATACCACTGTACAGGTTTGGATGGATGGGTGAGTCACCACCACCTTACGTGTATGGGTTAGTGAGTCAATACCACCGTACCTATATGGGTGGGTGGGTGAATAAGTGCCTCTTTTTAAGGATGGAGGATACTTTGGTAAATTTTTAATCGTGTTACATAAATAGCAGTTCCAAAATTTTTGTTGGACTCTTTTATTTATATCTAGTTGGACGTTTTTATTTGTCACAAAGATAAGTAATTTAATTGGTACTTTTATTCAACCTACTTTTCCAAGTACAAATATTTAATTAGATACCATGAATACATATGACATTCCTTTTGGCATACATACGAAATAAATTGTTTAATATTTACAACCACTGTGTCACTTTGATTTTTACTTATCAGTGGTTATAAAACACTGCTTACTTTTGAACATTTCCACATATACAGTTTTCAGTTACTACAATATACTCTCGTAGACCATGGGTACCTCCCTCCTGGTCCTTCTGTTGTTGGGTGTCCTGCAAGTCCACGTCCATGGCTACGTCCCCCTCGAGTGCTGCTGTGGCCCACTGGGCTCCAACAACTCAGATGGCTACTGTGCGAGCTGTTATCAGACACCACCTTGCAGAAACGTTCCTTATCAGCCTTTCCTTCCTGAAACAGTGAGTTACAGTTTGTTATATTTAATTGTCAACTGAATTCTTCGTCAATAATGGTTCCTATAAGACAGTAAGTCAGTACTATATAATCTTTGGTGGTACTTGACTTGCATGCTTTCTTAAATTTAAAATTTTATTGGACTTAAAATGTTTAAGAGCTTAGAGCCATTAAAACAATGAACAATACTCAATCTACATTTTTATAAATTCATTTTTAAGTTTTATATTATTCAAGAATAAAAAGAAAATTTTTAAATCTAAACTATACTTATAAAAGGCAAATACCACTGACTCACTCTTTGCTGTAACTAAAAAAGTACTAAGCCTAGGAGGCTGAAATTTTGTAGCGTCAAAGGTTTTATGTTGTAGATGTGCAATAAGAAGGGATTTAGAAAAATCTTAGTAAATCGAAGATAGCAGCCTTTTTAGTGCCAAAAGTTTTAAATGCCAAAAACAGCCTCTCTCTAATTGGACTGTATTAGAGCCTACCTAAATGAACGGTTCTTCAGCAAAACTGACACCATTTCCTGCGCCTGATTTTAGACGATCTACAACTTTGGCCCTATGACTTTTTGCTCTATCTCACCTCCTTCATCCTTAGGTAGGGCTAGATTTTCAATTTGTGTAAATCAAATTGGTTAATTTATGGTTTCTAAGAGTAAACTTTTCTATACTATGAAACTTTGATATCTAGGAAAACATACTGTATTCAATGGGAAAATTTACAATTTAATCTGAACACATGTATAGCCAGGTCATAGGACATGGCTATAAACACTATATTTCACTGATTCAGAGTCACTTACCGTACTTTGCGCCTTCTAAAAGTAGACTTACAGATTTTCCTAGACTATGAAACTTTGTTATCTAGGAGAACAAACTGTTTTCAATCAGAAAATTAACAATTTAGTTTTAAAGCATGCATAGCCACATCGTAGGATATTGCTAAAAATGGCGAGACACTCAATATGTTATTGGTTCAGAGTCAAATATAGCAAGCACTTCGTGCCCTCTAAAAGTAGAAGGCTCATATATTATTTGTAATTTGTCAAGACTGAACTGTGATTTAGTTTTTTATTTTTTGTTTATACAGTTTACTCCTGGCCACACTACTGGATCAAGTGGCCTGTAATTTTTTCTTTTTATAAATGTTTATATAGTTTGCAATATTATGATAAATAAAATCTTATTCACAGTTCATTAAATAAGACTCAGTTTTAAACTATACAAACAGTGTTCTTGTTTATCAAATAGCACAATAGGCAAGCTAACTTATTCACAATTTATAATTATTTATTTTTTAGGTAGCTGAAGATTCTCCCTTATTCTTACAGTGGGCGCCCACAACACCTCGATACGAGATGATCGATAACATATGTTACACGTATTTCAGGATTGACTATGCGACAGGACAGCTATTGCTTTTTATTTCCGAAGTCTAGTAAGTTTATTTTGTTGTTTATATTGTTAATTATTGATTACTTTAATGTTAATAGTGAGGAGCATATAATTGGGGAAATTGTTCGGGAATGTTGGGGAAATTTTTCATTAATTTGACTAAAATGAATACAGGACTTTTAGAGTTTTTACAACTCTTTCAAATGACTGCCTGACGTTTGAAAAAGAGCCAGTAAATTGGTAGAGTTGAAATAATACTGAAACAAATTTGAACATTTCAATAAACGTCCTAATTTTAACTCGTGGATATAAAAGGAATAGTTAATTCCCCTTAAACGATTGAGGTGTCAAAAAGTTGCCCTTAATCGGAGTTGTGCAATAAGGTCTACATAGTAAGATATGTTTAACCTTTATGAGTAAGAGAGAATGAGTTTTATTGATCCAGTGGAAGTTTTTTTAGCTATAAGTATTAAAAAGCAAATTCTGTTTGTCTCTTGTCTGTAATCATCATTTGTTAAATAAAATAAATTAAATTAAAACTTAAATGAACTACGCTAAGTAATATCATTGGATGTTTATATTTTAATTAACGATGAAAATTGAGTCCAAATTAAGTGCAGTGATGGAACTACTGTAAATACATATACATAAGAATATTTTACTTAATAAAGTTTTTTAATGACTTTCTTATTCGTATGCAAAATGCACATACTGAGGTTGAGGCGAAGTTGTCACGAGCGTAGCGAGTGACAGGGGTTGGAGCTCGAAGCGTGCAGAGGTGTCCTCTAGTTGAAATTATTTTATTTATGAAGAGGGGATCTAGGGACTAATTTAGCTTGTAGTTTTAGAGGTTTTAATCGAAGTATCTTCCGAGCCCCAAAAGTAAATTTAACTATGTTTAGACATTTTTTCAAGTATTTGGGAATAAAATATTTATCCAAATTGCCACTGGAATTTATGCTTTGTACTTCCATAAAACTTTTTATTTGTATGTTAAAGAATTGTTATTTTCAAAATATAATATATATGTTTAAATGATATTTTAGTTGAATGATATATTTAAAAATAGTATCTCTTTTTAAATTGCTTATTCCTCTAATACCTTAGTAATTGTAGTATTTTTAGTTAGTATTGAATTTTGCAGTTATATTTTATCAGATAGAAAATTGCTCTTTTTTTACGTTAGAGTTATAAATAACTTATTTAAAATTAGCCGACACAGAAGGCAGCAAGTAAAGTGTTGAACTGGACTCTGCCACTATATACTGTACTGTGGCAGTGTAATTCCGAGTTGTAAAAAGTGTTATTTTATGATTTTCACTATCATAAATTCATTTATTTCAATTCAATTATTTTATTCATTATAAATTTCAATTCATTTATTCATTCGTAAATTAAAACATAATTCTGGACACTTGAGGAATCGCACTACAAAGGTCGATTAAACTACACTTACTAGAGAAGCCAATTATTACAAATTTACTATAATAAAGTATCATAGTATATTTTTAAGGAGCGTCCGTAGCTAAGGGGCTGTGCCGGTGGCTTTCCACGCTACAGGACTGGGTTCGATTGCCGGTGTGTTTATCAGTTTTTACCCCTGTGTAGGGTTGCCGTACGTCCGTAGCTAAGGGGCTATGCCGGTGGCTTTCCACGCTACAGGACTGGGTTCGATTGCCGGTGTGTTTATCAGTTTTTACCCCTGTGTAGGGTTGCCGTACGTCCGTAGCTAAGGGGCTATGCTGGTGGCTTTCCACGCTACAGGACTGGGTTCGATTGCCGGTGTGTTTATCAGTTTTTACCCCTGTGTAGGGTTGCCGTACGTCCGTAGCTAAGGGGCTATGCCGGTGGCTTTCCACGCTACAGGACTGGGTTCGATTGCCGGTGTGTTTATCAGTTTTTACCCCCGTGCAACTCCCGTGATTGTATATCTTCCTAATAATATCTACACGAAATGTAATTAATAGTATTTATTGGAGATTACTTCTAGCCCAACTTATGATTAAAGTGGCAGATAAAATGTACCTAGTGCGCACAATATGAAACTCTTCTAATTAGGACAGACCTGGGAATGTAGGCTACAAGCTTGCCAGGAATGGACTGGGTTATGACATATTTTTCTAAAGCGTGATTAGAATCTAGAATCCAAAAATTCGATATCCTTTTTATTAATAATTTCTGTTGATTGTTTTAACAAAAATCCTCAAATCAATTTTCTTTTAAGACAGTGTTGTTTTATATATGCTTTATTTGTAATAAAAATAATTCTATGACGCTCAATCATTGATATGATTCGGACTATTTTTCTGAGTTGATAAATCGTGGTGGTATTTGGTTACATATTATCGAGAGCCATTGTTACGTCACAATGAGCTGCGAACAATGCTGCTGAGTTGAACTGGTCAAGTAAAATTAACTGTGGAGCAGGCCGATTGTATTGTTAGTTAAAATATGTCATATTTTTATTGATTAAATACTAATTTTGATATTCATTGTATACATGTTTTATACATCCAGTGATTTTAAAGTCAAAATGTATTGTCAAGTTATGTAATTGTAGTGTTTATGTATGCTTTACAACAAAATATTTCTTAATAATTAAAAAACCACAGGCAATTAAAAATAAATAAGTAAACATGTCCTATTACTTTTTAAACATAAGTAAACATTAGTAAAAACAGGTTGTTGTACCAAGCAACTATAATATATATATATATATATATATATATATATATATATATATATATATATAACACTTATCCCGTCAATTACCCTGGACACCGTTTATATAAGGTCAGCCATAACTATACCAAGGACCTTTATTCTTTTTTTTAGTCAGAGGGAAATTTTCTGAAGATATTAGCTCTGGTTAGTAGTGTGAGGTTTTTACCCACTAAAACCACCTGACACTCCACCAGTACAATTGCAGAGCGTCAGGCCCACCGTCATCTCATGAATGAGCTCTCTGCCATGCTCTCACATAACCGATCCAGCATCCTGGCTTGGTTCACTGTCTGGAGAGTAATACATGAAACATGGCGGTAGTATATAGCTAGTAGTTCGAAGTAAAGGTCCCAGCTCTCCCTACAACAGGAAAAAACATTCATTAATCAATTGTATAGGCCTTGCTTAGTCTTTGCTACGGAATCCACGTGAGTGATCTATGGAGGGTCATCGTCCAGGATGGCTGCACGCCTCGGTCGGGAATCCTCAGGCCCATTCCTTCTCTCTATTTCCAGGATGGCCGGTTCGTCAGATGTACCAGCGTTCTCGAAGAGCATCCGACATGTAGCAATCGTGTAGTCAGCCAGCATCGACTCTCGAAGCCCGTTGTGGATCGATGTGTTCCGAACAAACCAGGGCTGTCGGAATGGGCACATCCTAGTTGCACTTCGACCATTGCAGGTGAAGATCAAAGAACTGGTGGTTACTCCTTACCACATTCTTAAGACGAAGTGAAGGCTAAGGAATGCTGAAGCGATGGCCCAACAAAACAAAAAACTACTTTTTACTGTCAATAAGTTTCAATAGCAAGGAAATTGTACAGATATGTAAACGTATTGAAGGTAGTTACGTACAGATTGAGTGCTAAACCTATCTAAATAGTACTCATTGGTTTTTCGTAGGGTGTAAATCTTAAAATTTAAAAAGTTGATGGTGTAAGTCAAGCTTTGATGTATGAGTGGGTCATCATTACTGTCGATAATGAAGTGTTACTGTAATAGCGAAGAAAATGTATGGATATATAAACGTTATTGAGGATCTTTCGAACAGATGTTTTCAACAGAAAGTATTGTGCAAGCTCACAATCATGCTCGTTATTGTAGTTTAAGCAGAGGGGTGAAAATACATACGGCCAAAACAGAACTCTGGTTCTAACCGTCATCCCGCAACAAGCCAAGGAAAAGTTTAAAGTTGGGGTAATGCGTTAATGTTCTAAAATTGAAACTGTGTGGATCGTACGAAAGGTATAAGTTATCAATACCAGAGCTATTACGGTGGACTCTGCTGCCTCAGGTACCTGCTAGGGTCAAGTACGCAAAAGCGGCCAGGAGGTTGGGGAACCCTTTTGGGGATTAAGGGTTGGTGCGCAATATCGCTGAACCGTTGCCCAGATGGGCAGATTGTCCGTTTACCGAGTGGAGGGAGGGATTATTACCACTGTCTATGTACGGGTTGGTGGGAGGGTCATCAATATTGTACATATACGGGTGGTTGAGAGGATAAACACCACTCTTCGTGTATTTGTGGATGGAAGGGTCATAACGGCTGTACGTGTATGGGTGGGTGATATGATCATCACCACTGTACTTGTATGGATGGGTGGTGGTCATCATTACTGCGCTTGTATCAGTAGGTGGAAAGATTATCACTTCCGCTCGTGTATGAGTGGGTGGAATGATCATCATCAGCACTGTACTTGAATGAGTGGGTGGGATGGTCATCATTACTTTACTTGTATCAGTGAGTGGAAGGATGATGAGTACCGTTCGTGTAAGGGTGATTTTGAGGTTATCCATATATAATGACATATGTATAAAATGTTAACCTTTAAACTTGATTTGACAAAGAAATTTTTTATTTGTCAACATCTTAACAAGAAAAAGAACAATAATCAAACCTATATATGTAAACTATATTAATTTATATTTTTCTACTTCAGTAATGATGGGTCAAACAACGTTCGAGTTTGCCTTGTGGGGCTTTCTAGTAATGGAAAATTGCAATTTGAATGTTTCAATGGACCTGCATATGGACCAGGTAAGTGTTATGAAAATCTTATTTTTTTAAGTTTGAACAGTATAGTTCACGAAACATAAAATTAGATTAAATTTTGATAGATGTTCATATAAATAAACTATTTTTGTTATGTGTCACATCGCTATTCCGTACCTCAACACAACACTTCAGAAATTTAAATTTTTCTTTTTTTTGCATTGAAGACGCCATTGTATAGTAGAAATTAAAGGCAAAAACTTATTGGGCCACGGCTATATATAGCAGTTCCTAGGAGGTTAATATCAGCGCTTGGCCAATCAGATCACAGCAGTCTCAAAGACAGCTGAGTGACACAGAGTTGTCATATCGCCATCCCACGGCAATAGACCATGCCATATCAGCTAGGAGTCCAAACCTCGGCCACACAAGGGATATGTGCTGCGTCTGCCTACGACAGCGACCTTCTGCACGAACAGGTAACATCGGAGCTGAACCTTGCCGAAGATTGCCGAACTCCATACATCAACCCGACTCGCCCGTTTCTGTTCTTAATTAATTCTGCTATAGTTTTATGTGTTTTAAAATAGCCTTTATTGTCCCAAACACTTTATTTAATGTGTGTTCATTGAAAGGATATTATTTATTTTCCCGGTAAGTTGTTTAACTTGAATGATGAATTATTAACAAACTCAAATACATCTATAACAATGGAATTGGGTTTCCACCGTAAATTCATGTGATTCAAGAAATACAAATGAAAAGAACTTAAATGAAATGGAATTGAATAGAGTGGAATGGAATGGAATTAAAAATAAAATTAAAACCTTTTTACTCTTACTCATGAGGCGACGTTGGGGTTGCAAATCACCTCTACCACTTAACATCATCATATATGATAATATATCATTTCAAAAATATGAATAACAATAAACTAGAAACAGGAAAAACAAAAAATAAATAAAATAGAAATTACGGTGACAGAGTGAATTATGTACAGCAAAACAAATATAATTTAACATAAACTTACACTAAAAATAATTTCACTATCTCACATACAACTTAATTTATTTATTACATATTTTTAAGTAAATTCATTAGACACAATCACTCATTACCGCCGCCACCAAGCCACAGTGCCGCCAGCCACTACTCCCGCGAGGCCCGCAGCGGATAACACCTCATCTCCGCCCCAACCGAGTGCGCTTATCATACTGAACTAGTATTATCAGGCAGAGTCCTCAAGAGTCTGCACGCGGATTCAATGAGTGTTTTATCAAAAGTGGTCGAGCAGTGAACTGAAATAGCTAACGTTGACTCTCCACAACAATAGCTGGTTCTACAACAATAACATGTCAGAGCAAGTAAACAAATTGCTCTGACAGATAATTAGGAATTTGAATTAGGATTTCAAAAGAATTCCTTTTTGTATTAAACAAAATTAGGATATGGAATTGATGGATAAATAATTGATTGATAATTAATTTTAAGATGGATAATTGATTGAAAATGGAGTAACATGATCCCTCCACCTCAGGTTGAAAATAAACTAAGTAGTTTTAGACATGTATTCTTTCTACTAGCTCGACAGACATGTAATTGATTACAATAACACAGTAATTAAAGTGAGTGAAAACTAGAGTCTCTACTAACAACACCTTGACATTGAGAGGCAATACATACTTTGACAAAAATGGCAAATATTTTCAAAGTATGTATATAGCAGCAAAAGCTATATTATACATTACAGTAACTTGATCAGTCCAGTTCATGTTTTTGTTAACAATAAGTCCTAAGATTTTCATTTTGTCACAAAACTCTAATTCGGTATTGTTAAGTTTGAGTTTTGGTATATTTGTCAGGTCAGTGTTAGGAGCCTTAGCCTTAGCCACTGAACCACCACGCCGGCAATGATTGGTCATATCTTTGCTTCCATAGAACATTGTTCCATTTCACAAATAATAGATTTACGTTACGATACGAAATTTAAACACTTATTAACTGTGTTTGATCAAACAATGATAGTAAGACAGTATTTTAAATCATTTTTCTAAAAGAAACTATTTTAAAATGTTGTCATGTATATTATTTTTAATTTATATTAGTTTCAAACAATGTTCCCTATCATGTTTCGATGCTGTCTGAGAAACTGATTATTTGTCTATAGACCTCAATTTTTCAAAATACCTCACTATTTATTGTTCCAAAGATAATAGCGTAAATTTACAACTCAAGGTTTCAAAATTACCTTATTGTTTATTGGTCTGAAGACAGAGGTACAGCACAACGTTTCAAAATTAGCTCAATGTTTATTGATCTGAATACAAGACTTACAACTCAAAGTTTCAAAATGATCTTACCGAATTTTGGTATGCAGACAGAGTTTTAATACAATGTTTCAAAGTCAACTCACTGTTTGTTTTCCTGAAAGTTACAAAATTGTCTCACTTATAATTGGTATTTTTAATTGTCCATGTTGTAACAATCATTTCTACTTTAATTATTTTCTATTAACTCACCACGTTTTGTCTTTAGTCGTATATCTTGTGTATTTACAAGGAGGTGAAAAGTTACAAAAGATAATTTTGACACCTCTTATATTACATCCCTTATTAGAAGAAATCCTCCTCTCCAGAATTGGCTATATATATATATATATATACATATATATTAATATAAAGTTAAAATTAGGGCTACTTACGTATTTTAGGATGCAATAAAATTAAACTGAGTACCCTTATATTTATTTTTATTAAAAACTCATTACACAACATGTTTCGACTTTCTGGTCATTTTCTAGTGTAAATTAAATAAGTTGAGTATATACTCAACTTGACTTTCTGGTAATTTTCTAGTGTAAATTAAATAAGTTGAGTATATACTCAACTTATTTAATTTACACTAGAAAATGACCAGAAAGTCGAAACATGTTGTGTAATGAGTTTTTAATAAAAATAAATATAAGGGTACTCAGTTTAATTTTATTGCATCCTAATATATATATAGGCAAATGACTTCAATACTTCCATGTCTGCTCTCTGGGGCCCTCTCTAGGACTGTAATAAAAATAAGAAGATAGAATTTTACTTACATGGTGATTTATGTTCTCGTGGGTGTAGATAGGTTAACCTCGCTAAAATCCTCGACAAACTTGAGAGTCTCAAAAACGTAATTAATTGCAATAACATTTGTACTTTGTTACTTATCCTGTAATAATCTTGTGCTGAGTGTCGTTCACTTGTTTGCTATTTTTACAAACAAGTAACATTATAACTAAGATAGTATACGTATTAACTAGTTATAATAGGTAAGTTAGTTATTAGTAAGTTTGTTACAATCCAGTTTGATTATCAATCAGCCAATGTTTGTTTCAGTTTCTGACACTGCCGTTGCTGGGGTAGATGTCATATTGAACACATTGAACACAGAATGTAATAATATCAGCGCCATTTACAGATGTTATGAATTCGAAAGTGAGTAAATTACATAAATACTTCAAACTGAAATTACTGCAACCATAAATGGATCATAGTTTATTTATAGAGTGACCCGACTTGACACGAGCATGCTTAGTGGCATTTGAATGTAGATCTGACGAGCGGTGTTGCCAAGAGTACTGCCTTTGACATAGGACAGAAAATATTTACTTTTTGAGGCAAAAATAAATACGCTTAAAGGAAATTTTATTGTTTCGAACAATATTACAATAAAACAAAATATAAATAATACTATAAAAACAGTTTATACATGTAACAGTGAAAGTTTATGTTTCAGTGAAGGTCGACATTCACTGGTGATAGTCGACCTTCACTGAGCAATGCAGTGAAAGCTGATCTGTTGAATTCAAGGATCAACTTTCACTAGTGAAGGTTGACAGTTCTGAGTGAACGTCAACCTTAGCTAAAGTGCTGTAGTGAAAGTTGATCAATGCTTATTATATTTTATAACATTAAGATGTTTTATGTTAACAATTACATTTAAATTATAATTATTTTGTCCGCATTTTTACGGAATAAAGACTTATTAGTTTTTAATTACAATAAGTTATTTACAGTTTCTTTATTACAACATGACAATGAATTATGGCATTTACTGTTGCAAAGTACATTGTTTTTCTTGCAGGCACATTTTTTGGATTGGCATTTTGATTGGCAACTGCATTTAAAAAACCCTTGCGCACTTCCGTTTCATTGTGCAATTGCAACAGTTCACAACGCCAATGTTTTGTCCAGTGGGACATCTTCTTTTTTTTATGTGTATTGGACAAATGGTAAATTGTGATCTGGAAATAGGAAAATTCTTGAAACATAAACCTAAGTTTTACGGCAGTTTTTACATGTTATTTTGTATTACAGAATTAGCTTTAACCCTATAAAGTCCGTGTGTCTCTGAGCTGGGGCTCATATTATACTGTAACTCATTCGTATTAAGAGTTTAATGCCTTATAAACCAAACAATAACGTAAACTATGAATAAATATTACTTTTAAACTATAAGAACATTAATTATTTTCTTAATAAAAAATATTACGCAATATCATATTAAACCTATATGTTCCGTACTTAGTATAAGTTATTGTACATATAGTTAGTTGTAATTCATATTTCAGTAATTTAATAGTTTGTTCCTCTTATTTGTATTTATAATCTCTTAAGCATAAATTGTTAATCACATACTCATAATATATTCACCTGTTACTGTATTGCAATTTAAAGAATATTACTGGCCTCTATGCACATGCACTTGCCAAAAGTCAAATATCAGGTGACATTGTCTAACGCTTGTATCCGGTGGTGTGAGCCCCGTCAACACGCTTCACCCCTATACCTAAAATTAACTGCCCAGTTGAACTCATGGTGCGATACAGTACGGTTCGCTCGACGTCGCGCTTGCCGTAACCTCTCTTATAGTGACCTCTCTTTGGGTTTCATTAGTCAGTGATCGTGTTTTCTCGTCTCTCAATCTCTCTACTCTCAAGCTACTTAAGTTTTAATTCAAAGTGAACTCTAACAGTGTTGTGGTGTGCTCAAAACTGACCGCTGGACAACATCGACACCCCAGGCCTGGTGGATCCATCTCTACGGTCATCTCAACTCTCATCTTCTCAGTTCTTCGCTCCAAGATATGTACTATCTCCTCTAAAGGTACAGTTGTTTCCTTTTCATTACTTTCTACTTATAAAACGCATGTCCCTGTGATCGTTCGTGGTAACGTCTTTTGTAGTGTTTCCTCTCCTAACGTGAATGTTAGGTGGTCCTCCGAAAAAGCACTAAGCTTTAAAAATCTCTCAAAAAACCCTCAATACTAAATACTATAATATTATGCAGTATTATACTAACAACTTTTAACATTTAAAACTTTGATAACGTTCGTATGATCGTAATAATATGAATTGAGCTCATGCGAAAATTAAATTGATAGAATACAAATGTTAAACAACACACTAATACATGGAAAAAGAAATCACGAATTATATTAGTAATAAATCCCTACAAATAAAGAAAAAAATCATCTCTAGTTAGATATTTAGATCATTACATCCAAAATGATACCAAGATTCTTGCATCTACCTTGCCTCGGTCCTCCTCCGGAACAGGAATTCTCTATTACATCCAGAACGATACCAAGAATTGATCTTGCATCTACTCGGTCCACCTCCGCAACAGGAATTCTCTATTACATCCAGAATGATACCAAGAATTTATCTTCTATCTACCCTGCCTTGGTCCACCTCCGGAACAGGAATTCTCAATTACATCAAGAATGATACCAAGAATTGATCTTGCATCTACCCTGCCTCGATCCACATCCGGAAAGGGAATTCTCTATTACATCCAGAATAATACCAAGAATTGATCTTGCATCTACCCTGCCTCGATCCCCCTCCGGAACGAGAATTCTCTATTACATCAATAATGATACCAAGAATTGATCTTGCATCTACTCTGCCTCGGTACCTCCGGTACGGTAATTCTCTATTACATCAATAATGATACCAAGAATTGATCTTGCATCTACCCTGCCTCAGCCTACCTCCGGAACGGTAATTCTCTATTACATCAATAATGATACCAAGAATTTATCTTGCATCTACTCTGCCTCGATCCCCCTCCGGAACGGGAATTCTCTATTACATCAATAATGATACCAAGAATTTATCTTGCATCTACTCTGCCTCGGTCCACCTCCGGAACGTTAATTCTCTATTACATCAATAATGATACCAAGAATTGATCTTGCATCTACTCTGCCTCGGTCCACCTCCGGTACGGTAATTCTCTATTACATCAATAATTAAACCAAGAATTGATCTTGCATCTACCCTGCCTCAGCCCACCTCCGGAACGGGAATTCTCTATTACATCCAAAATGATACCAAGAATTGATCTTGCATCTACCCTGCCTCGGTCCACCTCCGCAACAGGAATTCTCTATTACATCCAGAATGATACCAAGAATTGATATTGCATCTACCCTGCCTCGGTCCACCTCCGGAACGAGAATTCTCTATTACATCCAGAATGATACCAAGAATTGATCTTGCATCTACCCTGCCTCGGTCCACCTACGGAACAGGAATTCTCTATTACATCCAGAATGATACCAAGAATTGATATTGCATCTACCCTGCCTCGGTCCACCTCCGGAACGAGAATTCTCTATTACATCCAGAATGATACCAAGAATTGATCTTGCATCTACCCTGCCTCGGTCCACCTACGGAACAGGAATTCTCTATTACATCCAGAATGATACCAAGAATTGATCTTGCATCTACCCTGTTTCGGTCCACCTCTGGAACAGGAATTTTGACTCTACTGTACTTCCTGTACTGGAGCCAGTTTCACGTCTGAAGTGTGTTTCATACGCTTTGCTTCATTATTTAAGCAATCAAATACTTCCTCTCGCTGGCATTTAATTTCTTTTGTCGATTTATCCAAATCCGTCAGAACATATGTTTCAACTAATGGCTCTTTATTTTAATTTTTTGTAAGTATTCTTCCTGTTCAATACCACCCTGCTTCTCTTCAAACTGGTTTTCGCCTGTAACATTCACACCCTCGCTTATTTTGTTTGTAACAGCAACTAGATCGTCTTCTGAATTAATATCAATGAATGATTAATTCGGTATAATTGATGAAGCCAGCCCATTTTTCGATGGGCAACAAACATTGCTTCATATGATGTGAATGCGCTGGTTTTCATAAGTTAAACAAACTTGATACCATAACTCCAGTTGGATGAATTGTGATTCTTAATACACACGGTAAGCATATTATCTATGTCCTGATTAGCCCTTTCGACTCTTCCTTGGTTTTGACTATGTCTACGTTTACCATGCACTATTTTAAAGTTCGGCCAAAGGTCAACTATGTAATTCATAATTTTATTTACAAACTCCCACCCATTGTCTGACTGCAATACTGTTGGTTTCACTAACAATGTCTTTGTCTTGAGCAAATTGTTAGTTCACTAACAATTTAAAACTACAAATTTAGTCAGGTGATCTTGACAGACCAGTACAAATTTATAATGACCATCAGGCTATGACTGTAAGTAATTAAGTCCACTTGGCACCTGTGGTTAAGTTTCTTAAACAGTAAAGGTTTGATCACAATCCCTTCCTTTTGGATTTTTTGTTTCTGAAAGCACGGCTCACACAGAGTGAGGAACATTAAAATATCTTTATATGTGATGTTCCTGTATTTATTTTTTAAGTACAGGGATCGTTACTTGGGCCTTATCTTTTCTCTCTATTTATTAACGATCTTCCCGAAGTGCTACAGAGTGATGTCCTTATGTTTGCAGACGATGTAAAAATCTTCTCAATCATAGAATCTGAAGATGACTGCCTTCAGATACAGAGGGATCTATCAAGTCTTGACCGATGGTGTACAGACAACAGAATGACCCTTAACACAAAGAAGTGTAAGGCTATCACGTTCCATCGTTGCCAAACTCCTATCAACTTCGGTTATAGAGTGCGTAATGAGCCCATTGCTCGTGTGGAGCGTGTTAAAGACCTAGGAGTTATCCTGACCCCACCACTGAACTTCGATGTACATGACGTTTGCGGCAGAGCTAACAGAATGCTTGGCTTTCTATCTCGTTGCTCGAAGCAGTTCAGGGACACAACTGCCTTAAAGTTTCTGTACTGTGCCTTAGTTAGGCAAATTCTGGAATATGGCTCACCAATATGGAACCCTTATCAGAAATACCTCATTGCTGAACTGGAGAGAGTCCAACGAAGATTTATTCGCATGTTTGGCTTTAAGGAGGGTTATCCATACTTTCAAGTTCCAGTTGAAACGTTATCTATTGACCTTGGACTCCAACCACTTGAGCAGCGTAGACTCTCTGTCGACATGGTGTTGCTACATAAGATCATAAACGGAAAAGTCGACTGCCCAAACATACTTCGTTTGGTCTTGTACAGGGTTCCGATGAGCACTAGGTCTGATGACCTATTCATAAGGCAGCAGCATCGAACTAGCTACGCAGCCAACAGCACGATGGCCCGACTCCAAAGCTGGTAACAACGTTGCCAAACATGTGGACTTCTTTCACGATAGCGTGGCAAGAGTAAAAAAGATCTGTTTGTTTTGCACTTTGTAGTATTTTGCATGTATTTATTTCATATTATTGCATTGACCTGTTCTATTTATATAATTATTGGTCTATGTAAATCATGCTTGTACTATTTATTGTTGTTATGCGTTATAATACAGTTTTTCCTGTATATACATTATCAATATTTATTGCATCGTCTTGTTCTATTTATAATTATTGTTCTATTTATAATCGTGCTTGCATCTATTTATTGTTATTTTATTATGGTTTAGTTTTCCTGTGTATACATTGTTTATTATTCTCGTGCATGATGATTGAACTTTAATTATTTCACATGTTTATTGTACATTGTCACGTTCCATTGTATGTTTGATTCTATTATTGGTACAGTAGCCGTAATTTAGTCTTTGCATGGAAATCTTAGCTGTAAGTCATACTTTGAGCCAATTGTCAAACTTATGTTTCATTTAATGTAAAAATGGAGATGTCCGTTGGTATATTAAAAAAAAGTATTTTATCATACGATCACGATCACCAAGACCAGTTGTGATATGGGCGTCATTCAACACCTGCAAAAATGACGTCAACGGGACACAGTTCATAAAACTGTGCACTCTTGGACATGGTGATAGAAAGACTTCAATGACTCACAACTCACAAGAAACTACAGCAAATAATCCGATAAATAAAAACTAACCTCAAAATTGTACTACACCCACACCGTGACACGCTGTGGCGGACTGACTCGGTCGCGGAACACCCCTTTCAACATTCACCGGTTTCGCTTAGGGAAGATTAACCTTCACTAGTGAATGTTGACCGGGCCTACTGAGGGTTAACTTTCACTGGCCATTTCAGTGAATTTTGACAATCAGGCCGTTAACGAGTTGCGCGCAATCCTACCTGCATTAATTGCGGTATCCTAGAAACGCCTCAAACTAGTGCTCGAGTTGCGCGCAGTACTGATCTCAGGTAGGCCGTCCAGCCTTGGCCACTCAAAAATGCAACTTAGACTACAAGCTTTGCAAAAGAAATATTTCCGCAAATATCACAGCTCACCAAAAATACCATGAATAGTCAATGTCAATAATCAAGATTAAGTTGCACATTTCAATTGCACTGAATGGTTTTATATTATTTTGTATTTATATTTAATTGATGATTTAGAATATTTAGTATGTGTATTGAACTTATGATACAGAAAGTTAGTTTTAATGTGAATATTTATTATTAGAACTTTGAAAACTTTAGTCACTTCGTTGATGGTACGGCTGCAGGTAGTTGCGCACAACTCGAGCACTAGTTTTATGGCCCTCTTGGGCACTGCGCGCAACTTGAGCACCCTTTTACCGACCCTAGGTCATAAAGCGCGCAACTCGAGCACGCCTTACAATCACTAGTCACGGTTAACCTTATCTAATATTCAGCTTTCACTGTAACGTAAATAATAAGAAACAATAATATGAAGTCTACGATCGTAATATGTTTACTCACATTCATATTCACAATACCGAAAAAAATAGGCTATGAAAAAGCCGTATTTAAAGAACGGAAACGTGGCAACAATGCAAGTCGTACAGGCGTTGCTATAGCTGCGGCTGGCTCACACCGCCACGCCATTGGCTGTAGCATTTCCAATGTCTCCCTCATCATCATTCATCATTTGCTGTAAGAGCGCTCTGAAGTCAAGTTGAGTAATTCAATAAATAAACTATGATTGGGAGGGCTAACGGCCAAATGGTCTAAGGCGTCAGAACTTGATCCTGAGTTAGAGATAGCACAGGTTCGAATCCGGCCTAGACTGAGTGTATTTATCAGACATGTTTATCCTTTACTGTACTGGTTCTCCCCCTAACTCTAGCTGATAAGTTACCCACACAAATCAATATTTTATTGGAAATGAGCAAAGTAAGGCTAAGAATGAGATCGGCCTCTCCTTTATCAAATACTAGATACTAGATTCATGACATATGATCTAGTATCAACAAATTGTACCAAGATGGCCGTTATTTAAATTGTTAAAACAAACAATAAATTAATTTTTTCTAATTGAAATAATTATCTGAACAATACCCTTAAAATAAGATAGTGTTCAAATGGTGTTCAATCTTTTCAAGTGGTGTTCAATCTACTTAGTACATTAAAAGCATGGTAGTAGTAGGGAATAGGGAGTTTAACGCTTAATGACATCACCAAGTATTCTCCTCCCCACTTATACTACCTTTCTTATTCTCTGATTTGCACAAGAAGAAGGAAGGTGGGGAAGGGAGATGAAAGAAAAAATACCCCTCTCCGACCCTCCTCCCCTCTCCATAAGTTGGTTATATATACAGGCCAAGTTTGCAGAAAATATCAATTCTTGCTGGGCAGCTCTCTGGAGCTGCCCTCTCTAGCCTCTAAGTGAGGCAGGTTCAACACACCAGGACAAGAGTCGTCTGCAAAAACCCCAACCCAACACACTCCCCCCCTACAAGTTATAATGAAAGTAATTATTTCCGAAGACTACTACAAATGGTCACTCCAGTTCTGAGGTAGGAAAATTGAGAAAGGGGTTGAAATTTCTCCCCGTTGAAGGCATTGAATTTGAAATTAAAAGGGCATGAGGCCGTTGAAAAAAATAGTGCAAACAGAATTTTGACCTTAAGGGATTCAAGCTCCAGAAATATGTGATCTCATCCAGCACCGTAGGCTGTGCTCTACTCCAAAATACTTCCTCCCTCCTTACCCGTTATACTGTGGCTTTTTGTGCCAATTAAAACAAAAATAAAAGTTTCTAAGCAATTATCATGCTTAAAAACATAGCTATGTCTTCAGTGATATTTAAACTATTGTTTTTTGATGACGTCATTTGAGACTAAACTCGCAATTCTTTTCTACTCATAGGTTGGCATTATTTTCATCCATGTATCATGTAAAACTCTTAATATGTTCTGCTAGGTTGCCAAAGCGATGATAGAGGTTTGGACTTTCGTTACGGAGCATCCTTTTCCAAGGATGTCCCCCTACAGTGCAAGATAAAAAGCATCAAGCAAGCCAACGATCCCAGGTACAACTTCGTGGACTCCAGTTTCCTAATTTTTCCCAACACAAAACCCTTTCAGTGTGTCACCACTTTTCAAGGAGCAAGATCTATTGGTGCAGAAAAGGTTGATGCAATAAATTCCAGATCCTACCCATAAAGTAGTTAAATAAACTTTATACTTTTAATTTTTTCTTCATGATTTTGTATATTATTTTTTCACTATCCCATCATACACGATTGATAATATGTTCATAAGGTCCTGTTGAAATGTTTTGACATTTCATCCAATTACAAAGTGAATGTCATTTTTTCCTTTACTAATGTATGACACATAGTCAAGTCGATCTGTTTTTATCAAACAACACTTCTACTAGACATTCAAAGAGTATTGGATCTATAAAGTAAGTTATTTTTAATTACAAAACATTCATATAGTTGTTAAAAACAACACGTGTCTAATTTTAAAAATTTATTTTATGCCAATTTTATCCAAATTACTATAGATTATTGCTGCCAGTAATAAAACATTACATGCAATCGAGTATTAGATAAGTTTCTTATCTTTAATGGAAAAAAAATCTTTTAAATACAGCTTTATGTTAAGAATCCCTATTTATAATACATGAAGTCGTGTTTTTGTCAATGCACCTCCTCTCTTATTTCTTTATCAATTTTGATACAGAAATACCACTCTAATTATATAGGTGGGTGAGTCAATACCAGTGTACGTGTATGAGAGAGTCAATACTACTGTATTTGTATGGGTGAAATCATACAAATATGGTATATTGACGTGCAAAATCACTAAGCACGCTAATTTCATTACCACTGTAAATGTATAGGTGAGTGGATGGGTCATTACCAATGTACGTGAACAGGTGGGTGGGTGCGTCATCACCTCTCTATGTGTATAATTGGGTGGGCGGGTCATTATAACTATACTTTTATGTTGTACTGTCTCGCCAACACTGTAACACAAACGATTTATTGATTTTTTACCAAAGTCAAATAAAATGGTCCATTTTCCTAGTTGTGCAGTAAGGTTTCCATTTTTACCCTGAAGGGCACAGGACGTCCACAAAATATGTTTTTTTGGCCATAAGACAAACATGGAGAGAGATTTTAATTAATCAAAAAGTAACAGCTGTTCAAATGCAAATACAGTAATAATTTGTGTGATATTTTAACAGTTAAATAATGATATTTATTATAGTGAGAAGTTATAGGTCCTTCTTAATGTGAGTAACAAAATTGGGTGTTAATATTTAAACTATAAATAGGTTTCAACTCAAGTGCAATAAGTGAGCTACGAGAAATAAGTTTACATATCATGATTTTGATCCATTCAGTTTGATTACTAATATTGTTTGTCAAAAGTTACATGCAGCGATCAAGGTGTCACGAGCGCATTGAGTGAAGGGGTTGGCATATAAAGCGTGCAGGGGTGTCTTATAGTATTAAATATGGAATAACTAATACAAACACCTTAAATAGGTTTTCTTGGTCATAATCCTATATTTATTATATTTATTCTCTCTCTCTCTCTCTCTCTCTCTCTCTCTCTCTCTCTCTCTCTCTCTCTCTCTCTCTCTCTCTCTCTCTCTCTCTCTCTCTCTCTCTCTCTCTCTCTCTCTCTCTCTCTCTCTCTCTCTCTCTCTCTCTCTCTCTCTCTCTCTCTCTCCCTCTCTCTCTCTCTCTCTCTCTCTCTCTCTCTCTCTCTCTCTCTCTCTCTCTCTCTCTCTCTCTCTCTCTCTCTCTCTCTCTCTCTCTCTCTCTCTCTCTCTCTCTCTCTCTCTCTCTCTCTCTCTCTCTCTCTCTCTCACTCTCTCTCTCTCTCTCTCTCTCTCTCTCTCTCTCTCTCTCTCTCTCTCTCTCTCTCTCTCTCTCCCTCTCTCTCTCTCAACGATCAGTTTTCCCTCAGAAATGAGCACGAATGTTGCATTACATGAAGGAGAAAGATACGTCATCAATGATCAGTTTTCCCTCAGAAATGAGCACGAGTGTTATTGTGTATTTTACTTAAATTAGGGAATTTCCATGAAAAATACATAATTCTTTTATCTTCTTCTAATCAACTTTAATTAAATAAAACAAGACATATCCTAAGAGAATTAAAACATATAAGCCTCTATACTCGACAGTTATTGTGGTGCCAGTATTTACTGTTATCCATTGTTTGAAGTACGCAACATCTGTGTAGACGCCCGGGAGGTCTTTGTGAGCACAACCTGCTCCCCAGGAGACAACTCCAGTCAGCTGGCCATCACAGACCAGAGGTCCTCCCGAATCTCCCTTGAAGCATAAAAACCAATTAACTGCCTTTTAAAAACTCAATCAAAATCATTTATTAGCCATTAGACAATTTACAATATTGTAACCACAGATAAGGAAGAAACAGAGATCACATGGAATAGTCCTCTGAAAGTGTGTAGAGTAAGGAACATGGTGTGTCGAGTAGACAGTTCTCTATTTCACCGTGAAGGAAGGCAACGGCAGCACCATCGTCTCTGCCCCTCCCATCCCCTCAAAACCCCTTTTCCCCTTTGTCTCTCTCCCTCCAATTTCACATTCGCTTCAAACATCGACAGCAGACTCTAACGGAGGGGACGAGATGTATCGTTCCCTCTATAACTTCTTCCGTACTTTATCACTAGCATGCATTTTTATACTTAATTTTATATACAACAATAATTTTTTAATGATATTTTTAAGGAAAGTGTCTTAAATATTTGGAAAAAGAAGAAAACACATTTCTATGCTTAAATCCCTCATAAGTAAATATTTATGGAGAATAAAGTAAGCCAACCAAGCAAAAAATACTAAACACAAGTCATTTATACTTACTTTATACGTTCATGCAAACGTTCAGTGTTATTTTGATTCATTTCTTTTTAATTTTTACAAATATAAGTGGTTAATTATATGGAACAAGGGCCTTGTCGATTTTTTGGCTGAAAATTGTTTCATAGTAGATAAATAGCAAATCCATCATCAATGGATTATCAATTCATTTATCTTAAAAACAAATCAATACTACCGTCCGTGCCACAATGTGTTCCACTAGTTTGTTTAGAAAACCCTTACAATTCAGATAAGTTTTTACTACATCATACTGAATCAATTGAGCTGAGGTATGTCTAATAATTGGAATAGAGATATATAAGTTTCCCACTTACTGGATATATACCCTTTAATTCTTATAATACTATACATTTAATCTTAAAAATAATTCAAACATCATTGAGTAAGAATTAAAAGTGCCAAGTATAAACATACAGCAGCGAAGCTTCCTCTCTAGTGGTCGTCTCGCAGAGCTACGGCATCTCCCCGCTAAATGGCATCGGTGTAAATATTCAAATTAAATTGTTTGTTTGCTACACCACCGATAGGTTCACTGGCAAAGGGAAGTTTCCAGGCAAAGGGGAGGCGTTTGTATTCTGGTTAAAAAGGGTTTGAACGCTGAACTTGTTGATGTTTCTCAGTTTTGTTCTGAACTGGATTGTCAGTTAGCAGCGATTAAATTAAATGTTTCTTCCTCTTTTAATATATATATCATTGCTGTCTATCGTTTGCCGGAATATTTTTGTGGAGATTTCTTTGTTAATTTAAGTGGTTTCCTTGAAAATACTGTTGGTCCCAGTAAGAAAGTGGTTGTCCTAGGAGACTTTAACATTAATATTTTGGAAGACAAAACTCGTTCCCGTGAGTTTCTCCATTTAATGAATTCTTATGGGCTCCATTACACTATAACATAATATAAAAGAGAAGTAAAAAAATCTAAAACCTGTATAGACAACATTTTTAGTAATATCAATCTTAATATAATAACAAGTACAGTTATTGTCACAGCAGTTACCGACCACCATGCTCAAGAAATTGAAATTAAATGTACGAGCCAAATTACTGATGATGTGGTTAGTTATATAATGAGCCGATCATTTTCTGATCAAAACCTTTTTATTTTAGAAACTATCTCCAAAAGGAGAAATGGACTAACGTTTATAATTCCGAAGAATTTGAGAAGAAATTTGACGCTTTTTTAAACAGTATACAATATTACTTTGATATGTCATTTCCATTGCGTAAAGTCAAATTGGCAAGCAAAGTATCATCGACAAAGCCTGTCTTGACTAAGAATATTTTGCAATTGAAAGTGCGCCTTCGTAAGTTGTATGATGAATCAAAGGGGCACGATGCTGATCATCCACTACGTACAGAATATAGGAATGTCAAAAGAATTTACAGAAAAATAATTAGACAAGATAAATCCAAAAAAATAGCAAGAACTGTTACGAATTCCTCTAATAAATCTAAAGCATTTTGGTCTGTGATCAATGATTATCGTAAATCTCGTAACAAAGAGTTGTTTAATACTGCGATTACTGACAGAGATGGTGAGATTATTTCGAAACCTTATCAGGTCGTCAACAGGTTTTGCAGCTTTTTCTCATCAATCGGTAATAATATTAATTCACATGGAATTCATGATCTAGAAGGCCAGATTGAATTTTGTGTACAACCCATATTCCTGACCCCTATAACCGAAAAAGAAGTTTTAAAAAGCATCACTGAGTTAAAGTTAAAAACATCAGTGGGTCAGGATGGAATATTTTCCAAATTACTTAAGCAAATATCCGATCTTATCTATCCTGTCTTTACTTATTTAGTTAATCAATCGTTTCTATTTGGTGAGTTTCCAGATTCATTGAAACATAGTATTGTGAGGCCCCTGTATAAGAAAGGTAAAAGATTAGATTGTAATAACTATTGACCAATCACTATTACTTCTACCTTTTCTAAGGTATTAGAAAAACTTTTCATGAAAAGGCTGCTTAGTTTTATGGACCACAATAACATCCTGTCACCTCACCAATTTGGTTTTACAAGAGGGAGGTCAACGGTTGATGCTGTGACTCTCTCGTGTCTTCTTTTGTCCAGGCATTAGACTCACGTAATCTTAGTTTAGGGATTTTTTTCGATTTAACTAAAGCATTCGACATGATTAGTCACGATATTTTGTTGTTTAAACTCTATCAGTTGGGAGTCAGAGGAATTGCCTACTCTTGGATCTCTTCATTCATTAAAGGTAGAAAAATTCAAGTTCAAATGTCGTTCAAAGATGAAGAGATGTGTATTATGCAATGTTTGTCAAAACCATCATCACTTGACATGGGAGTGCCCCAGGCTTCTATCTGGGGCCTCTGCTTTTTTTTATTATTTATTAATGAATTGCCCTCAAATGTTTGTCAGGCTCTCACATGCTTGTTTGCTGACGATACCTCTCTGGCTGTATCGGCACCAAATATGGATGTTTTAAAAGAAAGAGATATACATGCGACAAATGAAGTTTTACATTGGTTCAAATTGAATTCCCTCGTAATCAACACATCCAAGACTTCTGTTGTGAACTTTTCTATTATTCGGACTACCACACCTGAATTTCCTTTCAATATTGGAGGTATTGATTTAACCATGTGCAATGAGGTGAAGTTTTTGGGAATTACATTAGATAGACATCTTAAGTTTGATCCCCATATTGAAAATGTATGCAAAAAAATCTGTTCAGGTATTTATGTAATACGAAGTTTATCCGCAGTGGTTGAATTAAATATTTTGCTCACTGCTTATTATGGGATTGTACATCCTCATTTAAGTTATGGTGTGGCACTTTGGGGACATGAAAACTCCAATACGGGAGTTATTTTTCGACACCAAAAGAGAGTTATTCGTGCAGTATTCAAAAAACCTCCAAGGTATTCCTGTAAACAGATTTTTAAAACATTTAAAATTCTAACCCTAATAACCCTACATTTTTAACTGTATTGTTTTTGTTAAAAGGCATATAGACCAATTTGAACGTTCAAACATACATAGTTACACTTTCAGAAATAGAAATAAACTTTCGATTCCTCAGCACCATTCAACATTTTTCCAAAAATATTTAAATTATTCAGGGATAAAGATTTTCAATTCATTACCATTGACCCTGAGAAGGATTTTTCGTCTGGACTCTTTTGAAAGTAAATTAAAAGAATATTTGATCGAAAAATGTTTGTATAGTGTTCAGAAATATTTTGCAGATAGGGAGGCTTGATTTCAATTTATATTGTAAGAAGTTTGTATATTATTTTAATACTGTATTTTATTTGTAGTTGTATTTGACATGTTTAATGCAATTGTATAAAATTGTCAACGAAATAAAGAGTTTGACTTTGACTTTGGCATTGCTGGGTTGTAAGTAAACCCAGTGGGGATTATATTATACAGTGGTTAAACTTATTATTCAATGCTCATTACAATTATGCTACAGATAAGATTTACATAAACCGTAGTTTTGAAGACGAATGATTATTATTTATATTGCAGAAATATAATAGTTTCCTGTTAAAGTGGTAAATTTAGTTAAGTATTACATTTAAGTTCAAAATGCTTCTATGAATTTCAACAAAAATGATGAAATTCATTTTTTTCGGCAACAACATTACTGACATTACAGCAAGATCAAAATCATTTATTTGTAACTATAAAATAAAACCTACAATATGCTATTGTAATAGGTTCAGTAATCTTATTAAAATTAATAACCAGAAATTATTTAAAAATTATAATCACTTAAAATATTAATAACACTATTTAAAGGTCAAATCATTTGCTTACATATTTGCAAAAATACTACTACCTTAGACCTTCTGTTATAATTGAAGTTTTACAATTCAATCACCATCTGCATTCCATACTACTATATTATACCTCAACAGAAAACAACTAAAAACCAAAATCTATACCAACTTTCAAGGTGTGAACTACTTACAATTTCCAATTTTTAAAGTGTTTTAAATTTATTTTAGTTTGTCATAGTATAAATTTAATTACTGATAAATCAACACAATACATTAAATACATTTATTTCCCACTAATTACTAGTTTCAATCAAATATACTTTCATGGAAATCTACCTGTCCACACAAATAACACACTTCACTTTTACCCTTACAAACATGGGACAGTTGATGATTCAGCCAAATACCACACTTCACTTCCAACCTCACACATGGCATAGTTGATGATTCAGCCAAATTCCACACTTCACTTTCCACCTAACACACATGGCACAGTTGATGATTCAGCCAAATATCACACTTCATCTCCAACCTCACACACATGGCACAGTTGATGATTCAACCAAATACCACACTTCACTTTCCACCTGACACACATGGCACAGTTGATGATTCAGCCAAATACCACACTTCACTTCCAACCTCACACGCATGGCACAGTTGATGATTCAGCCAAATACCACACTTCATTTCCAACCTCACACACATGGCACAGTTGATGATTCAACCAAATACCACACTTCATTTCCAACCTCACACACATGGCACAGTTGATGATTCAACCAAATACCACACTTCATTTCCAACCTCACACACATGGCACAGTTGATGATTCAACCAAATACCACACTTCATTTCCAACCTCACACACATGGCACAGTTGATGATTCAACCAAATACCACACTTCATTTCCAACCTCACACACATGACACAGTTCATGATTCAACCAAATACCACACTTCATTTCCAACCTCACACACATGGCACAGTTCATGAATCAACCAAATACCACACTTCATTTCAAACCTCACACACATGGCACAGTTGATGATTCAGCCAAATACCACACTTCACTTTCCAACCTCACACACATGGCACAGTTGATGATTCAGCCAAATACCACACTTCACTTTCCAACCTCACACACATGGCACAGTTGATGATTCAGCCAAATACCACACTTCACTTTCCAACCTCACACACATGGCACAATTGATGATTCAGCCAAATACCACACTTCACTTTCCAACCTCACACACATGGCACAGTTGATGATTGAACCAAATACCACACTTCACTTTCCAACCTCACACATGGCACAGTTGATGATTCAGCCAAATACCACACTTCACTTTCCAACCTCACACACATGGCACAGTTGATGATTCAGCCAAATACCACACTTCACTTTCCAACCTCACACACATGGCACAATTGATGATTCAGCCAAATACCACACTTCACTTTCCAACCTGACACACATGGCACAGTTGATGATTTATCCAATACCACACTTCACTTTCCACCTAACACACATGGCACAGTTGATTATTCAACCAAATACCACACTACACTTTCCACCTAACACACATGGCACAGTTGATGATTCAGCCAAATACCACACTTCACTTTCCACCTAACACACATGGCACAGTTGATGATTGAACCAAATACCACACTTCACTTTCCACCTAACACACATGGCACAGTTGATTATTCAACCAAATACCACACTTCACTTTCCACCTAACACACATGGCACAGTTGATGATTCAGCCAAGTGGGCAAACTTCATTTATAAGCTTACACAAACGGTAGTTTAACAGTTCACTCTAATATTACATTGACTTCTTCCTACGCACACATATCACTGCTCGTCCAAATACGATAACCAATGTAATATTTAATGATTCAAACCAACATCGTCCTTCCCTTCCATTCTTTATTTCATATGTTCTTCGATTGTAATCGACTGTATTTTAGGGTAATTTTAAATGTTTTGTACATAACCTTATTGGTCTACACTATACTTACACTACATGCATCCTTGCCACCAGCAGGGTATCCCGCACATATCATGCCTTCCTGCGGCACAATATGACTAACTTTGGAGTAGTTCTTGACACATGCAATCTTCTCTGTTATGGGCACTTCAACGGCCATCAAGTTGTTGGGGATTGTTGTACTTTCCTGGAAAATGTACACAGGGCAGGATTTAGCATTTTGGCACCCCTAGGCCCAATAATATTTTCCGTCCCCTAGTCTGGTTAAAGTTACTTTTCCAAAAACCTTTATTAAAAAATTATATCAGGCCTATGTTAATTATTTAAACACCACTCCACTATCGAAGTTTATTATTGCAAGTTTTTTTAAGGAATTTATTTGGTTCTGGGCTTAACAAAATACCGTTAATGTATTAACAAAAGATTGGTACAATTGAAACTATTCCAATGGTCTAATATGTAAAAAACATAAACCACGTATTTAAGCAAACTCGACTTTAATTTGAATACTTTGAAGCACGGAGGTAATAATAATAATAATAATAATAAAACTTTTATTGCATTAGGACAATTATAAACATTGTATTGCAAAAGTCATATTTTTTTTATAATTTGCCATCCATTCTAACAATTCACCCTTTCAAACATACATATATTGACAGACACCCAAATTCCCACTCATCGCCAATTGAACCTCTTCAACTTCACTTGTGTTATAATATTATTGATTTTCCCCCTCCTATTTATGTGCAAAGAATTCGTCTATACTATAAAATGCTTGTTTTGAAAGAAACTTCTTGAGACGACTCTTGAACGCCTTGGGCGTTGTAGCACTTTTGATAAATTCTGGTAACCTGTTGACTATACGAACGCCCATCTGTGAAGGCAGGCGTTCATAGACTACCGTTCTATGACGACCAGTTCGGTAGTTGTCCCTGCCTCTAGTGTCGTATGTATGTATATCTCTGCCTCTTGTGATAGTAGTTTTGTACCTACCATATGCAGCAGTCTCAAGAGTGTAGAGGCAAGGTAATGTCAACATATTTAACTCTTTGAATTTTGGCCTGCACGACTCTCTGAAATTCATTTTTAGGATGATTCTAACTGCCATTTTTTGAATTCTAAATATTCTGTCAAAGTTAGTGTTGGAACATCTTCCCCATAGGACTAATCCATAGGTAATATGAGGGTAGATCAACCCGTAATAAGCCGTCATCAGTAACTGAGTTGGGCAGAATTTAGCTAAATTTCTCAAAGCATAAATGCCTGAGGTTCCAAGTTCAAGAAAATTTAGCTGGGTATTCACCACTCCACAGAAAACCATCATTAGTAAAAGATTTGTTTGTTTTTTTATGAAAATTTATGGGAAAGCCGGAAAATCGTAATTTATATTGCTATTTAATATTGAGGGATGAACGTTAAAAGTTCCGTTCCACGGAAGAATTCGAGGTTATGTTAGCACGGAGAAAATGAATTGGAAGACTCAAAAGAATGAAGACAGCCACGAGGAATCACGGAGCAATCTGTAGTTATTTGGAGTCACTAAGACGGTCACCCTCCTCTACACGAGGAACATGGGAGTTGCATAGGGCTGGCAGTGGCAATACGATGCGTACCGCTCGAAAACATCCCTACAGCCAGTTCTCCCGTGTTTGAGATCAATGTTGTAACGAAGTTCATGCATAATGTTAACAAATAGCTTAACTTTACCAACAATTATTTGTTCCAATGAACTTCAAAATCATAATGCTTTATTAGCCTGATTTTTAAAACCAATTCAAAAAATATGTTGTTATGGGTATTTATTTTTATTTCTAGATTAAATTTTTTTTTCTCTCGGTCACCCTCTGGGAGCTTGCACCCATAGTACCGGGCCTACCGGGCCTATTGGGAAATCCGGCCTTGGATGTACAGATCGATAATCAGTACTCAATCAATTATGCGAATAGAGGTATTGATTGAGCCTACTTACTTACTAACTGGCTATGAACTTAACGTGAACTTAACTTGCTGGCACTTATCGGGTGTCAAATACTACTGTTTTTCTATTAACTAATGTAATTGAAGAGATATAGGACATCAGCGAACTTACCTAAGAAGAAAATCAACTAATACAATGAAGAAGAAAACAAATACAGACACACAAAAATAACTCAAATGTTTAGTGGCATTGACCTCCTTTTTCAGGTGAGGAGATAAGATAGAGCTAACCTGTCCTATTCATCGCCCAGCCACAACATTTAATGGCTCCACTACCTACCTCCTTAAGGCGGTTTGGCCGACATTAGGGACAAATTAAATATGCTACGCGCGCTAGCTGTACAATTGACCGCGATGTACTCACACACAAACACCAACCCCTCCCCTCCTCTGGGATGGGTGGGGTATAACTGCATTTAACATGCGGGTAAAAGTACAACCACAAGTTGAGTATATAAAGATAATCAATTTTGTAAATTGTGTAAATTAAAGAGCATAAAATGTCAAACACGACACTGTATTTCTCACCGTAATAAAATAAAAACAAACATATAACATTAATTATTTAAAATCGAATTTGCTAATTTACAGTAAAATTACGTAATTTTAAATAACTTATGAGCAAGGCCAGTCCTGTAAGGGTCTGTTTTTTTGTTTTTTTTTTTTTTTTTTTTTTTTTTTTTTTTTTATTTGGGAGTAATCGGAGAAATAGTTTCTTAATTCTATATGTACCAAGAAAGCCTAAATTGGCATGTTTGAGGTGATGGATTTATAACTATAAACATAATTTTAATGAAATAACTAATTGGGAGGCGTTCAATAGCTTAAAGACATTGCGATCGAAATTTTTTTTAATGTTTTGACCAAGCGCCTTAACCTACAAGATACCTGGAAGCCACACCAGGTAATTTAACCTGTGATTTTACCAACTTAATTTACCAACTCCAATGCAAACATAAAAATGCTCAATATATCAGTCTTACCTGTAAAACCCCCTGTAAACGCATGAATGGCCGTAAATATGATTTCCATAGAAAATCCAAAATTCTGAAAAATCTGTGTTCCCATACCCTTCTCTAAAACCAAAATGTTGACCAGTGTTACACCACTAAAGTAGTCAGATACCTGCCATCCTATGCCATTACATAGTTCCCAATTTCGAAGAATGGAATGAGCACAACAATGGATATCTAAATCCTTTGACCTTTCTAATATTAACGTCAGATGATCACATACAATCTCCCTCCCACCTCTAAACTATCAGCAAAGTAGATAAATACAAACTTCAAAAATACTGCTTTAAAATATGTGTGTTTCTCTCTGTATACAAGCCCCCTAACACTAACCTAGCAAGTGTTGTAGATAAGTCATTGTCAACTCACCTGAGGAAAGTGCCAGTGGCACTGAGTATTAATGTAATGTAATGTGTTATGTCTGTATTTGTTTTTCTTGTACATTGTGTTATTAGACTTGTCTTCCCGTGTAAGTTTGTCGATTCCCTAGCTATCCTATTACATTAATGTAATGTGTTATGTCTGTATTTGTTTTTCTTGTACATTGTGTTATTAGACTTGTCTTCCCGTGTAAGTTTGTCGATTCCCTAACTATCCTATTACATTAATGTAATGTGTTATGTCTGTATTTGTTTTTCTTGTACATTGTGTTATTAGACTTGTCTTCCCGTGTAAGTTGTCGATTCCCTAAATATCCTATTACATTAATCCCTAGCCTAAAATCTAATTTTTACTAATCCTGTTTTACTTATTAGAATAACTACAATTCATGGAAGATAAGTCAACCTCTTTTGACCATCAACCCACCAAACTTCTTGATCACACGACCACTCTGAGTATCGTTTTATCCAATCCACGTTTACCTGTCAGTACGAAGTTTCCGTAAGTAATGCAAATCAAATGGGAGTTACAGGGCTACTAGTCACCATGAAAACATTGACTGAATGTGCACTTCATTGTAAGAATAAATATATAGGTTATTTGAATTTAAAGTTGAATTTATATGCATAATATGTATTAACTAATAGTTATGTAAATATGTTGTTTCATACGTAACTATAAAAACGTCAAATTATGATAAAATATTACTTGATTATAAAATAAAATGTAAAACATAATTGCTTTCAGTTAAATAATTTTATAAATGCAAATTAAAGAATCTATATATTAAGTTAATTGCTTTATAACCCAGTTTTTATTTAATTATTATTGGTATTTGACGGTTTTTTTCAATGGTGCAAAAAGTAGCAGTAAAACAGTACCACCTCAAAATTTCTCTTCAGGATGAATCATTTGTTTTTATTATTATTAATTGTATTATTTACTATCCTCAAACAAAAATAATATTGCAATTAATTTAATTTATAATCAGTAAAGCGTGCCTCTTGTTCATCTATTATGTATGAAAGCTAATTTCAACTAAAATCCCCAATAGCTTATTTATCATGATTTCTAAACTCCAATTCATAACTCTCTCATGATTTCCTGATATTAATTACATTTTTCTGAATTAACATTACACATACTTCGTTAAAAATCTGGGTATCTATCTAATATTTGACTATATTCCACCTGTTTTCATGAAATAAATTCAAATTCAAATCGTTTATTTGTCAATTAACAATAGTATATTGCATAACAATGGTCAATATAAATACAATAAAACAAAGGTTAAAATTGTGAGGGCTTAAACCTAATTAGAGCTATGTTTATCATACTTAGACATCAAGTATTCACTTACAGAGTAAAATTCCTTTTCAATCAGGAAACATTTTAGTCTTAACCTAAACTTACTAACTACGGTTACTGCTCTCAATTCCAGAGGGAGGCTGTTAAATAATTTAATTGCAGAATAATATAACTGGCTCTCAAAAAATGATGTTCGGTGCTTTGGAAAGGGTAGACGGCTGGATTTTCGGAAATTATGTTGTACAGGTGATTCGGTGGTAAAAATATGCATGTTTTTTTAATAAAGGTTAAGGTCTCAAGTATGTACAGGCTTGGAAATGTAAGTAAATTGTTTGCACGGAACAGCCCCCTGCATGATTGATTCCTTGCCAATCCCAAAACAATCCTCAGACATTTCTTCTGTAAACGGAAGATGTACAATGTCCTGGTGTTTAAAGAGCCCCAAATTGGAAGTCCATAAGTAAGATGTGGAAATATGCATCCATAATAGCAGGCCAGAAGAACTTCAGTACTGGAAAAACGGGAAAGTCTACGCAGTAAAACGATACCACTGCACAATTTGCCACAAACTTTGTCCATGTAAAGATGAAAGTTCAACCTTGAGTCCAGAACGACACCCAAGAAGTTTGTACATTGTGACGGGCTAATAACGAAATCACCTAAAAGGAGGGACGAGCTTCCACTAGCACCGTTCATAGGTGCTCGAATTCTAAAGTCGAGAAATGTTGTCTTTGCAGTGTTCACGGTAAGGCGATTTTCTTCCAGCCATTGAGGAAGACAACTACCTTGTACAAAAATATCGCATTCCAGAGTTTCCCTATTTTTATGTGACATATTGATGGATGTGTCGTCAGTAAATAGACATAAATTCCCTCCGTTTAAACTTGACGAAATGTCATTAATAAATAACAAAAACAAGACTGGGCCAAGATTAGAGCCTTGGGGTACCCCTGACTTCACTGTTTCTACAGAGGATACTCCATGACTTAAGCAACCGGAGTCGTCAACAAAGGGAATTTCAACCACCTGGCTACGGCCTTTTAAAAATGAAGAAATCCAGTCGAATGCAGCTCCCCTTATTCCAAGGTTATGTAGTTTAAACAATAAGAGCTCATGATTGACAACGTCGAATGCCTTTTGGAGATCCAAGAATACACCAAACGAATGCTGACGTTCATCTAAAGCTAAAGAAACATTTTTGATGAAGTCAAACACGGCATCAACTGTTGAGAATCCTCGTCTAAATCCAAATTGTTTTTCGAAAATGATATTATTTTTCGATAGGAATGATAATAAACGAATGAGGAATAGCTTTTCCAAGACTTTGGAAAACGTTGATAGGATGGATATAGGCCTATAGTTTTCAATGTCACATGGGCTTCCCTTTTTAAATAATGGTTTAACTACAGCTTGCTTTAGAATACCTGGAAAAACGCCACTTTCGAAGGTAGCATTCGCAATGTGGGCCAAGGGCAAAGCCAACTGCTCAACAACATCCTTAAGAAGACTAGAAGACATGCTATCTGTTCCTGAAGTGTGGCTTGGCTTTAAGGATTTTACTACTGCGATTACTTCCCGAGTATCGGTTGGCCACAGAAAAAGCGATGGTACAACTGTCCGCACAGCGTGGCACACACGTTGAGGGTCGTCAATACCGAAAGAACCGCTTCCAAGTCTTTCACTTGTCTGAGTGAAAGAAGTATTGAACAGACATGAAATTTCAGCTGGATCATCCACTAAGGAACCACTCTCGTTCTTTATGGAGTAATTGGTGAAAGACTTAAACTTTTCATTGGGCTGAATGTCCTTAATGATGTCCCAAACAGCCCTGCTTTTGTTATGAGCCCTTGCGATGTGTTTAAAAACTAATCCAGACTTGGCAGAGTGAACTTTGGTCCGAAACTGTTTCTTAAGATCACGGTAAGACTTTCGTAAGGGGTGTCCAGATCCAAGGTGTTTAGTCAAAGAATACATAGTGAGGACTTTCTCTTGGAGCTGAAGCAAATCTTTATCGAAAAATACCTTAGTAAAAGGTTTAGTCTCTTTGTATTTTAACTTTTTTATAGGAGCAACTATGTTAAGATAATACAAAAAAGTAGAAAGGAAAAGTAAAAACTTGGAGTTTACATCCTGTGTACTAAATACACTACCCCACATTTCATTCGCTAACAAGTTTTTTAACATTTGGATACTGTTACATGTAATTTGACATTTAAGTTTGAACTTAGGAATATTTGTCATGGGAGACAAATTGACCCTAAGATAAAATATAAAATAGTGATAGAATCAATGCAATTCACCCTTTATCTAGCAGTGAGACCTGATGTTTGACATCTTCCCAATAACATAAAAAAAATGGAATTTCTTAAGATGGATTTCCATTAAAAGGAGTGTTTTTATGCCATAAAGTTGTTTTGTTTATTTTTTTTTTATTTTATTTTTTTAAGGAAAGGCCTATCTCCCCTTTGACCCTACTCTGCTCATTCCCATAATATATTATTGATCAAACCCATAATAGGTTCTGTTTTAAGGGAAGCTGGAAGATGATCAACCAATACAACTGCTGTGTATAGGCGTTTTTCGAATAAAGAAAATGTCGAATGTTTTGATGAGGCTAAAGAAGGCCACTGTTATTTTTTTCCACTGGAAAGAAGGCGCTACTTGTGACTTTATGAAAATGTTTAAACACAGAGAAAAATTAAGCACAGGTCTCTTTCTTATAACCACAATGAACACATCAGTGGAAGTTTGTACAGATGTGCATCTTTATAAATCTGTAGTAATAATTACTAATTTTATCCTTGAGGATCTGTATGGGAATAAAGGATGCATTTACAACGTTACTTCATATCCCCTTATAGCCTTATTAAGAGGAATAAAGGACCTTATTCTGGGCCACCAGGCAGCGCCAGTTATCAGTAGCTGACGCCTGCGTTTTGCAGTTAAACAATATTTAACTTGGAAACAATCATGCTTACATTTTTTAACATACATATTTAAAACGCTTTATAGAGCAAGTGTGACTAGTACCCCTGAGACAGATTTTTTTAAACAGTTTTGGTTTAGTTTTTAAAAAATTTTAAATTAGAACAATAGTTTTTAATTTTAAAAAATCTGGTTTTTTTAACAATCTTTTTGTTTTTTTATACACACTTGATCTGAGGCTGTCTTCAGTGACTGAGGTGTAAAGTCCAAGTGCCAAACCCTAGACTGAAGTGTATTACACTCATAGAATAAGATTCACGAACAAGACTGCAGGTCTAAATCTGATTAAAATAAAAACTATGTAACTTGACTTTAAATGGATATCCCAGCAAATTAACAATCTGTACGTTTATCTTGAGTGCTAATCCTACGAGTCCTAATGCTACGAGTCTTGTAGCATCCACCAAAACACGTACATTGGCATTGACCCACCCGCCTATCCATACACGTACATTGGCAATGAGTTTGAACAAATCTGTCTCAGAGACAATTGTGTCCTCTTTAAAAAAAAAAGTCAAGTTTAAAATGTTGTGTTCTCAATTAAAGTTATAATCTTATTTCAAAATTAACATGGCAGCAAGTGTAGCAGATTCTTAACAAAGTCGTTTTTCCTTTCGTTGCTACAAACAAAACAGTTGATACGTAGATAACTTACTTCCTTGTTCTGTCCCCAACCACTAACAGTGCACAAGATGCCCGAAGATGGAGTAGAGTTTTGCGTAGGGACCGCTGCGACTGACCTATTGTCCAACTCCAAAGGAACGTACAACTGCAATAGTCAATACATAAACAAGCTTAAATAATGTGCATAAAATGTTTTGCGCATTATTTACATCTTGAATAATAGTATTATTTGTTGTATGTGTATTAATTAAGTATAATATCGTTATAAAATGTTAGTTACTTTGAAATTTAAATAATACAACCTTAATAATTATAAATTCTTCTTTTTTTAAAGAAGAGTCTGATGATCTTTATAATCTTACTTTACTCATTTTCCATATACTATTAAACTGTGGGTGGAACTAATCAGGCAGAGTAAGGGGGAGAACCAGTACAGTACAAACTGAATATTACTGATAAAACTTCCAGTCAAGGCCAGGATTTGAACCTGCGCTATCTCTAACTTAGGCTCCTTAAGTCCTTGTGCCTTAGACCACTCGGCCACTGACTCCCATTCAAAAATTCAGTGCAAATATCTGAGGAAAATCTTAATGATACTGGTACATTTTGATGTTTCGTTAGTATTAATAGTACGTTATATACGTACGTTGATATACGTTAATATATGTAGTACGTACTTGCCAGTCTAAGTTATGACTAAAGTTTCCAAACATCTGTATACAACAGTTACAAAATAAAATAAAAGCAGATTCAATATAAATTTATACATATATAATATTGATAATAACTCATTATAAAAAGTCAAAAATATGAATACAAAATAAAACTATGGAGAGAATTTTGTAATTATTGGATGGACGCTTTGCAAATTACAATATCTCCATTGAATAATAATAGTACACAGATCTTACCAACAAAACAGAAGTAAATATTTTGGATTTTTTGAACAAAGGTAGGCTGTAAAAAACAAAACAACCACAACAAAACAAACTCAGTCAATTTCAACTATACTATTGTTGTTCGAATATTATCAGAAATTATAATATTGAATTTCAATATAAAGCTGTGAAAACAACATAAATCAAATGACAAGAGACAATAGTGGAATATCAATTTAACTAATACTTGGGACCTCTCTCAGGCTTTGGCTTGTCTAGTTCTTGACTTTCATTTATCACTGACATGATTATATAAACATAACCTATACGTGTTTGATAACACACTTATACAGACAACTATAGTGTAATTGGCTTTTATTGATTAAAAGTTGCTTTCTTTCAACATCTTTCCACTTATTTTTTTTTTATATTTTATTAGTTCTAAATTCAAACAAATAAATAGTAGAGAACATTAATAAAGGGAAATTACATTTATAAAGTTTTGTAAGACGAGTTTATTTATGGTGTGACCTTTGATAGAAATATAATATTTTGTTGATAGTCTGATTAAGTTTTTAAAATTGGTTAAAAAATAGTTTGTCTCCATGATTCTTGAAGAATTTATCTTTGAATAACAATTTTAAATTAATATAAATAATTAAACAACCCAATACAATTTAATGTCGAGGCCTTTTGATTACAAAGTAATTATTTTCAAACACTCACATTAAACAATTCAAAATGTATTCAAGTTACAATATGTTGAAATAGTGATTAAATATGTGTCTAAATTATGGTTATATTGGATTTCAAATTATTAAAGAAAAAGAGAAGATACATGAATTCAAAATTATCAGTATCTTGGTGCAGATGGAAACAAAATATAATGTCTAGTGTGACAGGGCAAAGACATTAATTACTTTCACTATCATTTTCTTTTGAACATAAATTACATAGTAATAAATATTTAGCCAGGCAATCATAATACAGAACGCTACAACAAGCCCAAAATGATTGCCATGTCTACAGTGTTTATACTTCTGACATGGTGGGAATCAGAGAACCAGACATTTGACATATTGAAACTGAGAACCATGGAAGCCTCTTAAACACAGTAGTTATTATCCTCCCACCCACCCATAGATGTACAGTAGTGACCCTCCATACAAGTAGAGTGGAAGTGACCCTCCCACCAATCCATACATGTTCAGTAGTAGTGACCCTCCACCCACCCAACTATACATGTACAGTGGTAGTGACTCTCCTATCCACCCCTTTTCTCTTTCCGTGGTACAAGGGACAAGCCCCCTTTTAAATAAAAAAAGTAAAATAAATAAAAATTAAAGTTCTTTATTTAAGAGAATTCTTCTATTAATAAAATTTTGCAATATGCAATAGTAGAACCTCGCTAGTTCGAAGTTCAAAGGAAAGGCAATTTATATCGATTTATAGCATGTTTGAATAATAGAGGCAGGGTGAAAAAAATTTGAACTGTAGAGGTGATTAATTTACTGACAGTGACAATGACTAATGGGAACTGCTTACAGTATAAGCACTAGCTCATGTTTCAACAGGCTTGTTTTTGTTTTTATTTCGAATTTTAGAGGCTTTCAGCGTCTCAGTTCAAATTGTAGAGGTAAGGCTTCGAATTGCAGCAAAAAAGTTCAAATTATAGAGGCCCGACTGTACATAAATTCTAGTGTTTTAGGCTAAATTTTACGGTAACTCTCTTCGAATAATCAGATTTTTTTTCGAATATTAGAGGTTTTCTCAAGGGACAGAAAATACTAATTGTTGAGGTTTTAGAATAACCGAAGTTCCAATTAGTGAGGTTCTACTTTATAGCAAGTAAAAAAGAGTCTTGAATTTATAAAATGTGTTTATTTTTTTAAAATATTAAAACTAAACGAAAATGCCTAGCCTAAGCCTGAAAATTTAACTATAAGAAAATTAATTAAAAAAACAAGCAGGCTGTTGTGTTGGCTGGATTAAATATTAAATTACCTTTCTAACTTGGTTATAAATCCAACAAACAGTCCTTACCTTGATGATAGCCACGTCATACTTGTAAGAGTCCCTCGAGTACAGACTGTGACAAGAAAACGATTCCACTTGTCTGGATTGTCCTTTTTCTGTCAACTTTACTGTACCAGCTACAATATAGAGATCACTAGGGTCCTTGCTGCAAACATCAAGTATTTTAGGGTAACACTCATATGACATAAACCAGTAAATATTTAATATAGGGTTCCATCCAATTTTATTTATTTATTTTTTTTTTTTTAACCAGTCAATATTATCCTGATGAACACGAATTCATATTCAGGAATACAGATTTTCAACCAAAATATTGAAAAAAAAAGAAAGCATTTTTACACCAAAAACTATATAATGTATATGAGAAAAATCTTGTGTAGATTTTTCTCCTGTACGTATCAAATTCTTCGTACGATAATAACTGACATAGAAATAGGTGTCTTTACAATATGCAGAAACAGGTGACTTGAGAGGATCTGCTGCAAAAATAAGCAGAAAGAGGTAACTTGAGGAGGGGTTTGATACATCAATAAATAAAAATAGGTGAGTTGAGGGGGTCTGCTACAACAATAAGCAGAAACAGGTGACTTAAGGAGTGGTCTGCTACAACAATAAGCAGAAACAGGTGACTTGAGGAGGGGTTTGATACAACAATAAGTAAAAATAGGTGAGTTGAGGAGTGGTGTGCTACAACAATAAGCAGAAACAGGTGACTTGAGGAGTGGTCTGCTACAACAATAAGCAGAAACAGGTGACTTGAGGAGGGGTTTGATACAACAATAAGTAAAAATAGGTGAGTTGAGGAGTGGTGTGCTACAACAATAAGCAGAAACAGGTGGCTTGAGGAGTGGTCTGTTACAACAATAAGCAGAAACAGGTGACTTGAGGAGTGGTCTGCTACAACAATAAGCAGAAACAGGTGACTTGAGGAGTGGTCTGCTACAACAATAAGCAGAAACAGGTGACTTGAGGAGGGGTTTGATACAACAATAAGTAAAAATAGGTGAGTTGAGGGGGTCTGCTACAACAATAAGCAGAAACAGGTGGCTTGAGGAGTGGTCTGCTACAACAATAAGCAGAAACAGGTGACTTGAGGAGTGGTCTGCTACAACAATAAGCAGAAACAGGTGGCTTGAGGAGTGGTCTGTTACAACAATAAGCAGAAACAGGTGACTTGAGAGGATCTGCTGCAAAAATAAGCAGAAAGAGGTAACTTGAGGAGGGGTTTGATACAACAATAAGCAGAAACAGGTGACTTGAGAGGATCTGCTGCAAAAATAAGCAGAAAGAGGTAACTTGAGGAGGGGTTTGATACAACAATAAGCAGAAACAGGTGACTTGAGAGGATCTGCTGCAAAAATAAGCAGAAAGAGGTAACTTGAGGAGGGGTTTGATACAACAATAAATAAAAATAGGTGAGTTGAGGGGGTCTGCTACAACAATAAGCAGAAACAGGTGGCTTGAGGAGTGGTCTGTTACAACAATAAGCAGAAACAGGTGACTTGAGGAGTGGTCTGCTACAACAATAAGCAGAAACAGGTGACTTGAGGAGAGGTCTGCTACAACAATAAGCAGAAACAGGTGACTTGAGGAGTGGTCTGCTACAACAATAAGCAGAAACAGGTGACTTGAGGAGTGGTCTGCTACAACAATAAGCAGAAACAGGTGACTTGAGGAGGGGTTTGATACAACAATAAGTAAAAATAGGTGAGTTGAGGGGGTCTGCTACAACAATAAGCAGAAACAGGTGGCTTGAGGAGGAGTTTGATACAACAATAAGCAGAAACAGGTGACTTGAGGAGTTGTCTGCTACAACAATAATCAGAAACAGGTGGCTTGAGGAGGAGTTTGATACAACAATAAGCAGAAACAGGTGACTTGAGGAGTGGTCTGCTACAACAATAAGCAGAAACAGGTGACTTGAGGAGTGGTCTGCTACAACAATAATCAGAAACAGGTGGCTTGAGGAGTGGTCTCTACAGGTGGCTTGAGGAGGAATTTGATACAACAATAAGCAGAAACAGGTGACTTGAGGGGGTCTGCTACAACAATAAGCAGAAACAGGTGGCTTGAGGAGGAGTTTGATACAACAATAAGCAGAAACAGGTGACTTGAGGGGGTCTGCTACAACAATAAGCAGAAACAGGTGACTTGAGGAGGGGTCTGCTACAGGGGTCTGCGACCTGGACTCATCTGGGCCGCACGAAGTGGATGACTCGGACTACTCCATAGATTCAATATTTGTGATGCAGCCTGTTTCACAAAACACTCTTATTGAAGTAGTGCAAAGTATCAAAGGTAGATCCTCACAAGGCTGGGATATGATCCCTTCTAGTATTATTAAAAATAATATTAATTGCCTAATTGAACCCTCCTGCATGTAATAAATCTTAGTATCCTTACTGGTAAATTCCCAAACGCATTTAAAATTGCTAAAGTAATGCCTATCTCTAAATCAGGTTCTAAAAGCTCCTTGTCAAACAATAGACCAATTTCACTATTAATAACAATATATCTAAAATCCCGGAGAAATGTGAAAAAATCCAACTTGCCAAATATCTAGAGGAAAATTAAATTATAAAAGATGTACAGTATGGATTTAGACCGAATATAAACACATCAAATACATTGCTTGACATCACAAAGTATATTACGACCCATGTCAGTGCTAGGAAGTGTGTTTTCGTCACATTTTTAGATTTAGCAAAGGCATTTTATTCCATAGATAGATCCAAATTGTTTTTAAAATTAGAAGCAGTGAGAATTAATTAGAGGCTCGTCCTTAGACTGGTTTTAGAGTTACTTCTAAAACAGTCTCCAGAAAGTTTCTATTAATGGGGAAGTGAATGAATTATTAAAAGTGGATTACGGTGTAGCACAGGGAAGTACTCTGGACCCGTTCCTTTTTATTATTTACATTAATAACATTTCAAGAATAACTCTTCAAAGGAAAATATTTCTAATCGCAGACAACACTGCGGTAGTTTCCGCTGGCACTATATGGGATGAGGTATATCAAAGCGTGACACTTGATTTAGCTAAGACAAAGCACTGGTTTGACCAAAATTCCCTGACTGTAAACATAGAAAATCCAAGTATATGCAAATAACATCAAAATATCTTGCAGTCCTGAAAATGCACTCCTGTGGATCCGTATTCTACGGTCTGTAGTTGTGGTGCACTTGAGTGTGTTAACGAGTATACATATTTAGGAGTAGTAATTAATAGTAAATTGTCATGGGGTTCACATGTTCAGTACTTGAAAAACCATTTTACGGAAATTTGTATATGCGTTTAAACAGATGAGTCAAGTATTGAGTATAGATCAACGCAGGACAGTCACTAAGCATATGTACAGTAAGTGCTTCAATATGGCATACTGGGCTGGGGTGGTGCCTCGTCTTCTGTCCTGGAGCCACTAGCGGTCACATAGAGGACAATAATGAAAGCTGTTCTTGGGAGAGGGAATAGATATCCCTCAGCATTATTATTTCTGGAGTTTCTATTTTTAAATGTTAGACAGCTATTTATTAAGACTTTATTACTATACATACAAAACAATAAGTCAAATACTTTCCAAGATATCCAACACGAGTATGCCACCAGACATAGAACATATTTTGGCTGTAGTACAATTAAACTGAACCATAGTATTGAGCGTTCTCATTCGCATTACCTTGTCCAAATAATTTACAGAAATCTTCCCAATCATATTAAAGAAGCAGAGAGTGACAGTGGAAGATCAGCAAGTGACTTTCCCAGGTCGGTTGGGAGGCGGCTGAGGTATTGTTGCGTTCGCCATATCAAGAACAGGTCACACAGTTCAGAGACTAATAACTTCTCAACTCCAAATGTTCTGAAATACTATAAGTTTAGAATCTATATTTTCCTGTGACAACCGCGTCAAGGTGCTATATACATTATTTACAAAGTAACCCATACTGTGATGTCTCAGAGATACCACTGAGGATGCCACATCACAGTATAAGCGAAACGTCTGGTTACTTTGTAAATAATGTACAGAGCACCTTGACACGGTTGTCACCGTAAAATTTATATTCTAGTCATGACATCGCCACTTAAGCCTAAGTTCTAAGATTACTATAAGTTTGTTGTTTTTATATACTGTAGTTTATTTTAATTTGTTTTTGTGTTTGTTTTTTATTTTACTCAGATTAATTTATTTGTTTTGATGTATACAAGATTGTTACCTCTTCTTCAAAACATTATATTAGATAATTTTCATTAACCGTAAGTATTTAACTGTTACTTTTGTTCCATCGTCACTGGTTGTGCTTTGTGGAGCTATTCCCCGCGCACAGGCTTATAATCTATGCGGGGAATTGTTCCTGTAAAGAGGTTATTGTAATTATATAATTTGTTATTTTATGGAATAAAGTACTTTTGATTTTATTTGTAGTAACAGATGTTGTGAAAATTGACGGTCTGAGAGATATATTTGGAAGTAGATTAAATGATGACTGACCCATAGAGACAATGGGCCGCAGTCAGCAGGTGACGGTCATCAAGGATGGAACCTCCACAGAAGTGGCCACGAGTGGTGGAATATGACGTCATAGATCTCACGGATACCTGGAGCAGGAATCATAACAATTAACCCTCAATGATCTGCAATGTTTGCTCAAGAGAATTCATACTGATTCAGAATCTTTGTTTGTGTTTATCCATAAAACTAAATAACTTGTTGTCTAATTTTGCATTTCATATAGAACAGAATAGAATAAGTTTATTCAAAAATCTTACGGAATTGTGGCTTCGCTAAGTAACAAAAACATACTTGTCAGCGGGGTTCATCTTAACTAAAACATATTTGTAAATAAAATCTTAATCTTTTATAAAACACACATCTTTGTAGATATCAAAGCTTACAAAAGAGCTTTGCATAAAGGATGTTCATCTATGCGCCCAGTGGAGGACTGGAAAGGATTTAGTTTTATATTTCATTGCAATTGTCGCTAGGAGTAGCAAAGAGTCAGCCTCACTAATACAGACACAAACCATGTCTCCCTCCCCTCTCTCTCCTTCACTGACACCCGGTTTTAATTTTATATTACTCTACTAGTAGATAAACAGTATGAAAATAATAACTATGCAGTAGAATAGTTAAAAATACAGAAATAAACGAAAATTGTTCTGAATTTTGTAAATATATATTATCTTAATATATATTTACAATAAAATAACATAAGCTCTTTAATCAAACCAACATTATGTATATATTATTTTATTTTATTACTGGGCTAGCATTAAGATATGATCTTTGTATTTGCAATTTAGCATCACTACAAATTAAAAAAAAAAACAATATATGATAATAGAGGACACCCCTGCACGCTTCACGCACCAACCCTCCTCCGCCGATTATGGAATATGCTTCCTGACAATATCAAAAGTATAGGCGAGGGCCCTCGCTTTGGGGTGGAGCTAAAGGGCCTATTTTTGCGGGACCTGTTGATGGAGCGGGCGGTTGCGTTTGGTGCATGGTTTACTGGAGTATATACACAATCATACGAGTGATGGATGATTGTGTTTTTCAAGATTTGTATTATTTTGTATGGATATTCATTTCTTATTTATGATTTTATAGTTATTTTGTATGTTTGATATGTTGAGTTTTGTTTTTTGTTGTTGATTACTGATATGTTGCAATTAGTTTATGTTGTATTAATTAGTAATGTTTTGTATTATTTAGTTTTAATTAATTTTGTTAAGGTTAGGTGGTAGAGAGGACTGTCTAGTCCTAACCTCGCCTTAAAAATAAAGACGTATTTCATTTCATTTCACACCACCTGCCCCACCCCGCAAACTTTACAATTGTACATAACTCCATCATTTATAGTAAACTCTAGCAATGAAGGTTTTAATATATATAATAGCCTATTAATTTACTCTTTCAAATATAATTTTACAAATGTCAAGTTAAAAATAAAATGTGATCAGGTGTAAGTTAGAGAAAGGTGATTGGTTACACTTTAAACAAATATGCATACTCAGTTTTACTTTCTACTCGAGTTTTTTCGTGAGTATCTTTCTTACACTATATTCTCACAAATGTATTGAACTATATCGCACTGTTTCTAATGAGGCTGTCGAAGGCTTCCTGCCATGTTGGTTTTAATCCCACAAGAGCAATGTTATTTTCGAAACGGGCATACGATCACGTGTATCCAAACTAAACAGTTATTTTTAAACAAATTGTTTCCAAAAAATTGCATTTGATCAAGCATGAAATTGCAAGTTGGAATTGCTTTGCGAATTTCTAATTAGTTTTATATAAAATTTTTTTAAATATTTAATTTGAAGTTTTTATTTTCATCTATTTTTCAAAACTAGTTGTATGTATTCAAAATATCAAAAGGAAACCCAATGCGCAATATGAACGTTTAAAATGACACCTTATACACAACTGTTGGTCAATAAATAAATAACAAAAAATATGGATTCGCAAATAACGTTGTTCTTGTAGCCAACATGGCCGACAGCCTCTGTAGAATCTTGATTAGTTATGTACCTAAAAAGGCCAAATCAGCCACTTTAGGTAGCCATATCTCTATGAAGAGTTTTTTTTATTTTTTCACTCAAAACATCCTGATATATAATACGTGAAGCTGTTTATCAACGCAACTTCTTCTTTATTTCCTAGCCAGTTTAAACGGCCGTAGCCAGTAAAAACATTACCTCTGTTCGTAGTTGTGCAATAAGGTCTTAATTCTTCAATATTTTCACCCTGAAGGGCATGGGAAGCCCTCAAAGTTCATTTTTCGGCCATAAGAATAACATGGAGAGATATTTAAATAAATGGTTTCCATAAAGTATCAACAGCTGTTGGAATATAAACAATGGCGTTTGTAATATTGAGAGGTTGTCTTTCATAATATTAAACCAAGGAAGTTTGTAAGCATGATTTTATATACATTAGATTTTAGGGATATGTTCTACCGGACATGGAGGTTTGGGCTAACGCGCACTATCCCGACCACGACTATAAATCTGGTCGTGGCTAGTCAGACCAAGAGCACGACACGACTCCGACTCTGAATGCTTCATTTGAGAAATAGATGAAAAAAAAAAAAATATATATATATACGTTATTTACACTTTATAAATAAATAACGTACACTTTTTACAGTTAAATGAATAAAAATATAAAAGTACCAATAGTTAAATTATTAATAAATTAAATAATACTATACCTGGTACAATTATTTTATTTGCCTACTGGAAACACTATTGTGTTTAGAAGTGAATTTGGTGAGTAGATCTTGAGCTTACAATTACCTTCTTAATACGTTAATTTAATGTGTAACAACATTATTATGTTTATTCCGAATCATGAAAACATAATGACCCTAACGTGTTCGATAGATAGCCCTCATTGTTTAATCATATATTCATAAATATAATTAATTGTTTTGAAGAAGTAAAAATTACATGACAAACAGTAAAATTGTATTTACATGAATCAGTTTGCTCCTTTAATGAGGTGCACTTACTGCCTACAAACATCATTGTAATCTCTTGCCACATTTCATTTTTTTCCACTTTATTTAAATAGTCTTCTAACGATAAATTATATAAAGATGGTCGGTCTTTAATCGTAAAAATAAAAATTTCAGTGTAAAAAACTACCATAGTATGTAGATTGTTCAACACTATTCAGGCACTAGTGACCTAGTCGGAGTTGCTACCGTATGCAGTGCGCGTTACGCCACATCAGTCTATGTTACTATTGGTCGGGACCGACAGTTTGGTCAGGCCCGACCAAACCCTTCCGTCTTTGGTTGGACGACCAGACCCCGACTGCCGTGTCGGACCTCGCCTAGTGCGCGTCATTCCATTTGATCACATGTAAAGTTTGGTCGGGACCGACAGTTTGGTCAGGCCCGGCCAAACCCTTCCGTCTTTGGTCGGACGACCAGGCCCCGACTGCCGTGTCGGAGCTCGCCTAGTGCGCGTCGTTCCATTTGATCCCATGTAAAGTTTGGTCGGGCCCCACCAGTCGTGGTCATGGTCGGGCTAGTGCGCGTTAGCTCCTAGATATGAGACGCCGACACAACTTTGTACGTATTTTAAGTAATATCATTGGGTGTTTATAGTAATAAATAGGTATCAATGCGATTAATGTAAGTGTGATACTATGAATAAATTTAATATTGTGATTTTACGTTATACAGTTAACCTACTATTAATTGTAGTCAAAGGTCATAGGTCGAGGCCGAAGGCCGAGGTGTAACGAGTGCAGCGAGCGACGGGGTTGACACGTGAAGCTTGCAGGGGTGTCGCCTAGTTTATTACTAATAAGTAGACTACAAACTTTTGAATAAAACTGTTTTATTCAAAAAATTTCAAAAATACTTTTTGATCGAATAACCTTCAAAGTTAAATGGCCGGCTACTGATGGTGGGTCAGGTGTTGGTTAATTTTTAAGGTAGGAGTAAAAACATTTAACGTATAATATCCCTTATTTTAATACATTAAAAAAATATTCGTTTCGATAGAAATTCTTTGTGGTGGCTAAATTAAATTGCTTAATTATCAAATTATGTATTTCTTACAATATGTTTTCTAAATTTGAGTTAATTTTCTGAATTTCGTCGTCACTTACCTGGTAAGGGAACTGGCCAGGTTTCGCCTCATACCCTCCAACTATTTTCATCTCTGGTTTAAGCTGGTTAATCTCCAAACCTTAAAAACCCGTAAATAAATTTATATTTTGGTTGAATAAATTTATAACCTGAGAGCCGTTTGAATGTCATTGTAGAAAAACAAATGTTGTGAAGTTTTCTTTGACAAAGAATAAAAATGTAGGTCATGAAGTGTTAAATCTAAAAATAACTTCAACCAAGTACTAACTTTTAGGGATTATTATAGATGCAAAGTTCAACTTTCGTGATCGTATAAATGATCTTTCTAAGAAAAGAAGTCGTTTACTCTTTCTGTTTCGAAAATTACCTTTTTTTAAACGTAAAAACATTCTGTTAACAGCTTATTATGGATGTTGCCAACGAAGTGTCTATATAGTGAGTGAAAGAGTTGATACTAGTTTAAAAGAGTACTCTGCTGATAAGTTTGAAGTTAAATAAGTAAACTATAGGTGTTGAAGTATGTAATGTATAAAACATTGTACAAAACTGACGTTTGTCATGCACGTAAATATTAATGGCTATAAATTATTAGTAGCTTGACAGTCCTTCCCTTTGTTCCACCCAAATCCTTAAGGATAAACTTAGTAATTATCACTACAGAGATACAATTCAATTCAAATCTTTATTGTAGTGAACAATTAACAATAATTGCATTACAATCGTCAAGAATACTCTTTATATAAACTAGTCACATGAATAATAATTAATAATAAATAGATACACAACAATAATAAATAAAATTTAACATTAGGATATTACATATTTTGTTAAGCATGTAAAACTTGTGGTTTGGATATTAGCAGAGGAATTAAGTATTGGTTTTGTTAATTTACATCCCAGCGACACATCATAAACTCATCAACCGAATACAATGCCCTCAACACCAGGAGATGTCTTAGTCGAGTTATAATTTTTTGGGTTATTTTTTATCTGTTTAATGCTTTCAGGAAGTTTATTAATAAACTTGATTCCAGCTTGTGATGGCAGGTGTTCATGTGCCATTATTTTGTGTTGCCCTGCTCGAAGTTATCCCTGCCCCTAGTTTCGTACTGGTGTACGTCTCTACCCTGGACCAAATCACACTTGAAACGACAGTACAAGATGACCTCCAGAATATAAAGGCAGGGAAGGGTCAACAATGCTAACTCCCTGAAGGCATTTTTACATGACTCTCGTGAAATAAATTTTGAAAGAATTCTGACAGCTTTCTTATGCATTCTAAACACTCTTTCGAATTTGTATTTAGAGCAGCTGCCCCATAGTCACAGACCATGCGACAAATGCGGGTATATAAGTCCATAATAGGCAGTTTTCAACACTCCTAAAGAACAAAATGTTGCAAGCTTACGCAGAGCATATACTCCGGAAGCTACCTTAGAGCAGATATAATCCATGTGGTGGTCTTAGGTCAGACCTCGATCAAGATACATCCCAAAGACCTTGGCAGATTCTGTCTCTTCCAAAGGAGCATCATCAGCCATTACAACAGTTCGATAGTCTTGGTCCTGTTGTCGGAGGCAAAATCTGATCAAATTTGACTCCAAAAAATTAGTTTTCAAGTTAATTTTGGAAAAATACTCAATGCATGAGTTTACCTCCATAAATGCTTGGAATTCAAGGTCATTGATGGTTTTTGATCTGATACAGAGAGTCGTATCGTCAGCATATTGAATCACCATTCCATTCTGGATCGATGAGTTCAACCTGTTGACATCGATGAGGAAAAGGAACGGACCAAGAATTGATCCCTGAGGGACACCATAGGTCATTTTGATTTTTCCTGATAGAGTATTTGCAACCTGCACACATTGGTATCTGTCACTAAGGTAGTACGAGAGCCATTTGTGAGGCAGGCCGTGAACACCACATGTCCACAACTGGTGCAGCAATGATACATGATGCACGCAGTCAAATGCTTTAGAGAGGTCAAGAAATATGGTAAGCACTTTTTCTCGCCTCTCCAAGCCATTGGCAACGCAATCGATGAGACTTGTGATGGCATCTATAGTGAATTTGTTTTTTCCTAAATCCATGTTGTTGCAGGTAGAGAAAGAATTTCAAATCTCTCAAGGAAGTGTTCTAGTCTTTTAAGGAAAACTTTTTCAAACACTTTACTGAGAACTGGAAGAATTGATATTGGCCGGTAGTTATTATAGTTATATATAAAAATGCATTTTAGTTGTAATCTATTTCTTACTCCCACTGAGGAAAAGAATTTCTTACTATTCTACGACCATACGAAATCGACCTCTGTTTCCTTTTTCTTTGTGATTTTACTTCCTTAAACATCCAGTATTTGTGGTGGTAAAAGCCTGGATTAAATATTAATATTTCTTTTAATAAAGAAGCATTTTTATCATGTACTTTGGCCATAGCATACCTATGAACAATAATGTGCTGTACTAACTATAACATTTAATTTGTTCCAGAGTTTTTAGTTCCGTAATTGTTAAAAATTGCCCATTCATCCAAAAATTAAGTATGTGCAAAAACTGTTTTGTGTTCACCAATAATATATGAGGTTTTACATTTTTTTTTTAACTAATACAAATTCACTTTTTCAAAATAACTTTGTTAATTGTCATGAAATCTTTTCTGGTGACAGCTGTTGGATTTATGGATATCAGAACAAGTCTAATTGAGATTTATTTGTACGCTATATCATGTACAAATAAATCAGCCTTAAATTATGTAATTATTTACTACTGCGCCTAAATGCATAACTTACCAAAAGTAGTTTTTATCAAATTTATCATTTCAATATGTTGTCTATGTAATTGAAATAGTTACATTTTTATCCTATCAATATTTAATCGTTTGATGAATCGATAAATGTATTACTTTGCTTCCTGCTTTCAATATAAAACTTATTTTTAATTGTACCACTGAATTTGGTCAATAGAAATGTAATACTATCCAGAATTTAAAATATGTCAGCCCGGACAACTAGCCTATTTAATACTTGATAAGTTAAAGGGAATCTATCTCATTTTTTAAGTGTTTACTTTATATCGTATAGGCAACAAGTTGTATCTTAAATATACAAAAAGATACACTTTACCACAGAATTATGTGTCTAAAAATGTTTAAAGCGTGACCATTTTATTTTAACTGTGATATTTATCTTACCTTTTGAAATATGAACTGTGATAAACATAATCAAAACAATATCCGAACTGTGACGCCTCGCCATGCTGAACTGCCTTATCGTGCCCTGCGTGTTATCACGAAACGTATTATCTATTGAGTGATTTCCTCACCTGCTCAGGCTCAATTGGTGATAAGAATTAGTGAGTCATTAATAATAATAGAGATCGGCTGGTATCAGATAGTTCAACATAACTTTTCACTATTTAATATCTACAAATTAAAATATATATATATCTATATATATATATATATATATATATCTATATACTAAATTAACATTCAAGATACCAAGTACACTACATAAGCAATAAACATTGCAGGTACACTTGATTATGACCAAATGGTAAGTCTGATGCAACAAAGGCAGGTAGGATAATTTCGGTTTTAAGTTTATGTTAAGATGTTGTCAAAACAACCAAACTAACCTAAACAATAACATTTATTTACAAGATGTGTAATTTACCTTTATAAATTGACTATGAGACACCCCTACCCGCTTCGCATGCCAACCCCGTTACTCGCTACGCTCATGAGGGATTCTCGGTCTAGGGCCTCACCAGGAAACTCTGCCCTTGTCCCCTTTTGGAACTCGGCCTGCGGCCTCGCCAAGACACTTTGCTGCAGCCCCGTGTCCGGAACCCCGGAGCTCGACCAGCGGTCTCGGCAAGACACTCTGATGCAGCCACATTTGTTAATCTCGGCCTTTGGCCAGTGAAACTTTACTATACCTCACTATGATTCTCACAGATTTTAATTATTTTCTCCAGTATTTTCAAGAAAATCTTTAGGATATTTTCCACCTTCTCAAACGCTGTTTAGCGTCACAGGCGTTCTATACCTGTGATGAGTTTATGGCATATGACAGGGAGACCACATAATTAAAGACTTACAACCGATGCTGGGGGGGGGGGGAATTGGCATGAGTAAATGGAGGATACAATGTATGTATGACTGAGGTGTTACTGTGGTGTATATGGTAAAAATTATAAATAGTATAGTCTTGACAATTGCTATGCATTTATTGTAATGTTCCTGGCAATAAAATATTTTATTTGATTTGATTTGATTTGACCTTTTACCTCAATGTGCATATTATTTAATAAGTATTCAGAATCTGGGATTGACCTAATGCACGATTCTTTAATTAAAATTCGAAAAATGTGATGATAGTTATCTGAACTGATATCTGAACTGATAACTATCATCACATTTTTCGAATTTTAATTAAAGAATCGTGCATTAGGTCAATCCCAGATTCTGAATACGTATTAAATAATATGCACATTGAGGTAAAAGGTCAAAAATAAAGTATGTTAATCTAGAAGGACCTGTGCTGGGTTGAACTACCCAGCACAGGTCCTTCTAGACTAACATACTTTATTTTTTCTAAGTCACATTCCCATTTTGAAGAACTGAAGCTGTCTTCTCTGGTTTTTAGTCTAGTCACAGCAAGAGATGCTAAACCATAGTTCTTGAAGATGTTAAAAACGACATTGTCAATAACGCCGTGTTTAAATCTACTACTTTAAATCCCTTTTCTATATTGCCTGTAAAGGAGCATTTTTCAGTGCCACTGCTCAAAACCATTAAGGAGTCCCAACACTTTTCCTGTTGTTCTCAGTTACTCTGAGTTTTGAGCTCCTCGTTTAGGCAACCTCTCTTAACTTCAGTGGACAACGTGAGAGGATGGGTGCCTCGTTGTAGATTCAACCGTAGCAACTTGGACAGTGGAATCCTCCCGAACTAATATATGTTAATCGTTAATCTTCACTGGAGGTTCCAGCGTAACCGATAGTCGTCCGGTAATATTCTTTGTGCAGACCTAGCTTGCACAGGAACACTGGCATCTGTGGGTGTTGTTGTTGCTATAGACTGTTTAAGATCATTTATCAAGGTTTTCAAGTGTTTGTATTTATTTGTGCCTCTTGTAACTTTGAAAGGAATTTTATTTAACATTATGACTTGGACTCCAATAAACAAGGATGAATCATTCTGAAAGTTTTCCTCTTAGATCGCAAAAAAACATTAGCTAAAACATAAAAACTTAATGCAATAAAAATAATGTGATTATAATTGTATAAATCTTTATTTATTTTTTTTACAATATATAATAATTGTTATATCAACTCTTATTTAAAATTTAAAATATAAATTAATTTATTGTTCAACCTTAGTTACACCTCATGTTATAATGAATTTATGGGTATTATTTAGTTGTTTATAGTTGAAGGGTTTTAAGGCTTCAAAATGTTTTAGCCGCTCTTAGAAATCCAGCTATTTGAATGCAGATTAAGATAATAAAACCTGACTTTGTCATGAGCCTAAAACATAACACGTTGAAACGTAGTGAATATCAAAGCTTTAGACTCCAAAAATAGAAAATAAAAAAAACATTCACGAGTAATCCAGCACCAAAGATCATTCCAAATACAGTGACCAAATATTTCGTGAACCACTAAATGTTTCAATACACGCTCATGTAGGGCATCTTTTAAATTCCGTAAGATTTTACGCTATCCTAAATTATTCACCTGTTCTTTTAAATTTCGCATTTGGTCATTTAGCATGTCTGCCTACTATTAATCTATATAATTGGTCAAGAAATATATCCGAATAGCATGTTTGAATATCAATTCAATAAAAGTTTACATTGAATTCATGTTTAACGTGAAAATTGGGTGCATAGATCCAAGGTCATTACTGTTTAACTATTATAATAACGACAGTGTGCTAAAATGATAAGTAAAAAGATCAACTCTACTATCACTGATTGTCATTACAAAATTTCTTTGCATCGAAATATGAATGAGTTACTACTAAAATGCACATTCCTTCATAATAAGACTCTCATTCTGCAATAATTGTACTAATGATAGCTGATTTGCTGTTATTTTCTATAACATTTTCCTGGACATCCAATATCATGAAACTAATTTTATTTCGTAGGCTTAAGCGGCCGGTGTCATTACTAATAACTAAAACGATCGTGTCAAGGTGTTATCTACAATATTTACATCATTAAACATTTCGCCCATGCTGTGTATTATACCATATCACAGCATGGGTGGAACGCTTGGTAATGTAACTATTGTAGATACATAAAACCTTGTGACGCGGTCGTTTCCGAAAGCTTTAGTTATTAGTTTATTAGTAATCATGAAACTACTAGTTATAAGTAGTTCAACCTATTGATTTGTTAACTATTGGGGTGGTTATATTCTACATTAGAGAAAGTTTTATTATTTTATGTTACACGCATTAAATTATTTAAATTCTATTGTGAATAACTCTAGTAACAACGTAAAAATAAAAAAGCTCATAAATATTTAGAAGAGAACATATTTGGTTGTTTGATAGTTTTCTATTTTCCTTTTATGAATAGGGGTTCCTAAAAGGTACGATAACGTACATTGTAATAATGATATTGTGAAGCTGGATGATGAAGTCCTGAAGCTAGTTTCTACCCATGATCACGCCTTCTACATACCTCTTCTCAACTGTCTCAGGCGGTGGTATACAAGACGAGGGCTACATTTTAACACACAGTGGAAAGGTTACGTTACTGAACTCATTCTTGCGAAGCTTCAGGGTAAAGCTAAGTCTAATCGTACTCGTACACATAAGTCACAACATAATACACAAAGCGTTGACTTAAAAATGAAATTAAAAATTCTTCTATTCAATCCACCCACAATGATGAAAAGGTAGTGGGGCGTAAGGGAGTAGGTACAAAAGTGTTTTACAACTCAACAATGAAAGGTAATTTTTAGACCAGGGCAGATTCCGGCAGTGGAGACGGTAGCAGATTTAGAATCGGAGGGTCAGACAAACAAACCAAATATTTTAAGTATAAAAATATCTGTGGCATCAAAACAAATCAGGAACTACTTTAAATACATACGGAAATTGAACCAGCAAGCTTAAAAAAAAAAAAAAAAAACTCTGTCAGGACATAACCTAAACGAATCAGAATTTTAAAGTTTTTCATATCCTAATTATAGAAAATTTCAATCCTTTGTGTGTCACAAAGGCAAAAGGGTGGCATATTAATTCTGGCCAGGGAAGGGCTCAATGTTGAATCTGTGAATGTTTCCCCGTATGCTTCAGAGCTCACATGTCTGCTTGCAGCATCAAAGGTTAAATATTCATCAGATTTTGAAATAATTATTCTGGCAGTATACCGGTTACTCGAGTACTGATGAAGACGAGAATTTTTCTCACTGACCAAGACGAGAATTCTTTATAATTCAAATAATACAAAATAATTCAAAAAGACGTAAAAGTTGATGTCCTAGGAGATTTTAATATTGACATTTTTGAAGACCGTGCACGTACGTTGGAATTTATTCACTTAATGTCTGCCTTTAGACTAAGGCATATTATTACAACCTATATGAGAGATAATAAAAACTCTAAATCTGGTATAGAAAACATTTTTACCAACATCTGTAACGAAATAATTCATAGTGAAGTTGTGGTCACAGCTATTTCAGATCACCATGAACAAGGTAGACCATATTATATGTCCAGATCCCCCTTTCAATAGTAAATCTTGTTTTAAGTTTACCCGAAATTTTTCACTCCCAAACATTAACACTTTTAGACACTTTCTAGTGAGAGAATGCTAGAATGATGTCTTCAATTCCCAGGATGTTGATACAAGTTTTGAACACTTTATGACAGCATTGTAATTCTGTTTTGAGGTTGCATTCCCTCTACGTAAATCAACAACTCGCAAGAATAAACCATTCTCCAGGCCTAATCTAAATTCTGAGGTCTTACGGGAGGGAGATGAGCTGAGAGATTTGTATAGTACTGGTAAGGACCTATATGCTTCCCATCCTCTAAGGATTTCTTATAAAAAGAAGACAAATGAATACAGGAGGCTCATTCGTAGGGAAAAAGCTATAAGAATTTCCGAGAAAATTTCAAGCTACCCAAATACATCGAAGGCATTCTGGAGTATCATAAGGATTTTCAATCTTCTTTCAGTAGAGAGAACGAACATATAGTTCTTATTGACAATGATGGTAATCATATTGAGCATCCGGAACAGGGTGTCAATACGTTTTGTCAGTTTTTCACGTTCACTTAACACACTTCAGCTAAGGGTAATACTTTCATTTCTGACTCTCTGAATCATATAAACTGCCTCCAAACTGTCTTCCTTTCTCCGGTTACAGATCAGGAAATTATTAACACTGTCAATGACCTGAAGTGTAAACAGTCATCAGGGCCTGACCAGATTTCAACCAAATTATTGAAACAAATAATCGACAGCATAGCTCCAGCTCTTAACACATCTATGTAACTTCTCGTTCGAAAATGGCAAATTCACTACAGTTTTCAAACATACAATCATTCGGCCAGTTCATAAGAAAGGGAGCAAGTGCGATTGTAATCAGTATAGGCCGATATCTTTGCCTTCTAATTTTTCGAAGGTTCTAGAAAAGTTGTTTGTTAGCAGGCTTCTTCGGTTCATTGAAAAAATAAACTTATGGACTCCACGTCGATACGGGTTTATAAAGCAAAGATCCACAATATATGCTGTTAATTCACCAATATCTGCTATCGTTAATGATCTAGATTCAAAGAAGCAAAGCCTTGGCAGTATACCGGTTACTCGAGTACTATTGCACTGAATTTGTTTCTCGTCTTGGTCAGTGCCTAGACAAAATAATTCGAAAAGATGTAAAAGTTGTTGTCCTAGGAAGACCTACACCTAACGAAGGCCTTTGATCTTGTAAACCACGAAAGGCTTCTTAGGAAGCTTTCCCTTCTAGGAGTTAGGGGGTCCTGCTTATAGCTGGATCTCTACTTTGCTCTGAGAGTGAAGTGTAGCTGTTCGGATGCCATTTATATAGGAAGGGATGGATGCCTAAATGTTGTAACTTCTTCTAGCGCTATCACTCATGTAGGGGTGCCCCAAGGATCTGTTTTGGGTCCCTTCCTTTTTCTCCTTTTTATGAATGATTTACCACAGGAGGTGCGCCACTCTCATCTTTGTCTCTTTGCGGATGACACTTCTATGGCTGTTGGGACTCCTGATCAACACGAGCTTGAAGGATGAAGAATGAAGCTTGAAGAATGAAATGAAACCAGTAAGTCAATGGTTTAAGAAAAATTATCTTACAATGAATACATCAAAAACTCATCTTGTTAATTTCAGCATTTCGAATTTGTCTCACCCACCACACATTTCCTTGAATGTTGATGGTTCTGTGTTACCTCAGTACAATGAAGTAACATTTTTGGGAATATTACTAGATAACAATTTAAAATTTCATAACCACATTAATAAAGTCAGTAGCAAAATAGCGGCAAGAATATTTGTAATCAGAAGACTTGCGGCTGTGACTGACACGTCACTTCTTCTTACTGCGTATTATGGCCTGGTTTTCCCTATTTAAACTATGGAGAAGCAGTCTGGGGAGGTGAAAGTGCTCAAACCAACCTTCTTTTTAGACTTAAAAAAAAGGAGATTAGAGCAGTTTTTAAGAAGCAATACCGACACTCCTGTAAACAGAGTTTTAAGGATTATATAATTTTTAAATTTTTTTCCCTATATATTTTCCAGTGTATAAAATTTGTTAAGAAACACAACCAAACCTTCTCTAGTACATCAACCCATTGCCATAATATACGAAATAAATGTACACTCACCATTCCGAAACACGGAACATAATTTTTAAAGAGACACCTAACCTACACAGGAACAAAACTTTTTAACGCTTTGCCTGCGTCAATAAGGGGAGACACTTGTGCCAGGTCGTTCGAACGGAGAGTCAGAGACTATCTACTGGACGGAGCCTTCTATGGCGTTCGGTAATCTATAGATTTGTATATAGATTTAGTATTGGTAATATTTTATGATTAAGAATATTTTCGTTAAATAAACTGACTCATTTTATGTAATTTATACTTTCAACGAAATAAAGAAGTTCGAGTGGATACTTTTACCCCAATCATAGACATTTAAAACAGCAGATATATTAGAATATTTAGTGAAATAGCAAACCGCTCAAGCTTCGTGGTTTATGACCAGAGTAGCCGATATGGTAAGAAGAAGTGCTAAGTTGGGTGGTGCTGTTGTGGGTGAGCTGTTTTGTTGATAGTGAAGTGAAATGTCATCTTTTTTCTTAACCTAAAATTTAACAATATTCATTATCTAGTAAATTTAAATAGCGAACATAATTAACCAGTATTTTTGCTCTATAATACCTTAATTTAGATATGACAGCTTTGCTTATAGCTGATTGGTACCCCAGCAGCAAAGTTGGATATTATCGGTAAGAATTATCAGATGTTAGTCATAACCTAGTTGTAGTAGTATAATAGAGAATGTCTTATTGATTCTATATTATCACAATGCAATTGACAACTTGCAGCTACATTTCGGTGAAATAAATGTAACACTTAAACAGATAGTAGTTAACACTAATAGCCTAGATAGGTTTATTGATTTACAAAACAGTTTACCCTCTAAGACTTAAAGTAACTTCAGGGCACATTTTGTTGTTTGATTACATAATTTTCATAAACTTGAAAATCACTAATATTAATGGCATCCTAATTTGCTCTCTTTAGCACATTTTACAGACAGTATTTATTGTCAAAGTTAAGTATCATAATATGTGGCTCTTAGCCCTATGTATTTAAAAATTATACCTAGCCATATAAAAAAATGTGAGAACTAGTAGTATCTTCATACTTGTCATAGTAATAATCAACTGAATCCTACAAAAATATGAAAAACTAAACTGATAATGTTCTTCCATGAATCATTGCGACAATCATTAGGCTTATGGTAATTATGCACTTTATAGACGCTTTTGAAAATATTATTCCTTGTTGTAATAGTGGTTTAAAATGAGTTTATATCTAAAAGGGAGGTTGTTTTGCACTGTGGAAAACTGAGTTTTTACTTAGAAATAAAAAATTAACTGTTCTTAAAATTGTTATTTTTCAATAATATTTCTTTTATTTCTTGTGATTTTTATGTTTAATATGAAAATATTGACTATTGGTTATGCAATAATATTATTTTTCGACAATAAAACACTTATTACAAAAATAACTGAGCCTATTTATTCTAATCCTATTTTTATTCAACGAAAATTCTAATAAGCGTTTAAATAGTGTGCCTGGCCTCCAAAACAGCCTTCCAATCATCTCTCTGCCAGAAATATACACAAATTCGTTTTTTATGGTCATTGCCCTTATGATCATTGATCATTTGGCTGCCATTCACGATTTGATATAAAAGTAAATTTTCCTCAGTATATTTATAAATAATTGTTCCAGACCAGCATAGTTTTTAAATTGGTGTAGTCACAAAAACAATTTTAAAATTATGGGGAAATTGCATAAAATAACATGGGTGCGCAATGAAAAGTAAGATTAGCAAAGCAAAGATTTTTTTCATTTTTTATAGAGTCAGTGGGCTAATATTTCACTAAAATGTATCAATATTTGCATACATTTTGTAAATATCTAGAATTAAGTCAACATTTTTTACAGTTTATTATTTTTCAAAATGTTCTTCAATTTCAGTTAACTTTTTTATAATGGAAAAGAATCTATAAATTGTTTTGTACAGGGAAATTATTATATGGACCTGTAAAATACTTCAATTAGGCCTATCTACTCAAATCATAACTGGCCTACTGCAGCCTAACTGAACATAACAATACTAAGATTTATGTTTAATCCTTGAACTGGCTGTTATATTTTTCTGCAATTCCAATTTCAAAAGTGGGGGGACCATGCTGTGAACTCCCAATAATAATGATAAAGTGAGATAAATTCTAAGATAACCAAAAGTTTGTATAGTTTTCAAAAATATAACATTTATTATGATTACAATCACAAATATAGCCTATAGCATCATAAATCCTCAAGAGTGCAACAATTGCAAATTTCTGACTGTAGCGAGTACATGATGGAATAAATTTGAATACAGTATGAAATATAGTACAGAACTGTACTATTCGTGGTTTTTAACAACAGCACTGGTAGATGGCTGGAAAAAATATATAATATCTACTTGCTTCTTAGAACTATTTTTTTATTTAAAAAATCATTTTTTATTATGCGCAAGTTTATAACTTCGGCCGTACTGTATTGTTTATTTGACTCAGCAAATTTTACAAACGTGTTGATTGCTTCACTTGCTTAGTTCAAAGACACAACTTTTGTTTCCGAGACTTGTTCATAGTCACTTTCTGATTCGTTCTGAACTGGTTTTTGATTCAGAACACTTTGAACTATGGATTCATCACTGATTTCTTCAAATGGTGATAGGTCTTTATCAATCTCTAACCACTCAACGATTTCAGTGCTTGAAATATTTCTCAGCTCACTCACTTCACTAGTGTTTTCTCTAATCTCTGCCAGATTAATTTGTAGGCCTACTTCTTCATCATCTTCAATAAAATCATTCTCATTACGAACATCGTCATTGCCCATAACACCTGACCAAAGTTTCCTCCATGATCTTTTAACTGTTTTATTCTTGACACCATTCCATGGCAAAGCTGCAGTAAAAATTGCATGTTTCATGGTAAATTTGGCTTGAAAGTCCTTAACACTTGACTAGGAAACAATCAATTCTTGAATAAATGAGCCTCTGTGCTTGAATTTAAAATTTTGAATTACACCTTGGTCCATGGGTTAAATTAAAGGCGTGACATTTGGGGGAAGGTAATGACAGGAATATTACTAGATGTAAGTTCATTGGCAGAGGAGTGTGTCCTACAACTGTCTAAGCAAAAGAACGGCTTTTGTATCTTCTGATTTTCCCAAACTGACAAAATGATATTTTACTGATGGTACAAACTGGTGAAAAAACCAGTACTTAAACAGTTCTGCACTCATCCAAGCATTACCTTGAGCTGCATAATGTACTGGTAGATGAGTAAGACCCTTAAATGCTCTGGGTTTTTTGTATTTGCCTATTACGAACAGTTTAAGTTTATCATCACCGGACGCATTCCCACAGCACAAGACTGTCAACCTGTCCTTGTTCATTTAAGATCTTTGGCACTTTTTTTGTCATGACCTATTAAAATGGAGTTAGGCAAACAGCGCCATAACAGGCCGGTTTCATCTGCATTGTACACCTGGAATGGACTCAAGTCATATGTTTCGACCAAATTTTGAAAAAAACATTTTAAACTTATATGCTGCAACTTCGTCAGCACACTTCTCCTGAAGAATCTAACTTTTGGATCCCATGCCTAACCTTAAATTTATGTAGCTAACCACTTGAAAACGTACACTTATTCTCCTCAAGATTCAATTCTTGCTCAAAGAGTTTTGCTTTTTCAAGTAGCATAGTGCTGGTAGCAGGTTTGCCTTCCGATCTCTTTGCTGAAAACCAAATGTAAAGAGCGCTATCGAGATTTTCACTTTTAAGTTTTATTTTTTGTTGTTTGTCTCGTTTCAACAGCTTTAGTTGTTTCCGTTTTTGAAACAAATGTTTTAAGTTTGGCTCTTTGTTTCCTTATATCGTAGATGGTTGAAGAACCAACATATTCTTCCATAATAGAATTATGATTTTCACCTCGATCTAATTTTGCAATGATTTCTAATTTTTGCTTAATTATTAGGGTTACATGCTTACGTTTCTGTGTAGGCTTCTTGGTGTCCTTTTTTCCAAATTTGAAAACATGGTAAAGTATATTTACAGAAAAAAACTATAATAACACAATAAGTAACCAACCAGTTTAATACTGTACAGTGCAGTCGTACAGTACGAAATTGTTTCCACTAAAACACATGCACTTGTCAGTACGTATGTAAATACAGTACAGTGTACAATAAGTAAATTAAAAGAATAAAACTAACCAAGCTTCACTCACTTACCTACAGTACTTAACTGCGTACTACTCAGGATAAAATAAACAAAACCACTGACTAAACAAAAAAATGGCTTGGCATTTTCGTTCCACTGTGCTGCAGATGCGGAGTGAAGTGCATGCCGGGAGACGAGTGGATCCGAGATTTGCTGAGCAGTCACGATGGTTAGCCCACTCAAATTTACTGCTCAGAGCGTGGCACATCGTGGCTTTTGAGTGTCGGCGATAGCTGTCAATTTGCTCACTATACAATGTTCATTGTGAAGTCAATTTACAATTTCAGTCCATTGCCGTTGATGCCGAATTATAGACAATTCCGGACTATACAAAAAAATAAAGTTTTTAGACTCCTTTAGAACAGAACGGTATGTTTCACAATGGAATTAATAATATTTACATAAACTTATATTGAATCTGCTTGAAAAAAAGATGTTTTTACCATTGATTATTGACGATTGCCATCACACAAACTTTTGAACATCGAAAATCGATGTTTGCCTGTTCTAGAGTTAATTTCAGTTGTATGTACAAAATATTTTACTATCTCTAATTACAGATACTGTATGCAAATCTTAGTTCTTTATCACATGGTAATATGGATAATGATAGTTTGAATCCTTGTATGTTAATGGTTAATTATGAAAATAATGCACCTGTTATATTTTAGCACAGGTGGTTGTTCCCATCTCCAATACATCCTACATTATTTTTGTGAAGTCTTTTTTTGTTTATTGTATATTCTGTCCAACACAGTACTGACTGAACAATTATTATGTGCACGCAGCAGTGTTGCTACAAACCATATTAATAACAACTACTACAATAATAAACATCAGAAGATAGTAATAAAAGATATTGAAAACTTCTTCAAGACAACTGTTTCAATAGGCTAATGTTTTGTCCAGCTGTCACTGGCCGTACACTTAGACTAATTGTTCAGTCAGTAATATTATCAATTGTGTGTTGTGGTTGACTTTTTAAAAAAACATAAGATTTATACTGTTTACATCAGCCATTTAGTTTATGTAATAGCATTTTTATTAGCTCATTGAATATTGTCTTAAACACTTATTATATTAATTTGTTATAGGAAATTCGAAATACATCCTATGTCATGGCAACGAGAAGTTTCTTTAGAATCTTCAATATTGACTTGTGCTCCAAACGGTGGACCTATAGCAGTGATGCGTGATAGATCGAAGCTTGTGAAAATTCAAGGAAGTGGCAAACCTGTTGTTGCAATATATAGTTCATCTGGAAAACTAATTTCAACTTTTGTGGTAGGCCTACTCTATTAACTTGGATCAGTTGTATTTACCCTTTCTTTCTAAGAAAATGTTTGTCAGGTAGGTATAAAAAACAGCATTTTGACACATTTCCTAGTTTCCCTGGCCCAGATTGCAGTATTTTGGTTACAAATTTGTATGTAATTTTAAACTGCCTATTTTTCTCAATATTTTATTGCTATGTTTCTAAAAAGATGCTTTATAAATACAATCCCTTACTAAAAATTATATTAAGTCCTTAAATTAAGTCATCCAAAATATACAAAAAAAATTATCCTTTTCAAAAGGTTTTTAACTCCTTTTAAATTAACATAAATAAAATAATACTACGAACATTTATATTTTTAAGAAATTAAGTTTCAAAGTAATATTTTATTTGTTTAAATATAATGATACTTCTCGGCGCATGTCTCCTAACGATAGAGGCTATAGGCCACATGAGTTGGATGGTGGATACATTGATATCTGTGACTCTGTAATTAACCCATTGGCCATTGATTGTCATGGAATCGTTCCGTGACGGCCGATCTGGGCTCAAAATTGCTATCAAGGAACTGTTCCGTGATAGTAACAGCGCCTTTTAGATAAGCTACCATTTGTTAATGGTAGCTACTTAATGTTAAAGCTGCGATGTATATTTAGATAAATATCCAAAAAAGTCATGATATATTCATTGATTATAAAATGTAAAGTGATCTCCTGTCATCGGCCAGGGCAAAAACCAGCCTGCTCAACTGGAACATTAGAATCAAGAATGGGTGATATTCTATTGAATAACAGTCTTTCTATTAACTTATAACAAACACCAAGAAGAGATATTGGGCAATAACTTTCCACTCGTTCAGGATCTTTGCAAGGCTTCAGAACACCTGGTTACACCTGGCTACTACTTTTGATTGCTTGAATGCATTTGGCAAATTGGCTGTAGCTAATATCTTATTGTAGACTGTTTGAAGCCATTGTTTCATTTTGCTACCAGCATGCAGCAGAAATTTCGGAAAGATATTGTCAAGACCGGCTGCTCTTGAATCAAAAATCACTATCTATCTCTTCCTACCTGAAATTTCTGGAGACTTCCAGGAGTACCATTTGACCTTATTTCATTCAACTTGTAAAGCACATGTTTATCAGAAGTATGGCAGGTTGACTTTGATAAGTTGACTATCTGTATCGCTATATTAGAGGCCTTTGGGCAGAGCACTTCTCTTTGATTTAGATTTACCAGTAGATTTTCCTTAAAAATGACCACACTTTTCTACTGCTGTTGGTAAAGTTTATATATTCAACATGATTAACCCATTTTTCTCTTCTGGTACTGTCAAGAGAGTGCAGCAGCAGATTAGCTGTGTTGGCGTTTTGGGTGGCATTAAACTCTTTGTAAAGGTCATCTGATTCCATACTCCATCCTGGTATATACTCCTTTCTGTATCCTCTTGATATGCAAGCTTTAGCAATGGACGAGACGAATTTTGTTAAACGATCGTAATTTCTTATTGTACAGGGTGCGGCAGCATAACTTCCTTTTTTTAAATGCGCGCCATTCAATTAGTTGATATCATAGCGGAGCGCTAGCGGTCTCGTTCAAGAGGGGGTACTGTAAAGTTTTGTCCCGACACGGTTCAGTCGCCATCATGCGTTGGAATAGTGAGGAGCGTGCCTTTGCCGTTGAGGCCTACTTTTCAAACGGATGTTCGGTTATTGCAACACAGCGTGCATTTCGGAATCGCTTTAATTTAGCCCCATTGGCTCCCGTCCCAGACCGCAAATCAATTGAAACATGGGTCACTACATTCAGACAAACTGCAAGTGCGACAAAACGAAGAACTGGAGTCCCTCGGCCCGTTAGATCACCTGAGAACATTGAAGCAGTGAGAGCGTCAATGTTGCGATCACCACGGCGTTCTGCGTGCAAACACGCATCTGCCCTTGGACTATCCGATCGTTCTGTGAGAAGAATTCTTCATGATGATCTTCATTTTCATCCCTATAAGATGGCGATAGTGCAGGAACTTTCAGAACGTGACTTCAATTCTCGGATGAACGCGTGTGAGCTTCTTCTTGATGTCGTTCCCGAGGGTGCTATTGTTTTTTTTAGCGATGAAGCCCATTTTCATTTGTGTGGGTCGGCTAACAAACAAAACATGCGCTACTGGGCTGACACCAACCCTCGAGAATTGCATCAAAGGCCTTTGCATTCACCCAAAGTCACAGTGTGGTGTGCAATTTCCTCAGCTGGAATTATTGGTCCCTGGTTTTTTGAGGAAAATGAGGTTACAGTGACAGTGAATTCGGACCGGTATGTAAACATGCTACAGATTTTTTTTTCCCACGGCTAGAAGAGTTGGATTTGGGGGACACTTGGTTCCAACAAGACGGTGCAACAGCACACACTTCAAGAGCATCGATGGCTGTTTTGAGGGAACACTTTCCAGAGCGCCTTATCTCAATTAGAGGCGATTTGGAATGGCCGGCACGCTCTCCCGATCTGTCCCCTTGTGATTTTTTTCTATGGGGTTTTTTGAAATCCCGTGTTTATGTGAACCGTCCAAGAACCCTACAAGATTTGAAGACCAATATCCAAGAAGAAATTGCCAACATAACACCTGCTATGCTAACAAGAGTCATGACAAACGCCAGAAATCGGTTTACGCAATGTATGGAGAATGAGGGACGTCACCTAACAGATTTGATCTTCAAAACAATGTAAATAAAAACTTTATACATGTACCTACATTATAAAAAATAAATAAATATTTTCCGATGCATACAATAGTTTTTATTGAGTTTTGAAAAAAGGAAGTTATGCTGCCGCACCCTGTAGGAGGAATGAACCTGATGCTATCGTCAAGCCTTGTGGTAAAGGCCTCCCAGTGTGCTTTATTAAAATTCTATCTAGGCTGTGGAAATGATCGAATTATGGGAATTTGGTTCCCCAATGAAACCAGTAATGGCTTATGTTGAGAGTGAGGAAAAGCATCAAGAACTTTTCTCCTGATTGGCTTTGGTCTTAATGATCGTTCACATTATCAGAAGCTTAAGTCAAGGGAGTAACCTCGACGCCAACAAGCTGAATAAAAAGTGGCTGAATCTTTAGCATCAAAGATCAGGAAAAGGTTATCCATTTCAGCCCAGTCAGCAAGCTTTCTGCCATTCTCATCGTCAGGATTGTAACTCCATTGGCTATGGTGACTGTTAAAGTCCCCCACATAGAGGACTGGGTGTTCAAAACTTGGCAAAATCCTATCATCAGACCACTGGATGTTGGGAGGCTTATAAACATTTACTATTCTAGTTTCTGACACTTGGATTGCCAAGACAAAGATGTCACCATCAGAGCTCTTATGGGTAACTGACACATTTTCAATGTCATGCTTCACATAAGTTGCAATACCATAATACCTATAGAATCAACAAGTCTGTATCCGGGAATATTGCCTCTTGCACTATTATTATTTATGATATGGTCTCTTGGAGTGCAGGGATATCAACATTGTTTTCATGAAGTGCCCTTCTGATGCACTCACACTTTGCCTTACTTAAGCCCTCAGCATTAAAATGTACTACGTTTTAAACAGAACCTATTAATTTAATATTAGCTTGGTCCTCAAAAGGGCCTTTTTTATGTTTTGTGTTAGCTGTCATAGCTGGGAGATCACAAAATCGTGACAATCCAGCTACCAGATTTGTTGCTCGTTTAGAACTACCCAGGGTGTACATACAGTTTTAAAGAATTACTGTGGACGCGTACAACATCACACCCCAGCCTGTGTGTAGGACAATAATATAGAATTTATTGTTACTCTATGTGGTTCAATATTGCCACCTGTTCCTTGTTAGCTTTATAACAGTCAGCTGGTTTGTTTAAAGTCAAATAATTGAGATGCGATGATGTGGTTCGCTCATGCTGGCTTGCTACCACGCATCCTTCATCACCTTTGAGTTTGTTGATTTAGCTTTCAGTTTGTGATGATTTTAAAATATATTTATATAATATTTTCTTGTAGAGAATTAAATTTTCGACAAAAATACAGCAACTCAGTAATGATTTTCAGTTGTTTACTACAAAAATATGTGTACATATATGCTTTCAAAAAATATAGAAATAAAAACAAAAACTTTATATTTGTTATATTATAAAGTTATAATTATTTTTAAGTGCACATAAACTATATATTTTTAAAGCCAGCCTTATTATAAAAGTATAACATTCTTTGTTATAGTTTGAAAATGGTATTTTTCATTAAGTTATTACCAAATGTTTACATTTTCCTTGATTTAAATTGGATGAATAACTGACTGTGTAAGGTAAATAAACTAAAAGGTCAATGGGTTAAGTAGGTCTGCCTCTCCACATATAAATCATAATGATGAAGGCTGTAGTCCTCTAGAGTCTAGAGGATGATGGTGAATCTACCGATATCTGAGTCAGTAAATAAGTAAGCCTATCTCTTTACTCATAACTCTTAACGATAGAGGATATGGTGGATTCACTGACATGAACAACTTTTTAAAAAAACTGTATTTCTCTCTTTGACATAATTTTTGCCCAATTTTATAAAAGCATTACACCTTGTAATACTAATATTAATTTTATGTAGTAATTAACATTGAGAAAATATTAACTTAGAAGAATATTGTTTTGTTCTAAAAAAAATAGTACGTTTAAGAGTAAAAGATTATGTAAAATATTTATTAATTAGGGCAGTTCATGGCACGTGAAAATCATGTAATCAATTAGTATTTAAATAAATTTAATATGTATTTAAGCAATGTATCACAGTCTGTAACAAGCATTTTAACCCTTTGGCTTCCAGGGTGAAAATTTATTTTTTATTTGAAAACTGCCAGGATTTTGTGCATATATGTACCCAAAACTGCCGGGCTAAAATTCTTGATTTTGCATACATTTTTAAAAATCGAATTATTTTATGTAATTTTTAATATTTATTTTTAAACCAAAAAATACATTTTATATAAATATCAAAGCCATACTCCATGTTATTTCCTAAAAGCAAATGTTTTGAAAAGTAAATCCTGAAAATTTCAAAAGTATTGCACTAAATTTACAAAATTAACTACGATAAATATAACAAATTGTCACTTATGTGGTTTTTTTGCTATCCAAAATATATTATCCTACTTTATGTACAATATAAAGTTTATATAAACATTAGTCGCTATTTTGTTTAGTGAACATTTAAAATAATTATGTTATAAGAATAAATAGAACATTTCAAAAATATTTAGCCCACATTATACATACAATTGTCTTTTGCACAATTGTACAATTCACTGGCACAAATGGCGGATGACTCACTCTGGGTGCATCTCAAGTCCACATCTAACACACACTGTGCGTGATCTCAAGTTTATCATCACTAACTGGTGATATACGTCCACTCATGTTGAAGGAAATAATAAATAAAACAACTTCACTCAATAAACAAACATCGTAATGTTTACTTCACAATAGTGCGCCTGACGTTAGACACCACAGTGGTCAGCTGATCAGGTTAACATTTTTCAAACATGTATAGTATAAAATAACATATATAATTAGGTATTGAAACTAATATGAAATGAAAGTATATTTATTTGTGTTATTATTAAAGCAAATTTCACAATAATAACCCAACAAATATCAGCGCTATGAATTAGTTATGCAACAACGATATATGGTTGCAAAACAATTTTGAGTAAAAATTAAAACAGCGATATATCGTTGTAGGGCAGCCAAAGGGTAAACTGATGTAAATGAACTAATCTTGTGGCCCCACTGCCATAGCTGTATCATTATGGCAATTAATTGTAGTAGATTTTTGTCATTGCGGACTTGCTAATGATGATTATATAAATTATTTTGACAAGCGTGATTGAATAGTGCTTACTGGAAGTTTTTATATTTAAAACCTTATGATAGAAACTGACCTTCAAACTGAAAACAGATGTTGCTTTACATACCCTCACCAATGAGTTGTCCCACTGTTACAAAAAAAGCTTAGAATATCGCACAACATTCCACAACATTCGAGAGTTTTCAGAAATGTTCCTCAAAATGAGGTTTTAAATGGTAAACAGGGTTCCAGAATAAGCAAGAGTATGCTTGAATGTTCAAAACATTTTTTCTGAATGTTCCTGAACATCCCTGAACATTTTGGAATGTTGTTGATTGCTCTAGAATACTCTCAAATGTTATGACTGTTCTAGACATTTCTAGAAGGTGAAACTTAAATGACTCACATCTTAAACAGCACGTCCTTCAGGAAAAAATGGGAAACTTCTTCATGGACGAGGGATAAATGGCTACCATTCCATATAACTGCTTTGATTGTACCATTATTCGTTTTTGAGTTTTAGCGGCACGTATATTGTACACTTACTTTTATAGTATGTTGTGATTATGTTTAGACATTATTGTTCTGTTCTGTTAATTATTCTTTGTATTTCAGTGGAATAGCGGTAATGTGCTGCAGCTAGGCTGGTCTTCTGTAGAAGAGTTGCTTTGTGTCCAAGAAGATGGAGCTGTCCTCGTCTATGATATGTTTTCCAATTATCAACGCACTTTCAGTATGGGAAAGGTAGGTAAGAATAGATTTGGTAGTATCTGACCCATGATTAATGGTCTGCGAACAGCGCTTGCGCAACAGATTCTGCCCCCACCACACACTTATATGTGTTTTCGGTACAATCACCGCTAAAAGCATGGATCTGTCATTACAACAATGATCCCACTTGCTTCAGTGTTTAGAATATATATATGCTATTTTGTTGTTTAATCAATCAATTGAGTCGTATTGAAGTATTCGTAATGGTTAAAATGATAGAGTAATTGCCAGTTTCACCAACCTTATTTCATGAATCAAGAATAATTTATTTCCTCAAATGTAGGTATAATCAATACATCTCATATACAATAATTCCATTCTATACTATAAATCAACCCACATAAAGGGCCCTATATTTAAATGTCTTCTAACCAGTTATAATATTTTACCATGATTGATCAATATGTTCTAGAATTAAATTTATTGTTTAATGTAATCGTATGAAATGTTACTAAGGAAGCATTCATTTTGAGATCAGATGGGCAATTATGATTGGTTGTCTATTGAAGTCTACAAGAAGACTTGGCTTTTTTTTTTTTTTTTTTACATTACTTATGTTGTATAAGTGAAGCTGGGATATACCATATGATATAGAAATGAAATAGCAAAATGATATCACAGTAATGTTTTGTTTCACATATTTCCGAGTAGACCTAGCCTATTTTGCAGAAGTTAATGTGAAAATAGTACACTTTTAAACCAAGCAATAGAAAGCTTACAGAATTTTGTTTATTTTCTATATACTTACTGAAATGTTTGTGTTATTTTAGATTATTGAATAGTAAATTTAAAAATATATTAATTTTATTTTATAGTAAATCTGCTAAGTAAAGTTAGTTTATTCATTTAATTATGTTTTGATATGCATTTTGTAGTTGTTATTGTTGGTGATGTTTAAGAGAAGAATTAACTCGTAAACCTGACATAGCCATTTGTACACTTTGTTAATAAAATCATTTTTCATTACATTATCCATTAAATTTATTTTCAGGATGTACAGGATACTAGAGTCCAGTCCGCACAAGTGTTTGAGAGTGCAATCGGCACTGGTGTTGCTGTTCTCACATCAGCTTATCGTGTGTTTATAGTGAATAACTACAAAGAACCAAAAACAAGACTACTCACAGAAATACCAGGTGAATTGATAGAATATTCTAATTTGATCGACATTATAGGTAGGTAGGTAACAAAAAATTAATAGTAAGGTTGCTGGATCTTTTCCGTTAATTCACTACCACTACTTTTTCCGTTACTTCACTACCACTTCTTTTTTTATCACAATTACGGTTTGGTTAGGGAAGGTTAGGTGGCTACTAAAGTCGATCAAAAATTGGTAAATCCAATGTTTGACTTACTGCCGAATGCACTCTCCGAGTTTAAGTTCTTGGAAAGCAATAAGATATGGCCAGTGATAACAGATATCTAGCAGATAAGGAATACCACAGTGAACGTAAAAATGATTGGAGAACAGTTTTAAGAGCAATAGAATATTTATCAAGCAATGCATATTTATGTGATGATAAGGTTACTTGTAAATTATAGGCCTAATAATTTTACACTGAATGTACTATATCACATAATCTGCATATTAAAAATTAATGTTTTAGTTAAATAATTGCTAACATAACAAGCAAGTTCCATAATTTGCCTGCAGTGAAGTTGTTTATTGAAAATGTGTTGGAAAGTCATGGTATTTGTTAACCACTGGGTGTTTTGTAACTGTTACTTAAGTCAGAGTAACACCACAGATTGCTGCATTGTATTTGACTGGTCCATAAAGCTAGAGCCAGTTGCATTCAATTTCAATCGGCCAAGGTGAATATGTTTACACAGGGCAGGTCCAAAATTCAAAATGTGATTTTTTAATATTAACTTAGCTTCTGACTAAATTTTAGACTTTCTTCCACCATAAATCATCATATATGATAAAAGGAACTGTTTTTCTGTTGTTATATTCAAACCATATTTTTTATTTAAATACTGTCTCATAGAGAAAAGTTTGAAGATGTAAGAGTTTACTCAAAAAGGTTAACAATACTTCACTCTCCTTGAAGTTTTTTTAATCAATGTGTATATGATCTGTGCCTAACCCTCCTTAACCCAACTACTGGCAACTAAAAACCTTCTATTGGCAGCCCATTTTTCCTAGTTTCGAAAGGATATTTTTTTAAAATAATTAAAAATACTTCTGATACTTAGATTTAGTATTATTTTATATAATTTTACTTGTAAGATTCTGTTTTAATTTAAAATAAATAATATAAGTATGAACACCTGTTTACTTTTTTCTTTCATGAAAAAAAAAGAGTTTACCAAAAATTGTTTGGGGGGAGGGACCCCACCTGGAAATGTAATACACATTAGCCAATTCACAATTCCAAGATATACAAGTTTTTTCAACTTTTATAAAGTTTCAGAAAATGTATAGTTTGTAGGGTTTATTATGGGAATTTATAAATTTATAATGATAAAACTAAAGATAATGCATTTTACCGAAAATTGATGTTACTGTGGTAACATGTTATAATTGTGTATTCATAATTTTCTCACCTTGTTATTATAATGTTCATTTTGTAACATTTCTCTAATATCACTAGAACGTTCTAAATAGCCCCTATACATTGTCTAAAATAATAAAAAAATTAAATTAAAAACCGCTTTAGAAAAATGTAAAATACTACGCAATAATAAGACGAGGCAGGCTCATCCATGCACGCACTATCTATAGCGATCGTTTAAGCGTGGACACCCTGTAGAAGTGGCTGACCTTGGCACATAACCAGGTTATTTGCGGTCAAGTTCGCTTGCTTTGTCATACACGTAAACAATATTGCTCAGTTCAGTGCGCTGTTTTTATTCTATTTTCACTGTGAGTTTGTTTTCGTTCACGAGTTGACATACGTGAGTTGGTGTACAGTGTTTTGTTTAGTGCATTTTTGTGTTTACGTTACGAAAAAGTTTTGAATAAAAAGTTATTGCGTGTGAATGTGAACAAAACAACTATGCAAGTGAAATAATACAGGCTGGGAGCCATCTGTTTGTTGTTAGCAGTAAAGTATAGCCTAGCTGTCAGACCCTTGTCAAACGAAGATTGTAAAACTAAATAAAAGCCCGCAACCTACCATTAGGCGTTATGTTCAATTATTATACACTATTTACAAATGACAAAACACCACAAGCCTATGTCAAATTAGAATTCTCTAAACAATGTCACTAAGAACAAAATAACACTTTATTTACAGTAATTATGCTTCAACTATATTTGAAAAACAGTTATTTCAAAACATCTTCAAGTTATTTCACTAACAATTCTAATAAAACATCGCATAAAATACTTCAGACCAGAATGTAAATAAACAATTTACTGACAGATGCCAACTAAAGAAATGGCGAAATGAAATAGTAAACAATGGATTCTTCTTCTCTCCATCTAGTTGTCATGTGAATAGTATTATCGATACTGATAACAATCGATTCAGAATTTAACCGACTTTCGAGTGGTATCGATTAGTTTGACGAAAAACGTAGCCATAACGATATAAAATCAAATTTTCACAGTTATGTTTGACCGTCTGACTGACTGATAACGCCACCAGACGTTGAGAGTGATAGACCGTCCTTTATCGGACGGTCACCAGTAGTTGGGCTAAGCCATGTTCTTTAGTTTAAAGGCTTGTGCGTAATTTCCATGTTTAAACATGAACATAACAGAAACTTAAATTTATTTGTCATATAACCATTACTATGCTTATTTGCTAATAAAAAACATTTTTCAAATTGGCTATGTGAATGACACATTCTCCATCTGAAGATACAGACAGTGTTATTTCACTTCTAATCACTCTAAAGTTGATATATAGACTATAGTTTTAATATCAAATAAGTATGAATGTTAATTATTTCAACATTTCTAACAAATGTTGCTGTCAAATGAAATATTCAAAAGCTCATTTATATGTGGTGGGAGGGAAACGGTAACTGTGGAAGGAGCGGTGGAGGGGAAGATGTGTGAACAGTTCTGTCAGCGATGTTTTTTGTTTGTGGTTTAACTATATCTTCTTTGTTTCTTGGTTAAAATTGAGTACATAGTTAGTTGACAAATATCATGAATACTTGTGTCCAGGTATGCAGTCGAATCCGATTGTGTGGACAGTATTCAGCGAAGAACGCCATACCAGAGTGCTGCTAGCTGTGGGAACAGAACTCTACTCTCTCAGTGAAGCTGAATCTAGAGCTACCTTACAGGTATGTTTGCTCTTTGACATGATTTTTCTTATATTTGCCAATACTTAATTTTTTTTTCTTCCTTATACTTTAAATTTCAAAATTGTCAGTCATAAAAATACACTTTGTTGTTGGTAGCCCAAGAATAAAATTTATCAGCAGCCTTTATTTTTTTATAATACAGTACAACCTCGTTTAAGGTTAGGTGGTAGAGAGGACTGTCCAGTCCTAACCTCGCCTTAAAAATAAAGTCGTTTTTTTCAACCTCGATTATCCGGCCTTGCTTTATCAGGCAGTCTGTGTCATCCGGTTCGGCAAGTAGATAGCAATAAAAATTATTTACAAGATTCAATTACAGTTAATCGGAAGCGTCTTTCAGTTTTCAAACGTAAATGCCGTACACAAGTGTTTCGGTTTTGCATTTCGCAAATTGCAGGCGCTATTAGTCACACTCTCTCGACAAGGGGTCGCTTGTTACTGCCTAATAATTTAATAATGTACCTGAAGATCCGAGCTGGCAATGTTGTTTACTTTTGTTCAGTGTGGCTGGTTGGATGAGTCCATTTTTGAAGTGAGGGAAGTCGTAAGTGGAACAGTTCATTTTACATACACATAATTTGTAGTTACATAATTGTACATATTTTTTTATTCAGTCAGAGTTAAAATTAAATTTAAGTATAACATTTAAAATTTAAGTAAAACATATATATATAATTTACATAACATTTACCTTAGAATTGTTTAAAGCTTAATTAAAACACAGTTATATTTTTAAATATCTTTCGTATTGTATAGTAAAGAAGCGTCAAAGTTGGTGATCGTGATAAACATTGTTCGTTTCATTACAATAGCTGCAGAGCACGTCGCGTCACATGCAATTGTAGTTACCTCGCTTATGCATGCTGTCTGATATCAGTTACTAAACGTGATTCTCCAATAAAACCAAGTTATTTATGACTTATGTTTTATCCGGCTTTTATCGTATCTGGCTCAACCTTCGGCACATTAGGCTGAATAATCGAGATTGTACTGTAGTAATAGTAATAAATCTTTATTTTTCATATGAATACAAAATATATCATTGACATCGTCAGTTGCAGTTTAACTACAAAGTAAAAATACAGTGCAACCTCGGTTAACCGCCCTAATTCGGCAGCAGGTCAAGCCGAATACGTTTAAAGCTTGATAAAACGTAAGCCACAAAAAAGAAATTCAATAAGTTACATCGGATGGCAAGAGAGAGAGGAGCTCCTACAATTGCATGCAACACATTATGATGGCTGCCAAATTTTGACGAGATGAACATGGCTGACTACATATTGTCAATATCTTGTGTGTCTCATAAGACATATGTTTTTAAAAGAACTGTGTTTTACTCACTTAAAATTCTAACATCATATGAAGAGTTACTGTTTACTATTTGGATAAAAACTTGTTATAGAGAATAATTTAAGTGATTTTAGAAGGATGTACAGTAACCATATCCCTTAATGAACGAGAGTGTGTTTTCACTCCTCCATAGTCACCAAAAATTGATAATACTGAGGGTGTGTACTTATAAACTCTTCCACTTCCCTTTATAAGAAATTAACTCTAGCAGTCACTCTGTTACAGAAGTAAACAGATTGCCAGCTCGGAACTTCGGGCGCATTGCACAGTGACAACTGGTAATGCTGGACAATAATTTTAAAAAACAGTGCACTGCATTATTCAAGAAGTAAAACTCAAACAGTTGTGAGGCACTTTCTGAGGCTGTTGTTGTAATTTTATCCAATACAAAAATTATATTTGTCTGATCGTCAAGTCAGATGACATGAACAGCCGGATAAAGCTAGGCCAGATAATCAAAGTTGTACTGTATTTATACTTTAACTTCTTAAAGAACATTTAATTAAGTATAAATGAGAATTTTTTTTATAATCTCATTTGAACATTTGTTGTTAGAGAGATTGAAAAAAGATGGTAAGTTATCAATTATTGACAAACTGACAGGTATTGGTAGTTAATTAAATAACATGTGTGGCGGATCAAGTATTGTTTCATGCTGCATTAAAGTATTTGCTATTAGATTGCTTACTTTAAAGCGTCATATGAAATGTTTAACAAACACCAATTTAAAAAGCTACCTTTAGAGAAACTTAGATGGAACATAGAATTTTAAGTCATGAAAATAAATTTGTGAACTTTTTAATTAAAGTATGCAGGGATTTTCAAATAATTCACCAGGTTTGTTCTCAAGGCTCTGTTTTACCACAAAACTATCCATTTTTGTGGTGCAACTTAACTGATTAGAATTATCCTCTACTTATTTCCCACCACCATATTATTTCTTGTTTCTTCCCCAAATAAACATCTCAACCCTCGAGTCGGCAAACAACAAGGTTTACCTTATTTGTTATATTTCTGATCTCAAGAACAACAGACTATCATCAGCATCAGCTATTGTCGCAATTATATATTTAAACCTACACAGCTGAATAACAAATGATTCATGTACAAAAGAAGATGTAATGAAATGGTGAATTTGGACTCTTCTTATTTGTGTTGAAGGAACCAGTTGTTTATATAGAGATTTATGGATAGGACCAGAGTAAGGGCAACTGGAGGAGACTGTTACAAGTGGTGGGGGGTTGAGCAAGTGTGTCCCTGCTCATTCCTGGGGAGGAGGCCTACTAATGCTAAGAAAACGTAACACATATATTTTATGTTACTAAGTCCATGATCCTACGGCCAACCTTTTTGTTTTAATAAATGCCTTGTACTCTTGTACTTGTCAAATCTCAACAGAAGGTCTGACATGGTTTTCATGTCAACAAAAACTTTAGTTATGCCATGATGCCTTATGTTACAGAATGTAGGTCCTAGACTTTAAATGTCCTAAAAATTAACTAAATTTGGAATATTTTGGCCATCTTGTAATTTTAAATTGTTATACTTAACATCACTGGCTAGGTATATCTTCACCACTTTTGTTACACTACTCCACTTGCAGAAAAAATGTACACCACTGCATTATAGTTATTAATGTTATTATAAATAATAATGTTCTTTACATTGATGTAAACAAAATAATAATAGTTTAATCAATTGCAAGTATTCAGTACAGAAATAAATATTCTTTTGGAAATGTTAGAGGTCTGCAAATTGCCCAAAAATAGCCACTAGCTCGAATAAAAGCAACTGTCAGCCAGATATAGTTTTTAACTCCTTAACTGTTACCCTCAGAATATGGACAAAGGTTACAAAAAATATTCTACTCAGAACTATCTTATATTTCTACAGCACACCATAACTATAATAGTTATAAGGCTTTATTGTTGTGAACTAATATTGAATAAACATAATGAAAAAGAAATGCAACTAATTCATTAGATTAGAATTAGAATCAATTCTTTTGAGTACACAAAGGTGAGAACTCAAAAGGTTGGCTTTAAATTTACTAGTTTAATTTAAAAACATTACTCAAACCATAGTTACTCATTACAAAGAAAGTTTTTAGATAAAAATAAAATTTGGACTAAAACTTTCTTGGAGAAGACATTCCTATAACAAATGACAAAAAATATATATCCTTAGTGAAAAGTTTGAATCGTCATTTCTTTCTTGTATATTTTCAGCTCATTTCGATGGACGTTGAAGTATCCTGCACAGAATAGTTCTCCAATATATAATACAGTACTTATTTTTATGTTAAACAAAACGTTACTCCTCTCTTAACAGCTGGAATTCAGGAAATGCTATAAGGTCCTGGATTTGATGAACGAGAAAGCCTTACGTTTACCTCCCAATGATAGGGAGGAGGCATAATTTAGGTATCATGCGGCAAATGAAAGTAGAGACCAAGAAACACCAAGTGTATGGAGTTGTCCTTCAGGACTCCAATAGTAGACAAGATAGGGCACTTTTGTCCTGGAAGTGAGAAACTTCTTCCAAAGGCAGAAGAGGGTGTGGGAGGAAAGGAGAAACTTCCACATTAAGGACTCATAGGGTATCTAGCAAAGAAGCTATGGTAGTTCCCTCAAGCCAGTAGTTGATTATCAATTGCTTTTGACAATGCCACAAAGAAAGCAAATAACAAAAGTGGCAAAACGACCAGGCAATGAATATGGACGACGATTTGATGCATTTACGTAAGGATGCTAAAAGGAAAAACTGAATAGATAGAGGATTTGTTGAAGAGAAGGTTGGGTGTGTTTCGATTGGCTGATGACTAGAAGGCAGACAGAAACTGATAAATTGATTCACATTGTATTCAAGTGGGAACCAGGAAGGAAGGAGAAACTGAGAGGGAGGAAATGGAGGAAGAGATAGACAGTGAATGACAGAAGATTAAGACTTAGTGAGAGAGTAAGGAGGTATTACAGGCAAGTGGGATGCACAGAGAAAGAAAAAAAGGATTTTGGGGAAAAGCTACAAAGGCAAATGAGTAACTAATGTGATAGCAACGGGCAATTATAATGTGCATGTGGGATTATATAGGACAGGATATAAGTGAGTGATGGGATTGATGGATGGGGTGTTTTAACTGCAGAATAAACTGCATCTAAAAAAAATGGTTGTGTTCTGGTATCAGTATGTCATAATTAGGCTGTAAATTTGACTCATGGTGAACATATTTATAGAAAAAAAGGGATATTTCTTACGGATACGTACTACCCACCTAGAATGCAAATGGAGGGGAACGTTAGTTACTGGTCCTCTCTAAACAACGGCTTACAGAAAGATCTATGTTTATTTTTTAATTTTACTTTAATGGCCTTTTTCTTAAGTTTAAATGTTAGATTAGTCCTGCGTGATGCATTGTCACATCTCCATTAGAGGTGTGTGTAGTAGTTCCACGTATGGAACGTTGAAACTATTTCTGCTACAGCTCCAAAACGGTTCAAAAAACTAGTTTCGTTGCAACGAGTTCTAAAACCTAAAACAGTACCCCGAGGATCGTTCCAACCCAATCGGTCCAGTTGTGGCTATTTTGATTGTGACCTTGCTGCAGCCAGACAACTTTGTTTATTGGTTAAATTTACTTAGATAAAATAATATTTTATATTTATTTGTGTACAGTAGTACTCTTTAATTTCAATAGCATTATTTTTCTAAAAAAACCAATTGGGTTCGTATGAACCATAACCCATTAAATTAATTTTTCATTCATAAAATAGCTATTTCAATCAGTCTAATTAAAAATCTATAATGAGTAGAAATAAAATGAAAAAAACAACTATTCAATTAAGAACAGAAAATTAGTTCACCGTCCTAATTTTAAATGTCTTATTATTTTAAGGTAAGTAAATAAGTTCAATTTAAAAAATTGGAGGTATCCTTGTAACCGACACTTTATTATTATTACTATTTGACAGCAGTAATCAGTATATTTTATTTAGTATTATAATTTTTTTATACTAATGTATCGTCACTAACATATAATCCCTCTTGGAAAATAGTTTATGCTCAATTTACACAAATGTTGTACAATTAATCACTTTTATTTCATTTCAGAATAGATTAACGTAACTACCATTAAATCTCAGAAACAAAAAAAATCTTGTTTTGGGAGAGGAAGGAAGTTAAAGTGGTCATTTCCCAAACTGCCTCGCCACCGCTGGAAAGTCAACATCCCTATAGTATACATACAATCTTACCATCAGCGGGCTAAAACATGCTGTTATTTAAAATGTAATGTTTTTGTTATTGTAATGAGTTATAGTGAACACCATACAATTAAAGGTCCAATGTAGTGGACCAAAGTTGATATTACAAGTTTTTCAATTTGAAATCATCAAGAATTACATTTAAAGTTTAACATATTTAACTAAAAAAAAATTATCCAATATTTCAATTTATTAGAAAATTCAACTTATGTTCCATAACAACACTTCTTTGCATATCAAATGACTTTTCGAGTGTTACGATACAATTATTTTTATAGACAGAATCGTTTGAATAAAAAACCCATGTTTCTGTTGTGTGTCGTGGAGCATAACGGCCCCTTAACTTAAAATACTGTTAGTAGTAAGTTCTATTAAAGCCAGTAAAGTTAACTTAGACATTTAGGTCAATGACATTTACCTGATTTGCATGTTTGAATGAGATCATTAAAAATTGTTCTTAAATTCATTTAAAAAACACAGATCTGGTAAGTACCTGGAAACCACAGGTCTAGGGTTAAACCCAAAGTAATGTCATAAATTAATGTTACTTCTTGGCCAAACGAAGTGAATTATTTTATGAGAAAATTCAAATAATTTGTTGCTTCTAGAATTAGAAAACAAATGTTTTGTCACTTTGGCATTTGAACAGTGGATTTCTTTGTATGACAAGACTACTTACGGTACAGATTCTGGAATTGTGCATAGCAAAAGTTATTTTTTATCTTCATCTGGCAAGTCTTATTTAACATGTTTACTGTCTCAAAGTCGGTTGATCTCGGTGAAGATGGCAGTGTGGTGATAAAGATGGCTGCTTCTGCTTCTCACCAAAGTGCTGCGCTGCTGACGGATCGGGGCCGGCTGTGGTTGGGATCATCAGATTTGCGCTCCAACTACCGTCTTGTTGATGTTCGACACTTGAACATCAAACAGATTGCCTGGTTAGCTCACAAATATTTTATCTAGATACAGATTTTCATAATCGTTTTTAACTCTAGAACTTCTTTTTTTAAGTGTGCATGAATAACATTTTTGAACATGGAATAGTGTAAATCAGGAACACACTTTAAAAAGAGGGTTTAGTGTTAGCAAAAAACATGCTGTATTGGATCAAAGACATTTATAACTAAGTAAGTACGCTTTGGTATCCGGGTGTCAACCACAAGCAGGTTTCTGGAGTGGATGACTGATGAGTGATGATGAATAAGTATGCTTTGGTATCCGGGTGTCAACCACAAGCAGGTTTCTGGATTGGATGACTGATGATGCTTACACACTCAGACTGATGAGTAAGTATGCTTACACACTCATTATATGGTCATCAGCACTGCAAGATGTTCTAAATATATACATTGTCATGTTTTAGCCAGCACCAATCCAACGTATATGAACACTATCACTTGGAAAGGTAACCTCTGTCCTGATCCAAATAACTGTATCACTAATCAAACTAGTATAGTTAAAATGAGACAAATAATTGCAACAATGAAACATCTTCAACAAAAATTATATTATTATTCTGAATTAATCCAAACAAAAAATAGTGGTTAGTTATAACTTTCAATCAACTATTAACCCTTTAAATTCATTTTCAATAGATGACAGTTTTCCTGGCTCTTAAATTCTTGGGTATGTACATTGATAGAAATTTGACGTGGGCAGAATATATTGATCATCTAAATAAAAACTATCTAAAGAAAAAGTAACTAAAGGTCATCTAAAGAAAAACTGCTTATTTTGCATTTTTTCAATCAGTTTTTAGATATGGACTAGTTTTATATGGCAATATGGTAACTGTACCAGACGTAATGAGGCTCTGTCATTACAAAAGAAGGCAATTAGAAATCTTAAAAATGTAATTCAAGAGAGCACTGTAAACCGCATTTCAAGAACTGCCATTTTCAACCTGTTATAAACTTATATTTACGTATGATCTATTTATTTACATACATAAAAATCCAAATTTACTCAATTTTAAACACTCACAATTTATGATCATCACTCGCAATAGAAATGATGATGAAATTGAATATTTTCGTTTATGTAAAACTTATAAGTCATATTGTAGTATCACTGAAGATTATAAATTTTTTGGGGGAAAAATTAACTCCCCAATTTTGACTTGTTTAAAAATAAATTCTATTCCTGGCTGTAGGAGAATCCATTTTACAATCTATATGAATTTTTAACATGAAGAATATAGATTTTTAAAATTATTATTTTGTGATGGGATCCATTATCAGCCTCTAGTTATTTTGTTCTTTAGTGTTTAGATGTTGAACACTTGACTTGGCTGTAATATTAGCTGTAATTATGACTTTGTCAACGAGGTTTTACATTCTTGTGGCAAATAAAGGTTATTATTATTATTATTATTACTTGGAGACCATCTTCCGATATATCAGAAATTTGTAGTTGTAGTGAAGACTACAACTTACAATACTTCCAGTACAAAAATTACTGTGGGACTTCCAATATATCGTAAGCTACACAATAACTTTTTTATTTTTCCTTATAATATATATTGATCACAATTTTGTGAATTATGTATATAAATAACCGAGATAGCAAAATATAATCGTTATCGTGTCCCTACTACCGCTGTGTAGGAGACGACAGCTGTTTACGTCAGTCGCTAAATTGTGACTGCTATACACATTATGTTGTCTTTGTAATTAGTTTGCATATTTGATTGTTTATGTTGTCTGTTGTATTATCTATTTGTACTTGAATCGAAGTTATGTTATTTTATGCATAATTAGCATAACAGTACCTACATCGCAGGAAAATTGCAATTTTTAGGGTTTTGTTCAAACTGGGAATAAATGTCACATGTTCCTAACTATGAAATTTTACAGACAGAAGGTTATTCTAGCTGTAATATAAACATATTTCCTACAAAAAATCTTTTAGGTTTACTTCTCAATAATTTTCGACTATGGGTTATAATTTTTTATCCTGCCTGTTTGAACATTTCTATTTCACAAGTGTTCAAATTTACTCATAATTTATAGGTAGGGATAAATGTCAGTGTTGTCAGCTAAAAGTTATATGTCCTCAAATCCCATATGGTGTAGTCTATCAAATAAAAGAACATTCATGAAGATATGACCCATATTTGTTAAAATAAAGCCATTTCCCTGGAGGTCTGAAAAAATCTTCATAATAGCCCGGTATTTCTGGCTCACTCTTTTTACTATAGGCCAGTCTCAAAGGATTAACGCACTCTAGTAATTGTTTTATAATAATAATGTAGTTTGAAATAAATACATGATTTCTTAATCTGAGTTTGTCGTGTTCCATCTGACAGAAACATTGTCATTTTGGAATCCTTCCTGTGGAATAATCATATTCTTTCATACTGAATGCTACTGTTTCCATGGTTATTATTTTTTTTATCATTATTATATTTGTCTTGTTTTCCCAAAATGTTGTAGATGTCTCTTGTATTTGTAATTATTTTTTATAAGTCGTTAAAATATAATCGAATAGTAGAATAGAACATGCTGTATTTATTTATGTGTGACAAAAGTATATTTACTGTGTAAATAATTATGTTTACAGCGCAAGATCAAATCATTTAAAACTATTTTATTATGTTTTTTATTTTGCTTTACTGTATGTCTTAATTAAGTTTTCCTCTTACTTTTTTTCTGATTCCTTAGTATTATAATCATAATCTAAGTAGTAACAGTCATAAAATTCTTGTGAATATCTCATTCTACTGACGTAAGGACTGATATCAGTATCGGTTTGATAGTCAGGAACAGAGATAACCTCTCCATTGATCAAAGTGCATATCTGATTAATTTTTACAGATATTAACTAGGTGAACTTTCCATCTCCATCACACTAACGGTTGGCCTTCCATCCAAAACAATTCGCAAATGTCTTTTTGTTTAGTTTGTATTCAAACAAAGCCCTTTCAATGTTTGAAATCAAACTAAATTTCACCCATCTACCACCCATTCTAGTATGGCAGTATTAAACCACTCACCTACCCATACTAGTACAATGGTATTGGCCCACCCTCCCGCCCATCCATGAAAGGTGATACAGTAGACCCTTGATTTAACGAACTGTATGGGACAGGCTATAGTCCGTTAAAGCTGATTGTCCGTTAAATCAGGGTGAACTCACCTCAAACTGTTATGAGATTACCACACCTTAATCAAAACTAATTGTGATGCTGTTAGCTAATATCTTTTTTTAATAAAACCACTCGCCAGTTCACATGGGCTTGCAAGCCTGTGCGTGAACTTTATTCAACGAGTGAAGTACTGACCGACTTCACTCGTTGAATAAAGTTTCCGAAGCCTTAGCCACTGAGCCACTACGCCGGCAAACTCTAAGATTAATAAAATATATAAATAAATATTGTATAAAGGTGATTAACCTACACATTGTATAAATTACAATTTTTCTATAAAAATTCCTTAATTCCGTGATATATAGAATTGTAGACACTTTATGCAGCTGTAAGCTGTTAAGTTCGAAGTACGTTAAATTGGGGTCCATTAAATCGAGGGTTTACTTTATTAACCTACCCACCCACCCTTACATGAAAGGTGGTATTGGCCCTTTCTGCGTTTTGCAAAACTAAATGTACCAAGTTTCCTATAGATTGGGTTGGTTACAAAACACTGTTACTGAGGTACAAGAATAAACAAGAATTTTGATTATTATTCAGTTCCATAATAGAAATTTTTCAATACATCAATCAATCATCTAAGTCTTTATCTTCAACAGTCAAATATCTTAATATCAGTAAAGGCAACATGCTAGTTTAGAAAGACAAGAACACTGTTAATGATTATTTTGTTAGTAGTCCTGACGGAAAATAATATTATAATTTAGTCCTCAGGGATGGTTCTCTTTCACACTTGTGACTGATGCTGATGTATTGGGTACAGTCATAAAGTAACCCGAACCGACAGTATCTCCTTAAAATTATTGAAATATACTTTTAGTGTGGTAATTCCTGTGATTACTTTCATTTATATTTAATAAATCCCTTTCTTCCTCTGAATTTCCCGCTATCTAAAAAAAATTGCCAAAGTCTGGCTATTTTCAAAACATCATCTCCAAAAGAGCCATCTAGCTTTACACCTAGTAGTTTATTAACAATTTTGTATTTTATTGATTCTAGTAGTTTATTATCAAATTTTTAGTCTGGATTTTTTTTTAATTACCATTACCGATGATATTTTCTTAGCGATGGACCCTAGTATATGTTTCAATCGTGACCTTGTAATTTTTCTAAGGCTTTTGATTCCTTGGAGTCTTATAACTTATAAGAGGTGACTAAGTATTTCTAACCTTGCCTTTTGTACACTTTCTATGTCAATAAAGCTATTTGTCATTTCATAAGAGACAAATTATTATAATTTTTCCAAATTTCATTGTGGAAAGTAATAGAGTTCAGTATGCAAACTTGCCATGTTTTTAAAATCGTGAATTTAAAGATAATTATTGACAGGTATTGTGGTGACATTTTTTAATATACAGAATAATTTTTAATAATAAAAATCTAGTATACTATGTCATGAAATTTTTTGCTGGAACAGAGATGTAGGTGGTTGCTGTACCGAATTGTACAAGATAATTTTTGTCATTGGAATATCTTAGAATGATATGTTTGATATAGGTGTGGTGAGCAAGGAGTGGTTCTGTCCTGTGAGTCCAGTCTGGAAGTGGTGCCCTGCAGGGAGGACAGCCTGAGCTTCTTGCAGGATGGTCCTTGCCATCTCATACAAGAGCGGGACTGTGCGCGTATGATCAGTGTATCTTCACACGAACTTATACAGCGGGTTCCTCAAGTGGTTGTGGATATATTCCGTATCAACAGCACTAGTCCTGGCTCTTACCTACTAGAAGCTTCCAAACAATTTCAAGTAAGAACCGATTCTTAAGAAATCGTAAAATAAAACAATGAGATTCGTTAGTGCCTAAGTTTGGAGTAAATATTACCTAATTTGATAGTGTTAATACATAATTAGCGTTATATTAAGATACCAAGTTAACAAATTATGCATACACCCAGTGTCTTTTATCGGTTGGAATCATTGTCTGGAGTGGAGTTCTTCAATCAAGGATTCATCGTCTAAATATTTGAAAAGAACTATTCTGAAAATTGGATTATAAAAATGTAGGTGGTACTCTAAAAGTTTTTTTTTTTTTTTTTTGTGAAGAAAGTGGTATTATAACAATTGAAGAATGTTATGTAAAATTCCTTTCACTCCACATATAAATACAATTTTGCACCAGTCACATACCTATATAATACACAATACTCACAAAATATTGATATCATACATATAAAATTAATTACGCCAACTGGAATGACAGATTCATTTTATGTCGCACATGTTTTTCTATGTTAATATTTATCAACATTTATTTTAACTGCCTATCTACCACTTTAAAAAAAAAAAAAGGATCAATACATTTTTAATTGAGATAGGAATTGAAAAACCTGAGAATATTCATATACTCTGTGGCGGTTTGTTTGGGCAGACAGCCTTACTGTAGCGTCCCACATTTAATAATAAATTGTTATATTTTGAAAGTATTTTAAGCTTGCAAATTAGTCTTGTAGTGAGTTTAAATTAGTATTTTTGCTATGGGGTCTAAGGCACAAGAAATTTGTGGCAGCTGCTCTGAGAAACTTCCCAAGAATGGAGACTATGCTACGTGTTGCACCTGCAGTAATGGATTTCACTACGACAAGTGTAGCATAAAGAGGCAAACTTGGAATTCTATGGGACCTAATAAACAGTCTCAGTGGGCATGTTTATCTTGCCGAAAAGCCAAGAAAGGGTCTCAATCTCAGGCTGAAGAAGAGGATGCTGAACGTGAACATAACCTTGAAGCCAATGACGAGGTTAGCAATACAGAAGTAATGAAATCGATTCTGGCCAAGGTAAATGGACTTTATGAAATGAGAGAACAGATTAATAACATTGAATCTGCTGTAAATTTTTTCTCTGAAAAATATGACGCTTTAATGCAAGAAATTGTCCAACTCAGAAAGGAAAATAAAGATATGAAAGCTGAAATTGAATCACTGAAGACAAACGAGTTAAAGCACAAGGAGACAGTTAACAAGCTTAACTATGAGCTATCAGAGCTAGACCAGTATGGACGAAGGCTTAACCTAGAAATCCAGGGAGTGAAGCTTGAAGGAGACCCTAGACAGGAGGACATTGGAGATGTGCTGAAGAAGATAGCCAAAGACATTGATGTGGATTTTCGTTCTGCTGACATACACCAAGCACATCGTCTACAGGCCAGAAGGGATGGAAAGGCACCTACCGTTATTGTCCAATTTTTCTCCAAGACCTCGAGGGACCTTTGGCTAACAAATGGAAGAAGGGCTAAGCTAAGTAACATATACTTCAATGAAAACCTTAGTTCTTATAATAGGCTATTGTTGAGAGAAGCAAAACTTAGAGCTAAGACTCATGACTTTAGATTTGTCTGGTTTAGAGGTGGGCGAGTGTTGGTGAAAAAAGGAGAAAATAGTAATTTGGTAGTAATTCGAAGCTATGATGACCTAAATAAAATAAAATAGGCTATTTCATCTGTAGCATGCAATTTAATCTCAAGCATAACAACAAAGTTTCTGACACTATCCCTTTTTTCACAAATGCTGTTATGATAAACACTTATTTACAAAACTTAGCCTACAAAACTAAGCCTAGCTACTTGTTTGATAAACAATTGCCTGTACATAACTTGTTTGTCTCTTGTTTTGTATGTTTGTCTGACTTATTTACACTCTTGTTTCTGTTGTTTTCATCCTTTTGTTATTGTGTATTTATGTCTGTTGTTGATTTTATAGAGTTTATAGTTTGTTTTCAGATGTTATATTTTTGTTTTATTAATATTTATTTTATTGTTATGTTGAATATTGAGGAAGTTTACTACTGTTATTCATTTATATTTTTCAATTTGATAATATGGAGCTCAATTTAACTGATAATAGATTATATTTTAGCAGTTACACTAGTCTTGAAGAGTGGAACTGTGCAGTAAAATCTAGTAGGCTCAAGATTGATATGCTATATCTCAACATTAGGTCAATTAGTAAGAACTGGGATACTCTAAGATTACAAATAATGTCTAGCAATGTAACTTTTGACTGTATAATTTTGGCTGAGGTTTTTTGTAACGAAGATGAAATCATTCTTTTCAATATACCTTGTTATAAGAAAGTTTTCAAACTTAGAGAAAATAAGAAGGGAGGGGGGCTTATCATGTTCTATAACACTCAGACCGTCAGCTTTACAAACATAAACATTGACAACATAAACACATATGAACACATCACAGGTGAACTGGAGCTGATTGGTATGAAAGAGCCTTTTAAATTCCTACTACATGCAATTTACAGACCCCCCACCTCCTCTAGCGGATTTCCACTCCCACAAGCCATACAAGAGATTAATTACGTTTTATCCAAACTGGGAAACCATAGAATATAGTATTCTTGGGTGATACAAATATTAATATAAAGAATAAAAATGATCCTAATGTATTAAATTACGAGACAGTATTGGCAGAATGGGGCCTAGAAAAAGGAATATGGGACTATACAAGAGAAGAAATACGACTGGATAGTGTTACCAAATCATGCATAGACCATATTTATTACAAAATAGATAGGCCTATTGAACATATATTCACAGGTATTATTAAAACTAAAATATCAGATCATTACATTGTAAATATTCAAATGGATCTCAAAGGAGGAGGAAAAAGAGACGCAGAGGTTGAAAAAGTAAGAAAAATACATGAACCTGTATTGAGAAATAAATTAGACAGTGTAAACTGGAATATATATGAATCTGATGATGTAAACATTGGTTTTGAATCGCTAATTAGTAAGTTTGCAGCAATCTATGAGGAGAGTTCAACTGATATAATATTAGGTTGGGGGAAAACTTACCATAGCAATGGTTTTTCCAAGTCATCACTGAAGGAATGGATGCACCCAGAAATATTAAACCTAATTAAAGAAAGAGACAGAGTGTTTAGGCTGTGGAAAGGGGACCCCTCCAACAACAGGCATAGAAGTTTATATAAAAATCTCAGAAATAGAATAAATAACATTATTAAGTTAAGGAAAAATGCTTATTACAAAAATGTTTTTGAAAACAACAGACGAGACTCTAGGAAGATCTGGAGAAACATAAACTATCTTCTAGGAAGGGGACAGAAAAGTGATGTGGACAGCACAATAGCCATTGCTATGGGTAAGTATATGGATAAAAAAGAAATTGTGAATGGTTTTGCTAACTACTTTATTAATGGAGTTGAAGCCCTTAAACATAGCTGTAACTATAATGATGAAATTGAAATCAGGGAAGCAAACAACTTAAAACAAAATTTCTATATACCCAAGGCAACGCCAGAAAAGATTAGGTCAATAGTACAAAAAATGAATATAAATAAATCGCCAGGATTGGACTTAATAAGGATAAAAGATATCAAAAGTGTTGAAAGTAACATTTCCAGCCTACTATCTCAACTAATTAACAAGTCAGTTACACAAGGTATTTTCCCGAACTGCTTAAAAACCTCTATGATAAGGCCTATTTACAAAAATAAATCTAAGAAAGAATTTCAGAACTACCGCCCAATAGCAATTTTGCCTGTGATAGGAAAGATAATGGAAAAATATGTGTTAGATTCATTGAATAAATATCTGACGGAAAATAACATTCTGAGTAGCAAACAGTACGGTTTTAGGAAAAATTGCAGCACAGTAAAGGCTTTGGAAAATTTTGCTTACACTGCTAATAATATAATGAACAATAAATGTCATGGACTAGCCCTTTTCATTGATTTTTCAAAAGCTTTTGATACTGTAGAGCACAACCATATAGTGTCTGCTTTATACAAAATAGGGGTGAGGGGTCCCTACTTAAACTGGTTCAAAAGCTATTTAGAAAATAGAAAGTTTATGGTGAAAGCTCTAAACACAATGAAAGTTAGAAGAAGAAAGTCTGATGTTATGAAAAAAATATCAAATTTGGAGTGCCTCAAGGAAGCCAAATTGGACCAGTTTTGTTCATAATATACTTAAATGAAATATTAGAAAAAATTAAAAATTGCCATGTTTTTGCTTATGCAGATGATGTCCTGTTGCTGGCCGAACATAAAGATTTAAAAATAGCTGAACAATTATTACAAAATGATTTTAGAATTTTTACCAAATGGGCTCATGATAAAGGTCTAGTTATAAATTTCAATAAAACTAGCCTCATGCACATATGCCCTAAAAATATGAAAATTAAAATAACTATAAACATTAAACATCATGATTGTGAATGTCTGCATGGACTTAAGCAGTGTCTATGCAAAGACATAAGAATTCTAGATAAAGTTAAATACCTAGGACTTACTGTAGACAAAAACTGACTTGGAAAGATCATACACATACACTTCATAAAAAACTTAGACCACGTGTTGTCATGATGAACAAACTAGAAAACAAGCTTAGTACAGCAGTAAAACATACTGTATACAAATCTCTGTTCGAGTCTATTATGAGATATGGAATTACAGTGTGGGGAACTACAGCAGACACTCATATTAACATTATTACTAATCTTCAAAACAAATGTTTGAAAACTCTGTATAAAAATGATATTAGATTAGGTCTAGTCACAGTAGATAATAATCAGCAATACAGTGTTGTAGGAGAACTTTCTCCTAAAGGGCTTTATATGTTTTTAATGCTACTTGAGTTTTATTCTAAGGATGAATTTAAAAAAAGAACCATAAGGCCACGTACTACTAGAAATGTTGTCAAATATGCTACACCTATCCCTAGAACAGTATAAGGAGAAAGGTTACCAAACTATGTTGTTCCTTATTTATATAATATGTTGTCTAGTGAGATAGAAAACCTAAATAATTACAATACTTTAAAAAAAGCTATCTATCAGTGGCTAATTACAGGAATAAATAGGCCTAACGATGATTGAAATACTGCTGTAATTGCAGCCTATACTAACATACCTGAGTAATAAGTTGAAGGCTCTGGTTGATCTAGCTCTGATTCTTTTACACTCACAAGGCCATATAAATAGTTTTTAATTTTGTTTCTCTCTATTTCTCTGCATTTATCATCGTAATCATAATAACAGAACAACTCACTGACATACATTATTTCCTGCTATTCACATAATCACTTCACTATTACACCAAATCACTTCACTATCACACTAATTGAATACAGAACAAAATCACCTTATAATATTGTTTGAGTAATGTAAGTTCACAAATACAGTTTAATTTAGATTATTTATTGTGTTTCTTTAGTAATTTCATCATTTATTCTAACGGGTTTTTCTTGGAAGAAAAGGTGCACTGAAAGGGACTATTTACCATAATTACACAGCCTAGATAAACATTGACCCAGAAACGGGCAATCTACCAAGTAATAAATATGACATTAACACATCAAAGACACTGCACTGTTCAATAAATTTTACAAATTAAACATATATTCGTTTTAGAATTCAAATAGTATTTTCAATAGTTAAATTACATTAAGAAAACACGCTAAGGTTATATCACCTTGTGTTTGTTTACATTATAACATATAATTCACCTACTGCCGATCCAAGTGTTGTTGAGGGAATAGGAATAGGGCATAGAGTAGAGAGCAGGAATGTTTTGGCAAACAAGATAAAATTATCTACAAACTCACCAGGCATATCTGGTGTAGCCACATTCTGCAGTTATTGTATTCATACCTTCTATTGTAATGCATAGTCTTGTCATATTATAAGCTGCATTTTTTATTTTGTTAAATAGGTGCCTGCCCTAAACCGCCAATAATTACTAATAAATAACACTATAAAATATATATAAGTATATATGCATGTATTTTTTTGTACTACGTTTTTTTTTCTTTCTTATTTACTATAGGACCTCACCGACAAGTTTTGCGTAACTTGGTGAGGCCTTGATTTTGTATTCACTTTAAAGTAATAAATAAATAAATAAATATTCAGAACCAACTACAGGTGAAACTGAACCCTGAACGTTGTTGCCAATGCCCCCCTCCCTCTTGTACAATTACCATGCTGTTTGGCTCCTCTTTTAGTCTTTGATTAATTTTATTTTACTCAGTCTTCCTCTCATTTCCTTTCCTTGATTAAATTAAATAAAATATTACATATTTGTTGTAATAATGTATTATTTCATTTTCCTTGTAAATTCCCTAATCAGGTAGATATGTTGTGCTGTAAATTATTCTCAGGAAATAAAGCTAATGAATTTTGATTTCTCAAGTGCTACAAATGAAGTTTTACTATCTAAAAGGTGGTCTATTTTTATACAATTTTAATATGTTGATGAATAGTTTATACTTAGGAATTGTTACTGTTTAGTGTACAAATGAAAATTGCTCTTAATTTTTTAACTTATTACAGAAGGAAAGTCACAGAGCGAATGAATATATCCACTTAGTGAAGCCCAAGTTGAGCATTGCAGTTCGGCAGTGTGTAGAAGCCGCTGGACATGAGTTCAAACCTGATGTGCAGAAAATGCTTATGAAGGTATATAGACTATTGTGTTATAATTTATCCCCAACTTCCAAAATATCGGAAGTAGTAGATGTATCGGAATACTTATGATATATAGGAAGTTACGGAATAATTTTTCTTATAACATATTTTGTTAAAATTTTCATGAAATAACGTAGATAAATATCCAAGGTAACAAAATGTTATAGATTTCATATCAATTTGTCACATGTTATTCGTAAACTCTATCTGTTTAGTCATCTTTTGCCGCAACCCTCCTGCCGCTATGTATATGTCAGATGCTAAGTTATCTTACGTTGTAAACAGTACTATTCACATTGAGTTGTCCTTGTAATTAGTCTGCTTATTTGATTTTATATGTTGTTTTTTATCTCCTATGTTTATACTTATTACAAAGTTCTGTCATTTTCTGCATATTCATCATGACAATACCAACATTGCTTGAAAAGTGCAGTTTAAGAGCTGGTCGTTTAGAAACATATTCCCTACAAACAAATATGAAGGTTTTTATCCCAGTATTTTTTTTTTTTTTTACTTGGGTTTGTTAGCTTGACATCGTTTTTTCTTTTCAAATTTACTTTCAAGTTATAAGTGATGTATAATTTTTACCAGCACATTTCCAGTTTAATTTCATATAATCTGAAAGCCCATTTTATATAATATAGGATTAAAAAATATTCAAGAAAATATGATTTATGGTTATCAAAATAAATCCATTTTCTTGATGGTCTGCAAAATCCTTAACTCTTTCCACTCGATTAGTTTTTTACATGTTTGCCCCTTCAGATCGTTGGGAAAATATATTATGATATATTTTCGGTAGTAAGAAGCAGTTCAGTATTTTTGAGGTTTATGCAATAATTAAAATGAATTTAAACACTTATATGTATATTTAAATGATATTTATGTGGAAAGAAAACAAAAATTAACTAAACAGTTTTTTTTATAATAGGTATGATATCGTTCAAATATTATATATCACCATCACCACTATTTACAGTTTGGCCTACTTGTACAACACTGTCAGTTTCTTAGATATTTTCTTATGTTGGAAGAATTATTTCATCATTACTAACACCTTCATCTAAACTTGATTCACCATATGATAAATCACGTTTTAATTGTTATTACTTCAGCATCCGTAAGATTTGGACTACTATGAGCCGACATTTTTACAACACTGTCAAGTTTCAACTAACGAAACATCAAACTGGAGGTTAGAATTAACAAGAAAGAATAACAATAACATCACGTGACATTCCAGTTCCCATGATGACCGATTGTAGTTTATTTAGTTTCCGCATGATAGCAGCACTAATTGGGAATATCGATAACCAAACAACCAAATGAAACTTGCATCATTGCCATGTCGTACGCCGTCCGACATACAAGTGGAAAGGGTTAAAATTGGCTTGATCTTTCTGTCCAGTATATCGTATTTTAGGCCAGTTTCAAAAGGGTTAGCATTGTTTTAGAAATGATTATTTTCAATTCTGATTTTCCAAGTACAGTTAAATTGGTTTTAGAACCCTTATCACACTGTATGAGTATCAGGCGTATTGATCAAAATTGTGGTCTTCACTTTCATAGGTCTTAGATCTAAAAGTGGTGCTGCTAAACTGCACTCAGGAGCAGTTAAGTCACCGTAGTGACAAGTTTGAAGATCACCTGGCTGGATGAAAACATGATAATTTTCTTAATAACTGTGCAACCTACCTGATGTGATCATTATATCAGATTAAATAAGGATTTGTTACATTTCCATAAAACACTGCCTATGTGATTTCACCGTTTTAAGAAATCATGTTATATGTATATTTATATAAAGGGTAAGTAAAAACTGTGCATTTTTATGTAGGTTGTTTATTCCTATCTTCAGGAAGAGGTTTATCTACATATATAAAAGCCATTTACCACTCATAATTTCTCAAAAACTATACGTCCAATTAACTTGAAATTTTGTACAAATGTTTATCTTGGCCCCTAGAGACTCGTAAATTATTTTATATTTATTAAATAATTATTTTTCAAAAACAAATTATTTAGTTTGATTTACTTTAGGTAAATTTTGAATGCTATTGAATTCGTTGGAATTATTACTTATATTTTGATTGCAAGTCTTTAAAATAAGAGGTTGCTGCACATTTTGATTATATAATCAATATTATGACCGGCGAAGCAGGCAAGTACAGCTAGTATAATATATTTCCCATATAGCATGGAGGTTATTGGTTCAAACGATTTTCTCCTCTAGTAAAAAATTTAGAAGATTTCTGTTTCAGATGATTATAATTATTTCATGAAATAAAGTTAAAGGTATTCTTACAAACATTAAATTTAGAAAAGAATGGTTACCAAGATGAGGGTGAGTTAACATTACTGATAATTCTTAAATTTTTTAATATAGCAAAAATTCTATGACTTAAGGAAAATTTGCTTCATAACATAGGTTCCTCATTTGACATACACATATCTTACATGTGAAGAAGTATATGCCTATCTGCAGTTAAATGCCAATTTTCCAACTATAAATGGTAATTCTTAGTCCCTTAGGCTACTATAAGAAATAAAATTAAAAAAATATTAAAAAGAAAGTTATTGAAGAGGGGTGTTAAGATTTCTTTCTCACCTTCCCCTCCAAATACATTTGTTTATGTGGTGCGTAGTTTGAGAGAGTACACGTTTTGTTCACTGGTAACAAAAAGTGCTTCTGTCAGTGACGTAGGATAGTTTTATCAATATTATATTTGTATAGAATCTAATATATTTTTGTTTAACCAGGCAGCACAGTTTGGGATGTGTTTCCTGCAGGAGTACAATCCTGACTCATATGTCAGCATGTGCAGACTGCTCAGAGTCCTGAACGCTGTCCGAGACCCCAAGATAGGCATTGCTATGACGTATGCTCAGTATCCTTCACTGATGGTCTGAAAGTGCTTAATTATAAAAATAGAGGTTATTTTTAGGGCACTAAACTTCATACATGATTCCTTTACACAAACACCTACTTTAATATGTATTCAGTGTCCTGCTATTCTTCTATGGGAACGGTCCATGAGGAGTCAGTAGAAAGTTTTTATTGTAGGCATGGGTTGATATGCACATCATTTTAAAGGGCTGGTCAAGCATAGAAGAATGCTGCAAACCGCACTTCAAAAGCTTTATCCGTCACAAAATGGTGGTGGTTTAAAATCTTGCACATAAGTATTGAAACTTAGGAGCGCCACCATTTTGTTCAGGATTAACCTTTTGAGGTCTAATTTGCGGTATGATATTCTACTAGCTAAGAACTTTAAAATGGTATATCAACCTATGCTTACATTTAAGATTTTCTCCCAACTCCTAGTGGACCATCCCCCTACGAAGGTAGTGGATCACTGAATACATGGTAAAATAGCATTTTATGTCCAGCAGCAATGTGCAAAGTTTTGTACTTTTATCTGTAACGGTCTAAACAATATTCAACCGTCTTCAGACTTTTTTATTAATCCTGTATAAAGTTTACTATATTTGCTGCTTTAGTAGGAAAAGGAGGAGCTGGGACTTATATTGAGTTTGTGATGGTCTAGAGGCTAACAAAATCTAGAGTAATTTTTTTTATCAATTTTGCTAATCTCATTTTGTTCTTAACATAAGTATCCCAATAAGATAACTGTCAATATATGAATCCAAAAATATATAATGTTCAACTTTGCCTAATATGTATTTGTCAATTATTTTTAGGTTAGGTGCTAGAATAGTATTTTTAGGTTAAGTAATAGGCCAGTAATTAATATAATAGGAGACATAGGGCATCAGCAAACTTACATGAGAAGATAAGCCCACTTAATTCTCACACAAGATGTATAAAGCATAAAATTCAGGTATTACAAATTTTTGAAACCCTGAACCAACTGTTTCACCAGAAAATTAATCAGATCCCTCATACTCATTTTAAAGTTTCCAATTCAAGGTGAATTAAATTAGCTCACAAATAGATAGCAAATTTATGTGACTCTCAATCTTAAAATCAGACAAGCCTTTTTTCATCCCCAATGATGAGCCAACTTTAGCATAAAAGCAGTGAAAACATTGATTTACAAAATTTGGTTATACTCTGTAAACGTTTCCCCTCTCAACCCACTCAGAGACAGACACATAAACTTAGAAAGTATGTTGAACATTATGATTTACTATTTTGTTTGGTTTGGTAAGTTGTTTGATGCTTAATCGCTCTTTTTAGAATATCTATAGTTTCAAGACAGGTGAATGATTTGATTAAACACCAGCAGAGTACACGCCCTTCGTACGGAGTTAATGTTGATTTATAGTATGCTTATTGCATTCAGTAATACAAAACATGGTTAAAATAAAATTAACTCTTGGTTGTTTAACCCTTATTACGTCGTAAGCGCATATATTCTCATATATTAACTTTGCTCTAAATGTCGTTAGCGCATAATTACATAATTATTATTACATAATACGCGTAATAATTACAAAAATAATATTTTCGAAATAATGTTACTAATTTAATCCATCATTGCGTAAAGCCACAAGCGCATTTACGTGCAGCTACTGTTGAACCAAGCGGTTGTCACTGTCCGCCGCCTCATCTCTTTGAAACTATGTATTTAGTCGTTTTTATTATTACTTTTGTTTAATTTATGTTAGTTAGTTAGTTAGTTTAAGTGGGGATATATAGTTGGTCCAGCCAACCCTTGCAACGAAGCCTAAGGCTTTTTGTGCCAATCCCGGTGCCTAATCGTCGTAAAGCTGGCAACCCTTGACCAAGTCAAGGAGCTTCTTCACTAGATTAGTAATTTCCAACTGTCCCAGAGGTGAGCCTTCAAAAAGTGCTCTTCTTCTGGCACCAAGGGCCTCACACTCTAGGACAATGTGTTCTGCCGACTCTTCGTCCTCCCCACAGAGGCGACAGATGGGATCCTCCGTAAAGAGTCCCACCATTCTTAGATGCCTCCGGAATTTGCCGTGGCCGGTGATGAGTCCCACCACGGGCTTAACGTGCGGTTTACTTAACCCAAGAAGTGACTTTGTCAACTTCTGGGAGGGATTCTTGACAAGAACCTTGCCGAGTCTTTGCCCTGGGAACCGCCGCCATCTTTCCAGATGTCTGGCGCTGACCCAGTTTTTAACTGCTGTTTTGGCAGCTGCAATCGAAACGCCGCAGGCCGGCTCAGGACCAATGAAGGGCTTGAGAGCACCCTCCCTAGCCAAGGCATCGGCCTGCTCGTTGCCTTCTAATCCCCTATGTCCTGGGATCCATTCCAGCAAGACCTGATTTCTTGAACCCAGGATGCTGAGGGACTCCACACATTCCCAGACTAGACCAGACGAGACCTTCCAGGAGTCAAGAGCCCCTAAGGCCGCCTGACTGTCTGAGAGGATGTGGATATATTTCCCGCAAACCCCTCTCTCGACCGCCTGGGCGGCACAATGAAGGATTGCGGTAACTTCAGCTTGGAAAACGGTGCCATACGCTCCCAGGCTCACGCTAGCGTTGGTCCTAGGGTCGCCAGTATAGACACCAAATCCAGCTCTGTTGCCCATTCTAGACCCGTCTGTGAACCATACAATTCGGTCGTGAGAAGAAACCGGGCTATTAACACCGTCCCAGTACTCCCTCGACCTGAAATCCTCAGTATAGGGTCTAGTGAAAAGTTACTTAGTCCCAATGAAGTCAGACTTCATTGAGAGTCTCTCCATGGTCTTCACCAGAAACGAGGAAAGACTAATTGGCCTAAAGGATTTGGCGTTTGTGTAGTCGCCACGACCCCGCTTAGGAATAAAAACTACTTTGCTAACTCCAGGACTGAGGAATATACCCGAAGGCAAGGCTCGCCCTGAAGATTTCGCAAAGTAGAAAGTGGAGGTTCGGTGGGCCCTTCTGCAACAATGCAGGAAAGACGCCATCGCCTCCTGGGGATTTAAATGGGCTGAACTTGTCGATTGCCCATTTAACTTTGGAAACGGTGACTATGCGTCTAGCTTGCCTCCAGTCCTCTCGAGTTGCCCTAGGTAGGTAGGGCTAATCTCTCGAGGGCCAGAGACTTCCAGAGCATCGTCAACGAGATTCTCTGGGAAGTGACACTCCAGAAGGAGCTTGAGCGTTTCGCCAGGTAAAGTTGTCAATTCCCCTGAGCTGGTTCTAAGACTGCCCATGGGTTGATAGGTTCGCTAGCCAAGATTTTCTGGATTCTGGCTGCCTCTTTGATGGAGTCAATGCCCCTACAAAAGGTTTGCCATGAAGCCTTTTGGCATCACGAATGGATGAATTGTAGTCGTTAAGAGCTAAACGATACTCTTCTCGACAATTGGCCACCTTAGAGCGATTAAAAAGCATTCTAACGCGCCTTTTCTTAGCTTCCAGGGATTTTGACCACCACCCGATATTTGGTCTAGGCGGTGTGTTTGAAATTGGACAGTTGTCGTGGTAACTTTCGAGGATCGCATCCTGTAAACAGGATGCCGCCTGCTCTAGTTCCACGACAGACCTTATTCGTACTCTACCCCCCCCCCCCGGACCCAATCCCGCAATGGCCGAAAGTTCCGCAGCATAGGACTCTCAGTCCGTCCGCCTAGGATTTCGGTGAGGAGAGGAAAAGGCTGACATTTTAGCTTTGATATAAAAACGAATGTACAGATGATCAGAAAGAGAAGGTTCGTCAGAGACCCGCCAGTTGTCAATGAGGCCTAGAGTGACCGCATTGCAAAGGGTCAGGTCTATGACTTCGGCTCTAACCCTATTCCTAAACGTGGGTTCATTGCCCCGATTTAGTATGAATAGATTGTTAGAAACAATGAAGTTTAATAGGTACTCACCCCTTGTTCGAGACTGATTTCTACTGTAGGGGTGGGGGTGGGTTCGAGCCGTCACCCCTCGGCCCTCGGGCAGTCAGTCTCGCGTAGCGCCTCACCCACTCTTGCGTGTTGTAGCCACGAGCTCATATTGATTCGATACATTTAGATTCGTTACATATAGATTAGATACATTTACAGTTTATTTAGATCAGTTATATTTTACTTTAATCTCAAGTTTTGTCACAGTTTCAATAGTTCTTACCATTAACTTCAATTTCAATAAACTCAGTGATCACATCTCATTTTGTTTCATTAATTACTATTTACCCGTTTCCGAATTGGCTTACCGCGGCATACATACGCCGTAACATTTTTTGGTCCTCCGGGCCGGATCGTATACGAAACGGATTACATCACTTTGTGCAGTGAAACAGTGGTTCTTTAGCTACGTTGTGAAGCTTGAACAGTGCAGTGTAGTGCCAGTTAAGTGTTGGTGACAACCGCCCTTGCCTGCTTTCTCCGAAGTCTTCTTTGTCTCCAGCCAACCCCAGCGACTTTACGGCGCCCATAAAGACCCTCAACATCTGCCGACTGCGTTCCAGCCCCATTGTGAACCTCTCGCCTCTGCCAGCCCTTGCGCGCCTCTATGGACACATGTGAGTGAGCCCTTCCTCTTTCACTCTCCTTCAGGGCAACCGCTGACCCCACACTCACTTTCCCTTTCTACACCCTCAGCTGTTCCTTTTATTCTCTTCTGTCAAAACAAACCTAGTAGTAAACTACCCTCGTCGCTAACTGCCATTTGACATTTATTCATTTTGATTGTTTCATCATTATTTAAAGTCGCATTTGATTCACTATTACTAGTACCAGTTTGTTTTAAATTATCATTTCATTTTATTTTCGTTTAGTCTGTCATTACATTTTATAAAATGGTAGGTGATAATGACAATAGTACTCAAGAACTGAAACAACTGGTTCAGAAGAGAGGACAAGCTAAAGCCAAGCTATCTAGATTTAAGACCTTTCTTGACTCATTATCAGACACAACTAGTGTGACAGAGCTAAAACTAAGACTAGCTAGATTAGAGGGTATTTTATCAGAATTTGAAGAAATACAATCACAAATAGAGGTCATTGACACAAGCGACTCACAAGAGGATGAAAGGGAGTCTTTTGAATTGATGTACTACAAATTAGCAGCTCAAGGTGAAGACACTGTGCAGAGTCGGATCCCACAACCTGCCATTGCATCTACTCTCAACAATGGCCCATCAAATACCTCATCCAACAGCCAAGTCCAAGTAAAACTCCCAACAATAGACTTACCCAGCTTCAGTGGCCAGTACGAAGACTGGTTATCTTTTTCGGAAACCTTCAATGCATTGATTCATACCAATGAGTCACTCAATAATGTGCAAAGGTTTCACTACCTGAGGTCATCTTTGAAGGGTGACGCTTCTGAACTCATACAATCCCTGGAGCTTATTGCTTCAAATTACTCAGTAGCATGGAGTTTATTGGAAGGCCGCTACAAGAATAAAAGAATCATCATCCAAAAACATGTAAAGTGTCTGTTTGAGCTCGCTTCTGTAGACAAAGAAGCAGGTCATAGCATAAGGAACTTGCTGGATGGTACACTGAAGCACATCCGTGCCCTAGCAGCTTTAGGCCAACCTACTGAAAGTTGGGACACGTTGTTATTACACTTAATAACATCGAAATTGAACTTCAGCCTACTGCGGGAGTGGGAGCTCTCCACAGAGCCAGACCAGCTTCCGACATTCAAGAACTTGACAGCATTCTTAGAAAGGAGGTGTCAAATCCTGGAAAACGCAAGTGGCAGAGATTCACAAAAACCCACCGCCTTGAGCACTACGAAGACAAGACCAGCACAACGATCCTACCTGTTGGTCCAGAGCTCAAACTGTCGATTGTGTAATGGTGACCATCCCATTTACAAGTGCCAGGATTTGTTGAAACGCCCACCAGGTGACCGTCATCACATGCTAAGGAAGGCTGGAGTTTGCTTCAACTGCCTTAAGCCAGGCCACAAGCTATCAGAATGTTTTTCAAGAGGCTGTAGAATATGCAACAAAAAACATAATACTGTTCTTCACTCATCCGATTCATCATCTTCTCAAGAAACATCATTAAAAGAAGTTCCTGCAGGAGCTATAAATATTCACGCTCGTGAGAAGAAAAACGAAGTTGTAAATGCACACACAGCTATTCATCATCAAAACCCACATCAGGTCCTGTTGTCTACAGCGCTGGTAGACGTTGTGAGCCCCACAGGAAAACAGCTGAGATGCCGAGCCTTGCTTGATAATGGTTCACAGTCCTGCTTCATGACTGAGAACGTGTGTCAAGCCTTAGGACTACGTAAAACCAGAAACGAGTGCCAAATTGTTGGTGTGAACAATGTTCCAATAAGCATGAATGGAACAACTACTTCTTTGCTTAGGTCTTGCGTTACCAGCTACAAAACAAACTTATCATTTGTGGTTGTTCCAAAAATCACAAATGACTTACCCAGAGAACAGGTTAACGTTGAAGGGTTTAAAATACCTGGCCACATCACTTTGGCAGACCCTGGCTTTGCCAGCCCTGGTCCCATTGACTTACTGATAGGCCAAGAAATATTCTATGACATTATCTGCATTGGACAACTAAAATCAAAGGGCTATCCAACATTGCAGAAAACCAGATTAGGTTGGGTGGTAGGAGGGAAGCTGGAGCGAGAGATTAACCAAACAAGTTTGAATCAAACATGTCATCTAACAACGGAACAACATTCGTTGGAGACAAGAGACAACTGCAAGAGTTGTACAACTTCTTCGAGAAGGAAGCACCTGCCATCTCAAAGGCGGCAATTGAAGATGGAATCCAATGGAGCTTCATTCCACTCTATGCACCACACATGGGAGGCTTATGGGAAGCAGCACTTAAATCCCTTAAGCACCATCTCCAGAGGATAGTTGGATCAACAGCTCGTACCTTCGATGATTTAAGCACTATTTTAACACAAATAGAGGCAGTTTTGAAATTTAGACCCATAATTCATACATCCAAATGATCCCATCGACCTAACCACCTCCACTCCCGCACATTCCCTTACAGGTGGCTCACTTACAGCTCTTCGAGAACTTCTTCTGATGCAGATCCCTGAAGGACGGCTTTCCCGATGGCAGAATTTGCATCGCCTGCTACAACACTTTTGGTCCAGGTGGTCGAAGGAATACCTGAACAATCTTCAGCAAAGGGGGAAGTGGAAGCTACAATACCCGTCTCCAGGAAAGGACAGTCTGGTAAGGGTAGTGACAGTAAAGACTGCTGCGGGAGAGGTAAAGAGGTATGTCTCCTACCCATCGAGCAATAAAAGTCCCAAGAGACAATTCAAACTTATGTTTACAATTTACTTAGTTATAGCTATTTTTCCCATTGTCATATCATGTCCTTAACATTAATAAATTAAGCCTTACGTATATAGTTAAATTTACACATAATTAAATTGTCATTAACATTATTATACTTACTTATCTCTTTAACTTGTACATTTCGTAGCATTTCTAATATAGTATCAATTATATCATATAACTATTAATAATCATTTATAAGAATTTCATGATTTGTGTGTATATACCATTTTGCTTTCAATTCTTTGCCTGCTATTTGAAGTAATGCGAATTTTTATTTTTTATACTTAACGAGATTTATGCCAATTTTAGTTATTAAGCTAATATTTTGAAACGTCATTGTTTGTATTATATAACTTTCATTGTTTTATTTGATAACTTTATATGTTTTCATGTTTTAATATAAATCACCATGATGCTCGCATCTGTAATTTTTATCTTGTCAGTTTTGTTCTTATTTCTTACAATTAATTTGTATAGTAAAGAGGCTAGCATTGTTGCCATGTTCAATCTTCATTGTTGTTCACAACGTATTTGATAATGTCTTATTTGCTAATATTGTATATGTATATTTAAAGTGTATGAATATCATGTTTGTCCATGTAGAACCATCATTAGCTTAGACTTGTATTTTTCATTTCATCATATTTAAACTTGTATCATTTTCATTTTTAGTTGTATTTAAAATACCCTTCCGGTATTTTCAAGGTGGGCGGGATGTTCGAGACTGATTTCTACTGTAGGGGTGGGGGTGGGTTCGAGCCGTCACCCCTCGGCCCTCGGGCAGTCAGTCTCGCGTAGCGCCTCACCCACTCTTGCAGTGTTGTAGCCACGAGCTCATATTGATTCGATACATTTAGATTCGTTACATATAGATTAGATACATTTACAGTTTATTTAGATCAGTTATAGTTTACTTTAATATCAAGTTTTGTCACAGTTTCAATAGTTCTTACCATTAACTTCAATTTCAATAAACTCAGTGATCACATCTCATTTTGTTTCATTAATTACTATTTACCCGTTTCCGAATTGGCTTACCGCGGCATACATACGCCGTAACACCCCTCCTGTTGGAGTCGGTTGATCCCCATGCTTCATGATGGGCATTGGCGTCGCAGCTGACCAGAAGGTGCCGCCCCCCAATGGATTGTTTCTCTACCAGGGCTTCTAGTTCCCTGGAAGGGGGTGGATCCTGAGCATCATAGGGAAGGTACACAGAGCTGACGGTGAACTCCCCATGCCCTTCCTCAGTGCTCAGTGTCATTCTCACTGTCGTGATGTCCCTGTAACAGAACTCAAACAGGGGAAATACTTCCATACCATTGCGTACCAAGATACATGTCCTAGCATTATTGGTGGAACAAGAGGAAATTATCTTACCTTTTGCATCGGCCAGTCCTGCGATTCTGCCCTTGTGTAACCAAGGTTCTTGAATCAGGGCCAGGTCGATGTTGTGTGCACTCATGGACTGACAGAGGGCTGCCGAGGCAGCCTTACTGTGGTGCAGATTGGCTTGAATCACCCTTGGCATTGTCCCTAGCCAGCCAAGTTGGAGTCAGAATCGAAGAGAGACATGTCCCCCCCCCGACGTTGATTTGGCCCGAGCAATGGAAAACAAGGGCTGGCCAGTGTGGCTGCCCTCTGCTCCCATGCTCGGTTCATTGCCTAAGGACTCAATGCGGTCCTTAGGTGAAGGTTTTGATGTTTTTGTACTATCTGGGTCCATAGGATTCCCACGATTAGCTAGGGAAATAAATGGTCTAGCCCCGACAGAGCCCCGCATGCCAGGGTAAGCCTATTTGAAACTGGATATCGGCAGGTGTCCAGAGTCCGCATGGTATAGACTGGTCTACCACCAGCCATTCAGCCCTCGGCCCACGCTGTTCCACCTTGGCTTGGTTGGAAGGTTAGGTAGGATAAGGAATTAATGGGATAGGAGTGCTCTCAGCATCGGGATCACACTGAGAGCTGTGGGAAGGTACCCTCCTCCTCCTCATCGGTTATGGGAATGATGAGACGCCGGGCTTGGGACCGGTACAAGCGGAGTTTTAATTTATGTTAGTTATTTATTAGTTTTAAGTGTCAATATGAATAGTCTGGACAATTCTGATTTTGAGCATTTTGTGCAAGGTGTACTTTAAGTGCTAAATGTATTGTTAATGTACATGTAATAATAAGCAAGTTATTAGTAGCAATAATACATTTTATTGATTCATATAGTGATCTATGCTTGAGGCTTACTTTCAAATAAAAAGGTTTGCATATTTACATATTCATATATAAAAAAAAGGTAAAATAAGCTAATAAAAGTTTAAAATGTTATATCTTTTATTTTCCTGTACAGAACAAGAAAAAAAATGAGCAACTAAAAAATATAATTTTGATTTTTTACAATGAATGAACACTTAATGGAAAATAGGCTTTGTATAAATGGTGCTTTAAGGGTTAAACAATTTTTAATATGATCATGTTTATAAAAAAGAAAGTTTCGTAAAGCAGACTTATAAACAATATTTACAGCTTTGTTTTCATTTGTGAAAATGTGCAGGTTCCTTCTGCTTGAAACATGTGAGCACAAAAGTGCTTTGTGGTTAGGTTTGGTACGGTATTTACTTCAGAAGTAGTTTGTTTATTCCAACAGCTGATTAATGAAAGTATTGTAAACAATTGTCAAATTGGTATTACCATAGGGCTTGCATTGATACGTCTTAGAGCCCCTGGGGCAGTGCCCTGATAGAATTTCAAAATAAAGATAGGCCTATGTGTAAACCAGAGACCCTAAGAATGTCCATGCAAAATTTCAGCTGAATGGCTCCAGTAGCTTTTGTGTGATTGAGTAACACACACAGACAGACACCATTAGATTTGTATATAATAAGAAGTAAGATGAATCTAATGGAAATTTACTTTAGGTACATGCCTTGAAATTAAAGATGCAAGAGTAAATGACAGTTTTTAGTTAGTTAACTATGCTTTGTATAAATATTATAAAATTATAAATGTTATTATTTAATTGTAAATTATTCATTTTACAATATTCAGCACTTGTATGAAATTCAAATGTCCTAAAAAGTAGAGTAGATAATAGGCTACAACCATTTTTACATATTTTTTACCTTGATTGATGGGCTGAGTATCATGAATACCAGTTGTTTAAAAAACAAACAAAAAAAGCCAAAGTGTATCTTGACACCAAAATGATTATAAAATTCTTTACGGCTGTTTCCAAAATATTAGCAGGCTTTATTGCCGTTTTTTATTTTAATTATAGTATAATTTAACTTGGTCTTGAGTTGAAATCTGATTTTTCTTTAGATTACTGTTGTATAATTAGCAGAATGTGTTTGAAATGTCCTTAACTGTTGTTAGACTTCAGTTGCTACAGATACAGACGCTAGTGGACATGTTGGTCCGAAGACGACAATACTACCTCGCCATTCAGGCTGTTAACTATCTCCATATACCAGACTCCAGTAGTCACATCCTCACCCACTGGGCATCCTACAAGGTGATTTGGACACTGAATATTACAAGTAAATCATTGGGTAACATTTATATTATTTAATATTTTTTGTGGGTTCAATTTTTTTTTTTTTTTTTTTTTTTTTTAGTTTTAGGATTTAACACATTGTCTGTAACTGACTGCTGACAGTCACAAATATCAATCTGCACATGAGATATATAAATTAATGGACTGCGGAAGACGATTTTGTCAGTCAGCATGATGTGTACTTAGGTCTGACTGTAGACACTAAATAATGCTGACACGAGAGACTAAGTGGTAAGCAATTAGGAGTGCCATTATCAGGGTAACAAACTGTTAACACCACTTGCTGCTGGCACCAGTGAATAAGTGGTATGCAGTTAGTATATATCAACTCAGCTGTCCAGTTCACTACTAGTCACATAAGTTATCCTGAGCTTCTTGTGTCATTATTTTGTTTTGGAGCAGTTTTGAAAGTGATTATTGATGAAGTGCATTAAATGTGTGTCCTTTGTGTTTTGGAAAGGACACTATGTATATATGTGACAGTACCTTTATTTTGTTTTCAGTTCTTTCTTTATACAGTTCATTTAGTGCCGTGTGTTATAACTAGTTTTATATTTTCAAAATAAGTGAGTAGAGTTTGTGTGTTGGAACCTTTCTTGAAATTTGGACAAATTTGATGCAGTGTCAACGTATACATAATTTGCCTTAGCCTTTTCACCACCTAAGTTGACTACAGTCGATTCGTCGTTTATAGTGCTGAGCGTGTAAACCGGCTTTAGTCCAGGGTGGCAGAAAAACTTCTCCGTTGGCTGGGTAAGTCGACTATAGTCCCAAGTGGCTAAAACAGCGTTCTTTGTTTTATGGTTACTGCTGCAGCTATGTGGCGAATTGTTGAACTAACGCAAGTCATATGGCGTGTGTTTTATAGGCTCCAGTCGTCTGCCGGTGCATATTTGTTTACGTTTTGGTCTTGTTTTCACTGTGTCTACTATTAATTGTTCGTATGTGTAATTGTATTTTTTATTTATTATTTTGCTAAATTTAGTTTTAAGTTATTTTTTAAGTTAGTTGAGTGTTATATTGGTGTGCATTTCATCAACTTTTAGGCAAGTATGTAGGCTAATAGTTTGTTCACTATTTCATAACCTGTTGTAACCTTTCTGGGCTTTATAAAAATGTCACATATTGAGATAATAAATGATAGTGAAATAAATGAATACCTGAATAAATATAATGATGATTCAGATTTTGAAGTAGATGACCTAAGGGCTACAAGTAATGTTGTTTTTCTTCGGAAAGTGATTCAGATGTTACAGTTGTGGATAATAGGCCTAGACCTTCTGTTTCTAACCAAAACAATGATTTGATGTGGAATCAAGTTGTAATAGGCTCTGACATTGTTTTGGGAAACATACCTAGATATTTATATATTTGATTTGATGAAAAAATTTGATAATTATGTGTTTAGCGTAAATAGGCAATTTTTTAACACTTTTATTATTACTATAAGTCTTTATTGTGTTCTTATTTTTATTTGTGAGTATGGTTCAAAAATATTTAATATTCTAAAGTTAGTTTGGAAACTTGGAACAGTTGTGTTAAAAAAAAATTAAAAGTGAGTGTAGTGAATAGTTGACACTATTGAATCTTGGATAGATCATTTGCATATATAACAAATTGGAGATTTTACAAACCTAATGGTAAGTTTCCCAAATTTACTGTTTAACAATTATTCTGTGTGATCATATTATAAGCATTTGCCCAAAAATTAGGGAAAAAAATGCCTGACTTAGTAAATAAATTTATTTTATAATTTGAAAAAAAATAAATTTCTGTAATTTTCTACCAAAAACTATATTTTATTGGCAGAAATATAATAAATAACTTAAAAATATTGCTCAAACATTGTTTATAGTACATGTAAGGTACAAAATATGTATGTTTAAAAATTTTAAAAAAAATAATAAAATAAGGTAAAATTGCAAAAAACTCCAAGAGTATGGAGTTTTTTATTCGTGGCGAAAAGGTACACTTATATGAAAGATAGATCTTTCAATTTTTTTTCTTTCGCTTTGCCAAGAAATAATTTTGTCAGATGATAATATGTGACTATATGAACCAAATTGATGTCTAATCTTTTTTATATTTCGTCTAACTTCAAAAATATTTTTTTTTTTTTTTTAATTTTATTATTTTGTTATTTTTCCTGAGTAATGTCAGTCAACAATTATTTGTTTTCTAAAGTCCTATTCCATAACTAAGACATAGATATAAAATGTATTAATTTGTGATAATAAATAGGAACATTCTATTTTTTAACTAGAACAATGCTCTGAAGATGAAAAATGTCTTGGTCTTCAAGGCTGTACCCATTTAAAAGCTGGCCTTCAAACGACATCACCCCAAAAATGTTCTGGCTATTAGAGTGTAAAATAATGATTTGAGAACAAAAACTTATTCTTTATGAACATTTAACAAATTCTTAACCCATTGAGGTAGTAGGTATTCTAGCCTTCACAGCACTACTGGCAGCATTTAAAATCATTAATAATGCAAGGTTTCAGTTAAAAATTTGTAAAAAATACAATATAATAGATAGAAATATGAAATCTTTACCTTTTTATATAAAAACAAATTGTCTTTAAACTACATAAATGACTAACTGATTTTCATATAAATTTATTTTGCAATTAGTGTTTATTTATAAAAAAATAAATAAATAATGTATAAAACTTAAAAAAAAACCATTTTAATTTTTTTTTACTATTGAAATCTTATTTAATCACTATTTTCTGAAACCTTATAATGTTATTTACATAGAAAACAAATTTCATACACATTGATAGTATAATAACATGCCAAAAAAATTATATAATGTTACTTACAGATCTTCTGTTTGTAGGTTAGGCCTACTTGTGCTAGGCTGAACAAATGTATAACTAGACTTACCTATTTCGTCATCTGAAGGAGCAACAAAATCATCATCTGAACAGATGTTGTCAAAAACACTTACAATATTATTATTTCCAATATCACTTTCGTAGTCAATGCCTACTTCAATTTGTAAACTAGAATTTGCTCTCTTAGCACTGGACACAATTACATCGTCTTCACTTCTGTCACTTACAGTTGACTCATTACTACAGCTATAATCACTATCTAATTACATTTCCACTTCATCATCATTTAATTCTTTTGTACGATCCATAATTCAAATAATTAACGTAAATTTAAATCAAATAAATCAAACATAAACACATGACAACAATACTAGGTCAATGGCAGACAGCTAAGACAGCACACTAACGTAAACAAACAATAAATCGAAAACTGACACTGAGTTTAGCCAACACGCAAATCAAAATTCAGCTGTATATTTGTATTCCCAAATACTTACACGAGAGCATTCAAACGCTATCTGTTGGATTTTTAAAGAACTACGTGAGCAATAGCGTTGCTAATAGCAGTACGAGCCCAGCTCGTATGTCGGCATTGAGTCCGGAACGGCCGGCACGAGCTGAGCTCGTATGTCTACCGCAATGGGTTAAGAGTTAAATCATTATAATTATCATCATAATGATTATAAGTATCATTATAATCATAATGTATACGTTGTAAAAATGTATACAAGATCTGTCTGTGAAGAACTCTAAAATATTGTAAATAATGTTTGATAGCACATTTCTGAATATAACTGTACAGTAGTTCTATAGTTCTCTGGAAAAGATTATCAAAAATACTTCTTATCAAGTCTTTTTTTTTAATTGTGAAAAAGTCCACAGTAATCTGGGTTTGTTGCAGGTAAACCAGCTTAGGTTGGATTCTGACCAGATTGCGCAAGAAATTGCTGAAAAACTTGGCCGTACAGCAGGAGTATCTTACACTAACATCGCTAAAGAAGCAATCATAAATGGGCGGACCGAACTTGCTATCAAAGTTAGTCTTGTCTAAAGTTGAGGTTTTATGGACAGAATATAGTGCTTAGTGATCATGTGCCTGTTAGGTATTAGATACGCTTTCACATAGTATAGTTAGATACTAAAAGTGCAGTGAATCTTTGGATAAATATTAAGATTCCATAAATCATTTAATTTTGATCAAGTATGTGCTTGATTGATTTAAGTTAAAATAAAACTACTAACTTTTTGGCACATGAAGGCTCATGTATTTTTGTGGTATATATACATCGTATGGCTTTCATTGGCCAGCTACCAAACCAATAAGAGATTAAAAATTAAATTAATGAAAAATATCGTAGTAAAATCTACAGTACAAAGTACTTGTGTTTTAGTGTTTAAATATTGATCTACCATCACAGAGCTAAATCCCGGTTTCGTAACCATTCAACACCTGCTTCTCCGATTGAATGAAGACCATCTTATTCCCCCCCCTGAAAAGATGGTCATAGGGTCTGATACCAGAAATCAAGTTACCGCACAGTCGATTTTGGCAAAACTTTATTTGAGAATAACTGGGAAGCTAATTGAAGATGTGATTTTCTAGGTTAATTCACCCTGCACGTTGTGGCAAATCTTGCAAAATGGGGAGATTCTGAGTACATACAATTTTTTTCAATTCTCTGGAAAGTGCATCTTTGCATCTTAAATCTGGAGGAGTTATGTTACACAGCACTCAAAGCCATGGTAGAGGTATTGCAATTAAGGGGCCGCTGATAGCCCTATTTTATGGTGGGTAAATATAACACAACTCTTTTAATTACTGCAATATACCATTCAGGGCATAATGAAACATGTTTTTTTAATTGCATTATCTCTCTTAAAGTCGAAGTCATAGACCTGACCCTTTGCAATGCGGTCACTCTAGGCCTCATTGACAACTGGCGGGTCTCTGACGAACCTTCTCTTTCTGATCATCTGTACATTCGTTTTGATATCAAAGCTAAAATGTCAGCCTTTTCCTCTCCTCACCGAAATCCTAGGCGGACGGACTGGGAGTCCTATGCTGCGGAACTTTCGGCCATTGCGGGATTGGGTCCCGGGGGGGGGGGGGGGGGTAGAGTACGAATAAGGTCTGTCGTGGAACTAGAGCAGGCGGCATCCTGTTTACAGGATGCGATCCTCGAAAGTTACCACGACAACTGTCCAATTTCAAACACACTGCCTTTGAATACCACTGTACGTGTATGGTTGGGCGGGTGGGCCAATACCACTGTACGTGTATGGGTGGGTGGGTGGGTCGATACCACTGTACGTGTATGGGTGGTCGGGTGGGTCAGTGCCACTGTATGTGTATGGGTGGGCGGGTGGGTCAAAATCCCTGGAAGCTAAGAAAAGGCGCGTTAGAATGCTTTTTAATCGCTCTAAGGTGGCCAATTGTCGAGAAGAGTATCGTTTAGCTCTTAACGACTACAATTCATCCATTCGTGATGCCAAGAAGGCTTCATGGCAAACCTTTTGTAGGGGCATTGACTCCATCAAAGAGGCAGCCAGAATCCAGAAAATCTTGGCTAGCGAACCTATCAACCCCATGGGCAGTCTTAGAACCAGCTCAGGGGAATTGACAACTTTACCTGGCGAAACGCTCAAGCTCCTTCTGGAGTGTCACTTCCCAGGGAATCTCGTTGACGATGCTCTGGAAGTCTCTGGCCCTCGAGAGATTAGCCCTATACCTAGGGCAACTCGAGAGGACTGGAGGCAAGCTAGACGCATAGTCACCGTTTCCAAAGTTAAATGGGCAATCGACAAGTTCAGCCCATTTAAATCCCCAGGAGGCGATGGCGTCTTTCCCGCACTGTTGCAGAAGGGCCCACCGAACCTCCACTTTCTACTTTGCGAAATCTTCAGGGCGAGCCTTGCCTTCGGGTATATTCCTCAGTCCTGGAGAGTTAGCAAAGTAGTTTTTATTCCTAAGCGGGGTCGTGGCGACTACACAAACGCCAAATCCTTTAGGCCAATTAGTCTTTCCTCGTTTCTGGTGAAGACCATGGAGAGACTCGTAGAATTTCACATTCGAGAAGGGGCGCTTAAAGACTCCCCTTTACATCGAAATCAACATGCGTATCTCCCGGGGAAGTCTTGTGAGTCTGCCCTCCATTGTTTGGTCAGGCACCTTGAACATTCCCTGGAGAACAAAGAAATTGCTCTAGGAGCCTTTTTGGATATTGAGGGGGCATTCAACAACACCTCATATCAGTCAATTATTCGTGCGCTGGGACAATGTGGTGTAGAGCCTACCATCTGTAGGTGGGTCGACCACATGTTACGGGGCAGAAGAATTCAATCAACCCTTCTAAGTGAGGTGGTGGAGATTTCTGCGAGCCGAGGATGCCCGCAGGGGGGAGTTCTATCACCCCTCCTGTGGGACCTGGTGGTGGATGATCTCCTAGTCAGTCTCACGGATAAGGGCATTTTCATACAGGGCTATGCGGACGATCTCGTCCTACTGGTCCGTGGCAAGTACCAGGGCACTGTTACGGACATCATGAACGACAGTCTGGAAGCAGTGAACTCCTGGTGTGTAAGAGAAGGGCTTGCAATAAACCCTTCCAAGACAGTAATAGTTCCCTTCACCAGGAAAAGGGTTCAGGGCTCCTTCAGAGGCCTGGGCCCTTGGTGGAGTGTCTCTGCCTGTTTCATCGTCGGTTAAGTATCTGGGAGTAATCCTTGATCAGAAACTGACATGGAACTTGCATCTTGATAAAGTCATCCGCAGAGCTAAGTGGTCCTTTGTGACCACTAGGCGCTGCGTGGGCTCCACATGGGGCCTGTCACCCCATGTCTGCCACTGGCTTTACACAGCGGTCATCAGACCACAAATTACTTAAATTAAGTTCAGTTGTGCCCATTTTGAAAAAGCCCAATTCATATAAATTAGACAACCTAAGACCGATAAGCCTGGTTTCTGTTTTTTCTAAATTATTTGAAAAAATAATGATGATAAGATTTAATAACTTTTTAATGAGAACGAACTTTTTAAGCAGTAAACAATTTGGTATTATTAAAGGGAGATCTACTGAAAGTGCATTAATTACAGTAACAGATTATATTTTCACCGGTTTAAACTCGCAACTTAAAACAGTTGGCCTCTTTATTGATATAAAAAAGCATTTGATATGGTGAATCATGAAATTCTTCTAACAAAATTAGAGCTAGCAGGAATTAGAGGTGTTGCTCTAAACTGGTTTAATAGTTTTATCAAAGAAAGGAGACAACAAGTAAAAATTAACAACACTTTTAGTGATTCAAAAATTGTCCAAACGGGTGTCCCTCAAGGTTCTGTGACCTCAGCCACCCTTTTTCTCATTTTTATTAATGATTTGTTGAACCTTAATTTCCATGGAAATATTATCGCTTTTGCAGATGACATAGCACTTTTTTATACTCACAAAGACCTTAATTCACTAGAAATTTTAATCAACAATGATCTTTTAATACTCAGAAAATGGTGTTCTGCAAATAAAATGCAGGTTAATGTAAATAAGACCAAGTTTATAACTTTTGATTTTCTTGGTTTTGATCTACCCTCCCCCTTGATATTTCACTCCACATCCTGTAATTTCCAATTATGTACCTGCCAGCCCTTAGAAAAAGTAAAAACTATTAAATATTTGGGAATTTTGCTCGACGAAAAATTGACTTTTGAACCTCATATATTAGATTTACACGCAAAACTAAGATCACAAATTAGAAAATTTTATTTTTTGAGAAATTTTTGTAACTTGACACTCTTGAGATCACTATATTTTGCTCTCATCAACTCAAGACTGCAATACGCTTTACCATGTTGGGGAGGAACATACAAAACATTAATAGATAAGTTAAGAACCACGCAAAATTACTTTTTACGTATAATTCTTAAAAAAACCAAAAGAACAACTTCTTTTCCATTATTTCAACAATTAAAAATTTTACCCTTTCAGCATCTTTTCGTTTTTAAAGCTCTGAGATTATTTTATATCAGAAGTGGGAATAGAGAAAACACAACGCCAAACCATTTCCACAATACAAGAAGTCTTGTAAATCACTGTTTTAAATTACCCAAAGTCAATAAAGTTATTTTTCGTCACTCCTTTCAATATCTAGGTCCAAAATATTTCAATCAGTTGCCACTTCAAATCAAAAATACGAGGGCCGTTTTTTTTTCAACCTCCGATCGCACGCCATGATGGCTAGAAAGGTCACAGACCGGCCCTGTGCGCAGCAGTTGATCGCGCATCTTCCCCACTACAACTTTTGTCACTCCCGAGTTCAAGTAGCCAGTTTGCGCTTAGCTGCAGTCGGGTAAACATGGCCGCGTCTATTGATTCTCCCACCAAATGCGAGTTGAGAAGTGTTATTCGTTTCTTGCAAGCAGAAGGGAATAGTGCAGCAGAAATCCATCGGAGAATGTGCCGTGTTTACGGAGAAAACATTATGAGTGAAGGTGTTGTGCGGGAATGGTGTCGTAAGTTTAAAACTGGCCGAACCGACGTGCATGATGAAGGAGGTCAAGGACGCAAGTCTGTCGCTACAGACGATCTTGTTGAACGAGTTGACAAAGTGGTTAAAGGAAACCGTAGATTCACAATAAGTGCTTTGTCTTTGGAATTTCCAGAAGTGTCGAGATCTTCTCTGTACTCTATTGTTTCTGAACATTTAGGCTACAAAAAGATTTGTGCTCGCTGGGTGCCAAAGATGTTGAGTGACACCCACAAAACTCGCCGAATGGCGTCCTTGACCTCCTTCATCATGCACGTCGGTTCGGCCAGTTTTAAACTTACGACACCATTCCCGCACAACACCTTCACTCATAATGTTTTCTCCGTAAACACGGCACATTCTCCGATGGATTTCTGCTGCACTATTCCCTTCTGCTTGCAAGAAATGAATAACACTTCTCAACTCGCATTTGGCGGGAGAATCAATAGACGCGGCCATGTTTACCCGACTGCAGCTAAGCGCAAACTGGCTACTTGAACTCGGGAGTGACAAAAGTTGTAGTGGGGAAGATGCGCGATCGACTGCTGCGCACAGGGCCGGTCTGTGACCTTTCTAGCCATCATGGCGTGCGATCGGAGGTTGAAAAAAAAACGGCCCTCGTATAAAGCATTTCAAACACTTTTGCAAAGAAACAATCACTTGGCTTTCTTCACAACAAGATGTAGAATATCTTAATTATGTCTTAGTATAATTAAGTAGTATAATTAAGTAGTATATAGTAGTATAAATAATTGTTATTTTCTTAAGAGTAGTTTTCTATATAAGATGTAACTTTAACCCATTTATTAGGCATAATTATTACCTACTTATTATTAAATATTTTATGTATTCACTATTTTCATATTCATTACAATTTAATTTCATGTATTACTTAACTTACATCATATTACTTATACATCTACTAATATTATTTTCTTCTTTCAAAATTATTATTTGTAAGTAGTTGAACTAACAGATGTTACAGTTGGCGATTTTCTTTTCTAACTAAGTATTCTAAATGCTAGACTCTGATCTACTATGTTAATGTATTTTATATTTTGTATAGTTTCAACTGGTCACGCTACTGGATAAAGTGACCAGTTTAATTTCTCGCTTTTTCCATTATTGTATTGCTGCCTATTACTTATGGGAAATAAATTCATTTATTCATTTTATTCACCTACAGGGCTTTGATCTGGTGGCCTAAGGTCAATCAGGTAACTGTCCGGGGTAGGCTTTCTAGCCTACAAAGACTTGCCTGCATGTGCATGACAGGGGCCTTTGGGTCGACCCCTTCTATTGCACTGGAGGTTCTTCTCAACCTGCCGCCCCTTGATCTCTTCATTATTGGGGAGGCTCGGGCGGCGGCTTATAGGCTTCAGCTAACTGGCCACTGGAGGGGGTCCTGTACAGGTCACTCCTCAGTGGCCAATCTAGTGAACGATGAGGTACTCTCAATGAAGTTTGACTTCATTGGGACTAAGTACCTTTTCACTAGACCCTATACTGTGGATTTCAGGTCGAGTACTGGGACGGTGTTAGTAGCCCGGTTTCTTCTCACGACCGAATTGTATGGTTCACAGACGGGTCTAGAATGGGCAACAGAGCTGGATTTGGTATCTATACTGGCGACCCTAGGACCAACGCTAGCGTGAGCCTGGGAGCGTATGGCACCGTTTTCCAAGCTGAAGTCACCGCAATCCTTCATTGTGCCGCCCAGGCGGTCGAGAGAGGGGTTTGCGGGAAATATATCCACATCCTCTCAGACAGTCAGGCGGCCTTAGGGGCTCTTGACTCCTGGAAGGTCTCGTCTGGTCTAGTCTGGGAATGTGTGGAGTCCCTCAGCATCCTGGGTTCAAGAAATCAGGTCTTGCTGGAATGGATCCCAGGACATAGGGGATTAGAAGGCAACGAGCAGGCCGATGCCTTGGCTAGGGAGGGTGCTCTCAAGCCCTTCATTGGTCCTGAGCCGGCCTGCGGCGTTTCGATTGCAGCTGCCAAAACAGCAATTAAAAACAGGGTCAGCGCCAGACATCTGGAAAGATGGCGGCGGTTCCCAGGGCAAAGACTCGGCAAGGTTCTTGTCAAGAATCCCTCCCAGAAGTTGACAAAGTCACTTCTTGGGTTAAGTAAACCGCACATTAAGCTGGTGGTGGGACTCATCACCGGCCACGGCAAATTCCGGAGGCATCTAAGAACGGTGGGACTCTTTACGGAGGATCCCATCTGTCGCCTCTGTGGGGAGGACGAAGAGTCGGCAGAACACATTGTCCTGGAGTGTGAGGCCCTTGGTGCCAGAAGAAGAGCACTTTTTGAAGGCTCACCCCTGGGACAGTTGGAAATTACTAATCTAGTGAAGAAGCTCCTTGACTTGGTCAAGGGTTGCCAGCTTTACGATGATTAGGCACCGGGATTGGCACAAAAAGCCTTAGGCTTCGTTGCAAGGGTTGGCTGGACCAACTATATATCCCCACTTAAACTAACTAACTAACTAATTGCATTATCTTTAAATATCACTGAAGTGAAATATTGTTTTTTAATATAAAGTTTAGGAACTATTGAGCAATACTGTACTGTCATTAAGTACCTTAGTTATTTCCTGTTTGGAGTTGTTACTCTCACTCAGCAATCCACTGCAGCTGTCACTCTCACCACTCAGCCACTTGAAACAGCTGTTACTTATTTATACTGAATCGGCACTGGTGGCGCAGTGCTGTAACTCAGCTACTTGGAGACAAAGTGTTTGGGAGATTATAGGCGATAGGTTCAATGTTTGGTTCTCTTAATACCGACACGGCATCCGCTCAGTGGTTGTCATCAGCGTAGACACTACTAGAGAAGTCAGGAGTGTCTGTGTTGAATGGTAGTCAAGGTTCAAATGTTGTGTAGGGAAGAGAACTGAGCGTAAAACTTGTCAGTTAGCTTAAAATCAGACCAACACTATGTGGTTCGGATTCCACGTGAAGTTGTAGGTCCCATAGTTGCCCTGGCTATTGAGCTATCAATAAATAGTCCTTTCTGAGCTAAGTCGAACTCAGATAGTAACAATGACTACACTCGTTCATCTACACTCATCACACTCATTCACTCCTCATATTCGCCCATATCTCTACAACCGGCGTCTTAGAGATGAATAAGAATAATTTACCAGCTGATATCCCACATATGTAAACGACATATCTGACATGTTTGAGTATTGAATACAGAAGTTTTTTATTGTGTTGATTTTAAATTTTACCTAACCAATATTGAATAGTTGTTGAAATTTATTAAGTCCGACAAAATCTATTGCATCAACATATGTCTGATGATACGTAAAGTTCTTAATTGATTTAAGAATTGAAATCTTAGATGTAATTTTCTGTCTCCACCTTCTCTCAATAAAACATGGCTCAGAAAAGTAACAACAAAAAAACTAGCCTATATCTAACTAGATTGCATGAAAGATCCAAACTATCTGAATCGAAGCAAAATAAAAGAAAAAAATTAAGTAAAAAATGATCTTTGAAAAGTAAATGATCTCCTGTAACATAAAACATAAAACCTTAACATAAAAAATCTCACTGTCCCTGAAAGGTGAAGTTAATTAGGATTTTAAATGAAAATATTTAGTACTTACAGACCAAATAAAGAAACTTAAAACAAAAGGAATTAGAGGAATAACTGTTGTATGTTTATTTCTCAATATCAGTAAATTCGGCAGTGTTTACATGCATTCATTATTTCATAGTGTATTTTGTACACTTTCATTTACTGGATATTATTTATTGCAAACTGAATGTCATTGTTTATTAATCTGTAAAATATTTATGTATATTTATTGTTATCATATTTATGTATTTGTTAATTGAGCAATTTTAATTTGTTATGTTGTTTTATTATGTTAATTTTAAATTTTACCTAACCAATATAGAAGCCTAACTAGCTAATGATAATTACAACCGCATTCAAACCAAACCAAGTAGGACCGATCATGATAACCAAATATGAAACCAAACCAAGTAGGACAGGATAGCTATGAAAGAGAAACTGTTGAACTGTACCACAAACAAATTGTAGCCGATCGTTTGCTTTACTATTGTAGTTCCTGTGCGCTGGTCACAATCTTAGCATATTTCCATTCTTCATTGATAACTGGAGTATAAGCTTACTTTTGATCCCAACCAACACATCTAAGACAAAACATTATTACTGAAGATCTCTGAAAATTATTGCTGAATAAAACAAGAATGTTTCCTTTAGGTTTTAACTGCATTATTTTGATTTTTAACAAAAATAATTCAGTTTAGTTAATCAGTAATTGATAAATCAATACTTTTTGTAGCTGTTAGATTATGAGCCCAGAGCAACGTTACAAGTGCCGATACTACTGGGTTTGGGCAAGGTGGAGGGTGCTCTCGTAAAGGCCATTGACAGTGGCAATACAGACTTGGTTTACACGGTCCTCATACACCTCCACGAGAATATGCAGCTGGCCAACTTTGAGGTAAGTTTACCACAGCTAAGTGTTTCCACAGCTAAAACTTCATATACGTTCTTGATAGTGAATTTGTTGTCCTTTTCTTGAGTTTTTTGTATTTTGAGACTCTCTAACTGATGAGTATTTATAATATGAACGATAAGCATATTTTGTCCTTTTTGCAAGGGTTCAAGAGAAAGTGTGTAAACAATAAAAATAAAATCTTATATCATACATTGAAATCATCAAAATCAGAAAGTATGTCAAGTATGGAAGTATACGTTTCATAATACTTTCATCATATTTAAAAAAATTGTTATCTTGGTAAAGTTATAAAAACTTCTTTTACTTTGTTTTTCAAGTTCCAACTGACCAAGCAAAATAATAGAATTATCAATATTAAATTTTAAAATAGCAAACATTTGGAAAATCTTGTATGGATTAAAATATAAAAGGGTTTTATTATATGTTTTACAAAAATTAAAACTACACAATAGTATACAACTAAACAATTCAAAAACTGCTCCTCATATTGGAAATATTTACAATTTAAAAATAATTGCATGAATAAAAAAATTAAATTATTGGAATTTTGAAGCACAATTACTTTAAAATTTTTACAGTATATATTTACACTATATGCATTATGTATACAAACATCCACACAAGCATTCTATAGAAAGGAAAGGAATTCTCCAGAAATTCCTCTGCAAACATCAATTTCATCAATAAATTATAAAATAATATTTAATTTCATTTGAACATAGTTCAACGCCCATTTCTACGTTTTGTATGAATCAAATCAACAACAACAACATACTCATATCAAATGGAAGCCATTGATACTAACATAATCAAAATTACTTGTTTTGCGATCACATTATTTCTTTACAGAAAACAATACGGTCAAGCATGGAAATAAACAACGAAGCTTGTCATTCAAAATGAGCTACCCGATGTGTGCAAAGGAGTTTAGTTTAACTAAAACTATGTTTGAGCATCGATGCCGCTATATCACAATCATATCGTGATGGGAATCTCGCTTGACTGCATTCCCGAGATGTAAATAGTGATGTGTTTTATGTCAGATAATAGTGATGATGTGACTTCTGGAGATAATAGTGAAGACATACCTCTGCTCCTATTGTTGGGCCTAGGTTATGTCAGCGATACTAGATGTTAAGTAGTCTATGATTATTCATGAATTACTATGTATTTTTGATAATTTAGAAGTTTGTGTTTTATTATTATAAAGTGTCATGAACATAAGACGTAGTTTACTCTGGTTATAGAATAAGATGTAAGAAAATTTTGAATTTTTGGGTGTTGCAAGCCCTCAGATAGAAATGTAAGGTTAAATATCTCATATAAATCATTATATAAAAATAAATTTTGATTTATAAATAATTTTGTATTGCCATATAAACTAAAGAAAATTAAGCCATGAATCTGATATACAAAAGTTAAGGGATGCCAACATCTTTTCTTGATTTCAGATGAAAATTCGACAATTTCCTTTGGCTCAGTCTCTCTACCTGAAGTATTGTAAAGAGCACAATAGAGAGAGGTTGCGGAACATCTACATGCAAGAAGATGATCACAGTGCTCAGGCTGCATGCTTTGTACAAGATGCCTATGATCCCAAGGTTTGTTATAAGTCAAGGCATAAACTGTTATTGGTTAAATTATTTTTTTATATCATGATTTTAAGAGAAAGACCTTCTTGAAAGTAAGCATTAAAGTATGAAAAATACCTATTATATAGAGTTGAGAGTTTTATGATTGATATTGTTAGGGGTTGAATTTTCTTTATAATGTACTGCTGAGAATCCAATTACTGGAATGTGTGATCAGATTAGCAGCTGGACACAACCTATTCACATATTATGTGCATTATCTCGTGTGTTTTCCAGTTGAATATTACAGCACTTATTTTTAACATACTTTATAAACTAATTGTCACTAGAGAGGGCCCCATGAGATTAGATTATTTCCAATTGGTTTTGGTTTATTGAAACAAAATATAAATTAACCCTTTTAGTGCCAGAGGATTTTTTTCAAAATGCGCTCTGCTAGAGCCAGGCATTTATTCAAAGGGTGTACCTGCCAGTGCCAGATTGTTTTAAACCAGTTTTGCAATGTATCACTAAACCGCTTATATTTCTGTTATTTTTCACTCAATCTTAATGATTTTTTCACATTATTGTAGGTAAACAATCAGCCTACCAATATTAAGTACTAAACTTGACATTATAAAATAGAAACTTATTTTTATTACAAAAAATGTACTTACCAAAAAATACCTTTTTCTTTTTTTTTAGAGTTTGGACCCTAGTATGATATTGTAAAAAAATGCTGGACTCTATTGAAACACTTCATTTTATTTAGTATTTAGTTTTAACCCTTAAAACGCCATTTTCCATTGAGCGCTAATTTATTGTAAAAAATCAAAATTATATTTTTTAGTTGCTCATTTTTTTTATTGTTCTATACAGGAAAACAAAAGATATGATAACATTTTGAAACTTTTATTAGCTTACTTTACCTTTTTTCTTATGTATATATATGAATATGTAAATAAGCAAACTTTTACTTGAAAGTAAGCCTCAGGCATAGATCACTTATACAGTATGAAGCAATACAATATATTATTACTATTAATAACATATGTATAATTGAGTACATTTACTGATAAAGACAGGGCCTGCACATAACACATATAATAAAAAATAAGTAAATATATATAGCACTTGAATACGATGTATTTAGTACCTTCCACAAAATCAAAATCGGCCAGATTATTCATATTGACACTTAAAACTAATAAATTATTAACATATATTAAACTAAAGTAATGATAAAAACAACTAAATTCACAGTTTCAAAGTGGTGAGGCGGTGGACAATAACAACCACTCGGCTTGACAGTAGCTGCACGTTAGGTGGCACAGCGGGAATATACACTGCCAGACAAAAACCAGTCTCGTAGTGATTGAAATGCTAACAAAGATCACAAGTCTCTCATGAGTCACTGCCCATAACCCAAACGCACTACCGGATTACATTATTACGAAAATATTATTTTTGTAATTATTATGCGTATATGCACTTACGGCGTATAGAGCAAAGTCAACATATGCGCTTACAGCGTGATAAGGGTTAAACATACTGTTAAAATTGTACAGCAAAATGTTCATAAATAAAGTTGTGGCAAGTTTTTAAAAACAGCACAGTTCTTAAAAGCCACACACAAAACAGTTCATTATTTCACCAAAATTATAAAGTTCAGTAAAAATACAAATAAAATTAAAGAAGTTAAAGGAATTTGTAAATTTGACATTTAAAAATGTTAAAAAGTATGTTCCAGTAAACCAATACTAAAAAAACAAACTTAAAACTTGTTCAAAAACTTAGCAGTGATGGAAAGGAAAGCATTTGGGATGCAAACCTTTCTTACATTTTTTCTCTTCCCTCCAGCCTTTGTGCTTCTCCCTATCATTGGGAATTTTTTCAAAATAAGTATCAGGATTTGCATCTACTCTGGAACCTTTAGCAGTGCGCCTTGGTGTAAGATTTGTTAGGTCAGCCACATTTGGTCTAGACTCTAGCTGCAAAAGCCACTCTCTTGATAGGTCATCAACAAGAGATATAGTATAGTCTAGTCTGGTTACTGGTTTGTCACTACTTATATAAAATATATGAGTTCAAAATCATACGCTGAATAAGATTGAAAATTTTTTCCACAACTTCATACTTTTACGGTCATCCAAATATTCATATAGCATATGGTCGCTACCATCTACGCCACCCATAAAGTCGTTATAATTCCTTATAAGCTTTGGTTTATTTGTGATATTTATTGTTGTCCCCCTCCTTTTTGCTCGTCTTTCATTTTCTGCTATACCTTTGCTAGTCAGTAACAGCACTTTTTTTAGAGTTCTTTTGGCGATATCCAACCATCAACAAATTATTTTTTCTTAAATATTTTGTTTGGCCAACATTAAAATTTGCTCTCATACATTGTGAAATTACTTTCCTTGACATTCTCAGTGTACCAGTAAGGTAGGTATTCTGATCTTTAAAAATATTTGCAAGTTTTATTGAATTTAAAAAATTATTGACAAATACGTGATACGCCTTATTGAGCAAATTTCCTAAATTTAGAAGCTTCACAACTACAAAATATCACAAACCATTCTCTTTTACTTTATTTTGATAACTTTCCTGGAACCTTTGTTAAAAAAAAATGAGTAACAATAATGAGTAACAGCGTCGCATAGGGACCACAACTTAATTCCCCACCTGTGCCGTTTGTTTTGCATGTATTGAAGTAGTTATGGCCTACCCTTAAAACTGATCATATTCTCATCTATAGATAAACATTCTCCACGAGTGTAATACAATTTAGAATCTCGGTTGGCATGATCAATTAGAGGCTGGTATCGTGCACAGGGGTCATAGCCTCGCTCATTAGGTTTAAGCAAGGAGTGTGAGTCAACTATGTGAAAAAAAAAGTAGGATAGCCTGGAATCTATTCCTAGTGAACATCCTTGCAAACCATGGTATAAACTGACTACTTGACGAATGCCAATACATATAAATGGCAGGTTTTGGATTCAAACCCATATTTATCATCATTGCGAGAAATGCTTCAATTTCTTCTTTTGTTACAGGCTTCCACACTTTAGACCTACTATGTCTTTTTAGCCTATGTAAGTTTGCATCAATGAATTCTGGGCATATAAATTTGTATATCTAACAAATATTTCTAAAATTACAGTGGTAAAGAACAATCTAAAATAGATTATTGGTGCTAAGTTTTTAGCGGAGCCATGTTTATCCCTGTTATCTCACTAAATTGTAAATTTTGTCTATTACCTGGGTCATTGTTGTTTCCTTCAGTCACCTCAATCCAATCTGATTCATCTTCACTTTTTTGATTTGAAGGACCAGGCACAGCTACTCTGTTCAATCTAGGTCGATGTGTAGGCCTAGTCTGAGAAGAAGTTGTAGGCAACTGCGTGTTGGCTGAGTTTTCATCAGAATCGGAACTTTCTTGCAAGTCTATATTGCTATTAGTAAACACTGTAAGCCTACAATCTAAATCAACATTAGGATCGTAATTAGGATCACTGTTATTGTCGTCTACCACTGAACTCGATTCACTTTCTTGCTGATCACTTTCTACGTTTGAAACATCAGATATAAAGTCATCATCTAAGTAATCTTCTTTAAGAACTCTTCTTACACCACCTTTACTTAATGGAGATCTAGATCTATCCATTTTTAGGCTGTGAACACAACATAACCACAACAACAATCATACGTATGCAAAGTACGAAAGACTGGCTTGTAAACAAACATGCCCACTGCCAGCTGTATTCGCCGTCTGCCGACAGATGTCATAACTTTTTACATTGAACTATAATAAAATGTTATAATTACATGCTATTTTCATGGATTTTATGAAAAAGCATGTATTTACAACTAATAATACGCTTTCATAACATTAAAATGTTATTTTTTAATTTTTAATGATTTTTTTTGACTTCCGAATAACAGGTACTAAAAGGGTTAAAACAATAGTTTTTTGTATTTAACAGATGAATCTGAGTATAAAATTGAAATCTCAGGGGCTCTAGTCAATTCTGTTATATTTATAAAAAAAAATGGTCAAGATTAAAATTGTACCTTAATAAATAAAGCTGTTCTTTTTATTTGAATTTATTATTGGCCTTGTCGAGAATCAAATTCATTATGGCGGCAGTTATAGAAGGAAAAGCTAAAATAGATAGGTTTTCTCTTCCTTTGCCAAACATAAGTTGATTTTTCATGTGAGTAATTTGAGACTTGTTTTCACTGTAGTTCTGATTAGCTGAGTTTAAAGGTATTAAGAACACTTGTTTTATGTGATTGGACCTTCTCTGGTCATTCACTAAAACTATAGTGATGAAAGTTAATCATCCTGTCTTACTTAAAAAAACTTAATTTTTACGATTTGTCTGATAAATATATTAAATTTGTTTCCTCATATTTGTTTGAAAGAAAACAGTTTGTCACTTTTGAAGGTTGCTTTTCACAAGAGTTTATTGTGGAATCTGGTGTTTCTCAGGGACCCCCACTTTTTAGTATCTTTATAAATTACATTACAAACCATATACTCAATAATAATATTCTTTTATATGCTGATGACATTAAGATCTTCCAGAAAATATGTTCTGTGTCAAATTGTAAGAAGCTAAAGGAGAACATCGATTTTCTGCTTACATAAAAAAAAAATAATTAAAATTTTAATGTAAATGATGAATTTACAAGAAAATTAGTTGAAAATGTGTTTATACAGTAGAGTCCCGCTAATCCGAACTTCGGTAATCCGAAAATTCACTTAATCCGAAAGAGAAATTTGCAAAACATTTTTATAAAATAAAGAATTCAGTTACTGTAGGAACCACTACTTTATATATTTAAAAATAACAAGAAAATATTATTTCAAGTACTTAACTGTAGATAAACTTTCCAAATGTTACTTTAGTTTTTTAAAAAATCAGTTAAATTTCTTTGCTTTAAAGAAGAATTCTTCTCCCTCAAAGCTAAATTACGCAGCGTCTCAAAATCATGGTATCTATTGGGGCCACGTAGGAGTGTAGTGCGAGATTGAATGTAGCCGCAGTGTCCGTGTGGCGTTCATATTATAGTGCAGTGATACTTAAAATGCAGTGATACGGTGTAGAAATAAAAAAAACTGAGATGTGTAAAAAAAATGAGTTCAAATTGTTGATGCGAGACTGAGATTGGGAATTGGGAACAGTGCTGTCTAACGTAGTGTTAAAATGCCAGAAATATGCACATGACTTCCATCAGCTGATTACGATTATCTAGTGGCAAATGCAACAACATGAAGTAGCGCTGGGCCCATGATCAATTTCCACTAGTGACTTCAACTTTTTGTCTTGAAAAAGGGTGTTGATTGTATTCTTCTTTTAAAGGGTTCATTACCTCCTTCTTGTTATCATAGGCTCTCACTGTGTACAAAACTAAAGTACTGTACTTAATGATAGGCATATTATTTATGTTACTTATTACTAAAAGAGTGTTTTAAGAAAATCTGTTTAACCCGAAAAATTTGGTAATCAGAAATGGGTTCGATCCCAATTATTTCGGGTTGCCGGGACTCCAATGTATTTTATTACAAAATGCATAAACACACTTTGGAGTGGGAAAATAATTTCTGTGACCTTGGAGTAATTGTTGATTTAAAGATGATTAACAATGTACTTTGTTTTTAATTCAGCACACTCTGTATTGGAATTTATTCGAAGATCTGGCAATTTTCTTAGGAGCATTCAGTGTTCAAAATGAGTTTTAATTCATTGTTTAGAGCCCAATAAATTGTAATAATTAAATTATATGTAATTGTAAATATTGTAATAGTTAAATTTTAAAATGTTCACTTGTAGTAATTGTTTGAAACCATTGTTTATTATTTGTCAAATGTACCCATGTCAAGGGTATTATTCACAGGGAAGTTAGGTTAAAGTAATTACTTAGACCAACCATCCTACATAGACGATCAAAGTAGGACAACACAGTTTTTTAGGTGGTGAGTTGATGGTATAGAGCAATTATCAAGATTTCATAACTAGTTGTGTCATGGTAGATTTGAAGATGCATTTTTTTTCTAAGGAGAAGCCATATCCTTCTTAACTTTACCCTGCCTATTCACCATAGACTATTGATCTGTGCGGTGAACTTATCAGACATGGTATGGAGGCAAACCAGTACAGTACAAGGTGAAAATTTCTGATAAGTTCTTCCAGTCCAGGCCGAGTTTGAGTCAGCGCTAACTAACCCAAGTTCAAAGCCTTCAACCCCTCTGGCCACCAGCTTTCCCAGGCCGATTTGATGTTATGTAAGAGGTGATTCATCCCTATTTACTAATGTCATGGTTTATAAAGCATTTAATTTACTGTTTACTTCCATTTCCATTCAATTTCCAAGGAAACTCAAATGGAGATAAGAAGCTTTGCCATCTAGCTGTCATCAAGTCTCTTCTAAGAGCAAAACCCACTTTTATTTCTAATTCTACAAATAAATATAGGCATATTTCTGGCTTTCATACTGTTTATTTAAGAACTGTCTTGAATTTAATTTGTCTTTTTAACAGAATAGTACAACAAGAGAAGCATCACTGGTGGCTGCGGCGGAGAAGTGGAAGATCGCCAAGAATGAACTGCACTCAGCATTATGTGAAGAGCAGTTGAAGTTACTCAAGTATCAGCGCACTTTAGAAGAAAAGTTTCATTGTGAATTTGTAAATATTAGTCTACAAGATACGGTTGTGAAATTACTGAACCTGAAAGAAGTGAAGCTTGCAGACAAGTTGCGGACAGAGTATAAAGTACCTGACAGAAGGTGGGTGTGTTGTCACTGAAACCATGAGTTATTGATTGATAGGATAGACTGCAAAAATATCAAATCTCTTCTCTATATATTTAGCTGGATTGGGATCACTCACTCACTCACTGGCATAAATGTTGAGGCACTTCCCGCCATCCTACTCCCCTATAGTGTATACTTGAATTGAAGCTCCATAAAGAGGTCTGTAGCAGAGCTACTCCATGAGGCCGCAGGCTGAGTTCCACAAAGAGGCTAAAGGTTGGGTCCCCAGGCGAGGCCGCAGGCCGAGCTTCCCTCATGAGCGGAGCGAGTGATGGGGTTGGTACATGAAGTGTGCAGAAGTTTCCCCTAGTAATGTAATAAGGTTATAGTAATTTTCTAATTTTTGTGCAACCTATATCCAGAAAAGTGTAATCCCATATCCAAATGGAAATATAAAATTCATCAAAATACTCCAAAACAGTGGTTTTCAAACTGTACTGCTTGAGGGTACGTAGAGGATACTCCAAAATCCAATTTCAGATTGGAAAGGGTAAAGTATTCAAGCATTTAGTAAAACACAACCTATACATGAATAAGATTTTTTTATTTTAATTTTCCGAAATTCTAGTTTCCAGTAAATCTACTCAGATTATAGTGACTCACACTTTTATAGTTATTAGATTATAGTCAAGGGGTACACAAACCTAAAAAGATTGAGAAGCGTTGTTTTAAAAAATTAATTACTAAGAAAAGTATACACACTTATTATATAGCCACATACATATTTTAACCTATACCAACATAGCTAGTTTTTAAAAAACATCTTAGGATTTTTTTACACAGTAATACATATGAGATACAGCCAAAAAGTTCCTGGAATCGATGTCCAGAGACACTCAGCGTGGTTGCCGGTGGGAATTTCGTACTAGCTGATAATTGCCGTGGGAATTATCAGCTAGTACTACTTCTGGAGAAGAGATATAGGTAGCGCGAGTATATCTCAGCCACCATTATTCCCCCGTAGAGAGCGCTTTTCGTGTATTTGCGTATTTACATTGTCACTTTTTGAAAATTGATTTAATGAACCACTAAATAACATTAAATTTGGTATTTTACTTCATAAGTCATCTTCTGTGACACTTTAAATGTCAATTCAGTCATACGGAATCAAGGCGATGAATAAAAGCCAATTTTACGAATGGCACAAACGTTTTCGTGAAGGTCACATAAACATTCAAGATGACCCTCGTAGTGGACGCCCTTCAACTTCAACCACAGATGACAACATTGAGCAAGTTTGGCAAACTGTCCATGCAAATTGAAGAATAACAATTGATGATAAGGTAAATTTATCCACAAAAAAAAGATCATAGACGCTAACGAAATGCCATAAGAAGGAAACGGCCTGAAAAATGAGCACAAAATAATTGGATTTTGCTGCATGACAGTACCCCTGCACATTGATTCTCGTTAGTACATAACTACCTAGTCAAGCATTACCAAGTTAGAACATCCTTCCTACTCGCATAACCTCATACCGGCCAATTTCTTACTGTCCACACAATGAAAACATCAATAAAAGGAAATCGTTTTGCAGGTGCTAAAGCTGTCAGAAAAAATGCGATAAAATTATTTAAATCTATTTAAAAAATAAGTGTCAAAAGTGTTTTGACCATCTGTATGATCGTAGGGACAAGTGTATTGTTGTAGGAGAAGAGTATTTTGAAGGAAACTAGGTTTATAAGTTTTTATCTTTGTCCAATAAATATATATCAACCAATACCGGGAACTTTTTGACTATACCTCGTATTCATGTAATAAGGTTTGATTTTTAACATAAATAAAATTGTTATGTATGTTATTGTTTATCCAATTATATAACAATTTATTGAACTAAATTACGTTGAATTTGGGCTAAAAATTTCTTTTCCAATCATTAACACCCCTTATTACAAATTAAAATGCTATAATTTACTAAAACATTGCCCAAAAGTATTATAATGGATACTTATTACCTCAATAACACTAAAAACACAAGCAAATTGGCAATTTTGTCCCACTAATGGTTGCGGCGGCACAATCTAGAGATTACTAAAATAATTATTACCAAACACTGACGCCACTAATAATATTATATTCCAGACAAAAGCATTAGTTTCTCTATCTGCCTACAGTTGGTAAAAGTTTGTTTGCCTGTTAGTTTCTTGGTAATAATGATTTGTTGAAAGTGCTAAATTTTAATGATTTCGCTGAAATTTAGAGCTCGGACTTCTAACTAAAAAGTTGCAGCGTGTATTTTATTTTTGATGATAACCATACTTGTATGTTGAAGATGAACCTTCTATTGGTTTTTATTTACTTTTGCATAAAATAAACCAATATTTAAACACTTTATTGAGTGAGGCCCTTTGATAGCAAGGCTATCTTCATCATACAACTATACTCATTTTTATGTAGCAAAATTATTGATATATTTATAATAATACATCCTGAATCACTTAGTACCATTATCAGTCTGTTGTCTACTAACATAAGTTTGAATGAAGTCAAAAGCCGAAGTTGACCTGTGCTCATCACAGTATATCGATCAGTAATAACTTGCTGATTTTTTATCTATGTTATTGCTTTGTTATTTTACATCTCTGCTTATTTTAATTAATTAGTTTCCATAGTTGTTTAAGTCCAAAAATGTATAATGCGACCATTAACAAAAAGAAGTGCGCTGTGAATGCCTTTCTATGCATCACTCACACGCAGTAAGGGGAAATAACGTTAGATGATAAAACATTTAACAGCTCATCTATTTACATCATGACTATAAATCACTCATTCCAAATACATCTACTCTTTATGAACTCGCAATTTATGTTATCCCATGATGTGCCATTTACATTGTTCCAAAAATAGCATTAGTTTGTTTTATATGTTAGCATTATTATATAATACCAACTTATTATTTTATTCATTTAACTTATTACAATACTTGCAAACTATACTTATTCGATTTGGGGGTGACCACAGTATCAACAGAACCATTGATGTAGTTGGCAGTCACAGCTGATAAATATTATTTATTGGAAAGAATCACAGAGCATAATGAATAAGCCTAAGCACATCAGCACCATCATCTGTAAAATAAAAATAATTAAAATCAGAAATTGAATTCAATTCCAAACAATTATTATTGTGGAAAGTTATTGAGCTGTCATCATTCATTGAATAGCGTATGCCTCAGACCACCCGCCTGGTTGGTTATAAATTTATGAACAGTTAATAAAATAGGAAGAACATTGAGATTAATACTGAAACATAGTTAGATATATAATATGAACGATAATTAAAGTTACATGTAAAATAAGAAACAATTTTAAACTAAGTTATCATGAATAAACTAAGCTAATGTGATTGTAAAATGGTTTAACTAATTAGATAATCTGATACATAATAATGATATCACTCGTTTAAAAGCATTACAGTTAAAAAAACTTTTGAGGCGAAAATAATGAGAAATTATGATAAAATATCAACAACTAATTAAATTAATGATCTGGAAGTCTTATTGAATTGATTGAGATACAGCTGTTATCCCAATAACGACAATAAATAAATTTAACTATAGTAAATAGCAGAAAAATGAAAGCTTTTAAGAATAAAAAGACATAAATTAGTTATCTAAGCATTAAAATTCAATTATAATATTATTTATATTGGAAAAATGTATTAAATAACATTAATATATTAAAATTTGACAAGTATCCTGATTAAAATACATTGTAAAAAAGTATATAATTGAACAAAGATGATAAGTAATAATTATTTATCATATCATAAATATATAGGTATTATATAAACTTAGAACGAATTTCATAAGCAATACCGAAATAACTGAATCATTCTTACTATCTTGAAATGTTCCCACATTTAGTAAAGATTTCCTACCAATTCTAGAACTAAACTAAACTTTAAAACAATGTAACTGTTATATTTTTCATGTAGTTTTGACCTACAAGAAAATAATAAGTGTCATCGCTTTAGTTATCAATCGGCGCTTTCTGGTATTTAGTTTAGGTTAGGTTGTAAGCACTTTCATCATGTGTGATTGGTTAGGTTAGGTTTGGATTAAAGAAATGTAAGTTGATGTGTTACTTGCTTATATACTTATCTACACATACATATGAACTTTCTACTTTGTTTGACGATTGATCATTGCTAAACAAATTCGGGGACATTCCGAAAAAGACCGCCGTTTCTAGTTCAAAATAATGACTTGACTCCAATATATAAATTTTTAATTTAACTTTTTTCCAATAAAATTGTTCTATTTTAACCTTAAGTGGTTTTGATTTTCCTTTACTAATAACCCATTCACATTAGGGGTTTCTCTTTTTGTTGTGAATTAGATACATTTTTATTTCAAAGCAGTACATGAAGCCAAAATTTCTGAATATTTTGTTTTCAAGATTATTATTTTAGTTTTAGGCGTTATTTACAGGTAATATTTTTACTTAAATATATTTGTAAATATTACTGAAATATAATAATGTCAATATTACAAGGACATATTTTGGAAGTTGTGATATTACAGTCCTAAGTATTTTGTTAGACTGAGAAAGATTTTCAGCAAACTCAATAAGTTTAAAGTTGTTGATTGGTATTTAAAACATGGGTTCCTATTTCAACAATTTGGGGTCCTTAATAATAGTTGTACCGTAGTACTTCAAGTATCATTTGATAGGCGAAGAACTGTTCTAGTGGACCATAAGTTTGTTTTTATGAAAAGTTGAGTATTTTTATAATTTTTCTACAGTTGAATATAACTTCATCTTGGATTTTCTCTTTTCAAGATCCTGATTTTTTTGAACAACGTTTTGGTTTAAATCACAGTAAATTTATTTTAATCACTGTTACAGATTGCATTTGGTTATTTATCATGTAGCAAGAGTTCAAATTTAATTAATAGTAGTTTTAAGTGGTTAATTTTTAATAGCCATGTAGGTGATATATATGTTTGTATGTGTATATATACCGCAGAAGGCGGTGTTTTCTTATCAATTGTTTTTGCAAGATGCTAGACTCTAATTTCCATGTTTATAGAATACTTTTTATTATTTTACTCTGGCCATATTACTGGAAAAATTGGCCAGTTATCTTTCCAATAATTCTAATGTAAATATTTATGTAAATATTGAATGGAAAATAAATCATTTATTCATTCATTTATTCATATATAAAATTTTACAAGTCATTCTTGATGATTTTAAATTAAAAACTTGTAATATCAACTTATGGTTCACTAGATTGGACCTTAAATGTTAGCACAGTGTTCACTATAACTCATTATAATAATAAACATGAACCACACAATTGAAATTGAATAACATGTTTTGGCCCACTGACAGTAAAATTGCATACTAAAGGAGTTTCTGGGGCTGTCGACTTCCCAGCGGTGACTTGGTGGTCTTAATTCCTACCCAAGGGTGTTTAGTAATGGATAAAGCAAGTTTTATTTACAGGATCAATATCAGTGGTATTAACCACTATTAAGTCAGTTCCTTTGATGGAATTGGTGAGCAACACTCACATTGTTAGTGATGAAACGTGGCGATTACAAATTACTCACTGGACTTGAGTCCAGTAAGTATTCGTATGTTCTCAAGTCAGTTCACACCAGACTCGAGTCAACATGAGAATAGTCTGTAGACTTGGACGGGCACAATGCATACAGACAAACGTAAGGTGTGGACTCGGACTTGGTGGTAATGCCTTCATCTATTGAATATGAGACCGAGTCAAACCAAACTGTGTGATTGGCTTACGTTTTTGTAGGCTAGCCAATCAGTAATCAGATATTGAACTCGGTCCGAAATCTTCCGACTATTTACAAAGTATCACGAATATGGAAACAGAGGTTTAGGATGTTTTTAGGTTATGGCTATTTGTTTAGGTTTTCATTTAGTAATTCATATCTAAAATCTAACAGTTTGTAACATCTAAAATGGTTAACTGTTATGTTTGTTTTATAAATGGTTAGTACAATTAAAAATAATAATTTATTATCACGATCTAAAATTGTTACATACATATTCTCAAAACTAGGCTTATTATTATCATCATATTGTAAGTCTAAAATGAAGTAAAATGTCGTGTAATTTATGGATTGATTACCACACAATTACATATTAAACAAACATCATATGTGGAATCGTTTAAAATAGTTTTATAAAGTTACTAAATTTAATTAGGTTAGATCTGTACTGTACTCGCACTAGAGTTTCAGCTGTGGACTCGGTCTCATGAATCGTTACAGAAACTCTTGAAAGTGTTCCAAGACTCGATCTCTTTTACGGAACTAGAAATGGTGTTTCCAGAGTCTGAGTCCAGACTCGAACTCGAACATCCCTGTGCTTCCCACCCCTCAGCCACGACGAGGACACCGAGTCCGAGTACTTTGTACTTGAGACCAATACTCGAGTTAGGTGTGTACTCGAGTACGAATTACTCGAGTCGCTCTATTACTCAACTCATCTCATCACTACACAGTGTACATGTGTACTGTTATTGCATCAGATTTTTGAAGGCACCACCTGCTACCACTAATTAAAGAAATATGATCTACCTGATATGTTCTTTACACAGCATATAAATTTACCAATGGCAAAATATTATCTTCTTCGGATAAGTGACAGTAATTTTAAAGCATCTAAAAATATAAGGCACGCGTACATATTTTCTCTTACATTTGTTTCAGATAATTTTTAGAATTAGTTACGACAAAATAGCAAAGACAATTCAATAAAATATGAGATCTTATATTTATATCTTCCAAGGTGAGTGAGTGAAAAGCATAAATTTTTTTATCTTTTCTGTTAAAATAATTTATGGTGATTTTCAGGTATTGGTGGCTTAGGATTGAAAATCTGGCAGAGCAGCAGAAGTGGACTGAATTGGAGGCATTTTCTAAAAGTAAAAAATCCCCAATTGGATATGAGGTAGTAAATCTTATTATAACTTAATTTCCGGTTTTTTTCTTTCATTTTCATCAGGCTCAAAATACTGTAGAATTTAAATATTGTTTAGAAATGTTTATTTTTATTCATAGTAAAATCATAAAATGTCAAATTTGTTTGGCTAGTGTGGATATTTTGAAAATTATTTTATGCACTGAGAATTTTGAATCTAACTCTTCAAGTGCTAACATTATATTTACAATGTTTATAATCGTGTTTTCAGTGATAACATCGCAATTACTATTTTTCTATGTATACAGGGTGAGTCTCTACTGACACCATTAAATTTACCTGTTTGTTGTACTCACAAAAAGGAACAAAAAAGTCCATATTAACCTGTGTCCGATTCTCAACGGTTTGGCTGTAAGGGGTCATATTGTGTGTTTTTAAAATTACTTGGCATTAACTCACTGATTGAGAAACAAAAACAAAAGCAAAACACCTACCAGATTCTTATTAATACCATTGAAAAGATCGTTAAATTATCTATAAATATCAATTATTTTGCAAGCAAACGTAAATAAAAACTAGATTTTCTAGAGGAAGTTTATTAAACAAATATGCAACATGTATTTTTCTCCAATTGTTCAAGACGCCGTATCAGCACATAAATGTAGTCTTATTTAATGTAAAGTTAAGTAAAAAACTTTCCTCACTAGTAAGCTTGGAATAGATGTATAATTTAATTGGGTTGAATATCATGAAACCAAAAATAACACCTGAAATATTTCATAAAACATGGTTTATTCAGTTGTACCTAACAAACAAATTGTCAGTCTTTACGAAATAAAAAACATAATAACTGTAATACTTAGATAATCATGCTTTATTATAACAAAAACTACTTTAATTGTTCAATATGTCCACCCTTGTACCTCAACTTTCTTACACTTGCCTTTAGATTGATTTCATTTCTAAGGCGTCTAACAGCCCTCACGATTCGATGTCTCAATTCTTCAGCTGTTTGTACTGGACTTCTGTACACTTCTTATTTCAAAGAACCCCACATAGTAATCAATAGGGTTGCGGTCAGGGGATCGTGGTGGCCAACTTCTCCCAATCCACATATAGAAGTTGTTAATATGTTCAGGCACGTTGATGTTGAAGTGTGGTGGTGTTCCATCTGCCTGGTAAATAATGCGCCGACGCAATTCCAACGGCAAGTCTTCGAGAAGGTCTGGTAGGATATTATTTACAAATTGAAGGTATTGAACTCCAGTTAATTATGTAGGGAGATCAAGGTACCTATCAGCTTGTCTCCTATCAGTCCAACGCACGCGTTTAACTTAAACCTAGTTTTGCTCCGTGATTCATGACAAAGATATGGGTTTTCAGTGTCATAGAAGTGTTCATTGTAGTAGTTAAAAACACAGTCTCGTTAAAATATTCGTCTGTCCACAAGATTGTTTTAAGAAAATCTGCATTATCGTGCTATAAAACCCATTGACAAAATTGACGTCTCAGAGGAGGGTCTCTGGGTTCAATTGTCTTTACACGAGTAAAGTGGTATGGGTGTATTTTATTTTTACGCAAGAGTCTCGACACAAACGACTGGCTTACTACACATTCAGTAGCAATTCTTCTTGTACTTGTTCTTGGATCTCTTTTGACTTGGGCAAGTACAGCTTCCTCTAAACCAACATCTTGTATGATGTTACCAATGGAGCGGTCATTGACAGGAAATCTACCAGTTTCATGCAGAAAATTATGAACCCTTACAAATGTTCTTACATCAGGAATTCTTCTCTCTGGAAATCAACGAATGTATTCTCTATGACTTTCAGCTGCATTGCCAGAACACAATCCGTACACAAAATGTATATCAGCATATTCTACAATAGTAAACGGATTCATAGTTCACAACAAACGTTTGACGCAATGCCACAATAGAACAAATGCTTACACCCTCAACTAATTTTAAGCTAATGATGCTTAAGTATAAAAATAAATATTTCCAAATTGTCCAAAGAAGATGATTTGTGTTTTTACAGACTAATATGAGTATTGTTCAAAATGGGGTAATATTTACAACAGCTGATTTCAGGTACAGAATAATAATAAAAATGTAACAGCGGATCTCAAATAATTAATAGTCCAATCAGCTCATTATGGAAATTACATGCAAAACAAAAAACAGGCACAGGTTGAGTTTGGTAGTTAAGTGCAACCGAATAAACCATGTTTTATGAAATATTTTAGGTGTTATTTTTGGTTTCATGATATTCAACCCAATTAAATTATACATCTATTCCAAGCTTACTAGTGAGGAAAGTTTTTTACTTAACTTTACATTAAATTAGACTACATTTATGTGCTGATATGGTGTCTTGAACAATTGGAGAAAAATACATGTTACATATTTCTTTAATAAACTTCCTCTAGAAAATCTAGTTTTTATTTACGTTTGCTTGCAAAATAATTGACATTTATAGTGAATTTAACGATCTTTTCAATGGTATTAATAAGAATCTGGTAGCTGTTTTGCTTTTCTTTTTGTAGCTCAATCAGTGAGTTAATGTCAAGTAATTTTAAAAACACACAATATGACCCCTTACAGCCAAACGGTTGAGAATCGGACACAGGTTAATATGGACTTTTTTGTTCCTTTTTGTGAGTACAACAAACAGGTAAATTTAATGGTGTCAGTAGAGACTCACCCTGTATATTTCAAAATGGCCACAGCTGAATTATTTTTTATTGAATCATTACTTTTAATACAAGGTTGCAATGAAAATGAAATATAGAATCCATTAAAGTCTTGTTTTAAAATCATATGAATTTAGATATATTGCTAACAACAATGTAAAATCAGGTATTTTCATCTGCCCAGAGCTGGTCATTGCAGTATTGTATTATTGGTGCTGGCAGGAAATAATAAACTATTAAATAAAATGTTAACACATTTTCTTGTTTTTTTATAAAAATTAAATTGTTTAGTTTATTTTAGAATTCCTAAAATAAGGATCCACGTGTTTTTAATGGGTGGGACATTTGAAAAGTCTTATTTCAAAAATATTTCACTAAGACTTAATTATGGAAACTATTAGAAAGTAGAAAACTCAGCACTCCGGATCAACGTTTTGGTAAAATATTGGCTGCAAAGTTCCTTAACAGATCACAACTTGTTGAAATTCAGCCAACAACAAGTAAATAAACTGTACATACAAGTCTAAACAGATTACGATCAAAATATGTTTGTCTCAGGGCTCCGTTCTTGACCCTCTCTTATTTATTTACTTTACTATTGACTTCCCTTGTGTTATAAATGGTGACAGGGTTAAATCTATTATGTATGCTGATGACACCACGCTCATTTTTAATAATGGAGGCCTACTAAATGACAATTTAATAGAAACTAACAAAGCACTTCTTCAATACTGTGTTCAAATGACTTGTCTATCAACCCAACGAAAAAACAAACTCAAATTAATTTCAGCAGACAAGAGCAATTAATTAAAACTTCAAATTTAACTGTGGGACTTACTTCAAAATATTTGGGTGTCACTATTGATGTCCTCTCAGAACATAGGACAGAACATAAATACTATTGCCAAAAACTGGCTTCGGGATTTATTTGGTGAAGAGAATGAAATGGATTAAACGTCTAGAACTGTCAAAGTTGCTTACCATGCATTAATGGGAGTCGCATATCAGACATGGATTGATTGCGTAGGGAACTATATTAGAGCACAACATTAATAAAAGTTAAAAGATTTCTTATTTTACCAGGCGATGTTAGGGATAAGAAGCACTCAACCAAGGTGACTTCCGAAACACCACCAGTGATCAGGCAGGCGGGCAGCTTGCAAGGACAGGATCATTCATCCAGTCATCTATCCAAGTAACAACCACGCTTGATGTTGCTTGACGCCGTTAACTGGCGATATTGTACAAACTCTACAATCAAGGCCACTGATTCTAAGTCTTAAATAATTATTCATTCGTCAAAAAAGGTCAGTCCTCTATGATCTGAGAACCACTGACAGTTACAGACATACTTTTAAGTCTCTATCTTCTATAGTAACCGGGCCAAGGTGAGGGCGGTTACGGGAATGCTGACCGGACACAATCTTCTTAACAGACATATGAAGATTATGGGCCTAACAGGGGACTCCACATGCAGGCTCTGTGAGGAGGATGAGGAGAGCTCCATACACATCTTTTGTCATTGTGGAGCTCTCTCATCTCTTAGGTATAGGACTCTGGGTGCCGCTTTTCTGGAACCAGAGGATTGTTAGAAGGGCTACACTCGGGGAGATCATGTCCTTCATAAGGGGGACTGGTCTCTTGTGACACTGTCGTCAGGCTCGGGGCGCAAAGGGCCATGGAGTCTAGGCGCAGTGGGCTTGGCGACAGGACCACAACCCGGTGTATCTAATCGAATCTAATCTTTAAGTCTCTAAAGATTCTGACTTTCCTATCACTTTAAATTTTAGTAGTTGTCGCTCACACCGACCAACTTTACCTTTGTAGACAAGAAGACTTGCCACTCGATGAGCCTTGATGACTCACTCACCTACCCTTCCATGTGCGTCAATGATGACATTTTCAATCACGCTCACAGAATGGTATTGATGACCGCTCCCCACCCAAAGATAACCCACTCCGTTGAGGGTCAGACAATCCACTTCCCATCCATCGTACAACACTATTCAGTAGAAATCAATAAATGATCCAGCCAAAAAAATCTTTAATTTTCCTTCTCAAGAGGAGTCAAACTGAAAAGAAGTCTTCATGGCTGTCTTGTGGAAGACCAATCTAGACCATTAAATATGTTTTTACATATTATTGTAAAAAATAAATCATTAAGCATTACATTTATCTGTTTTGTCGCCAATGTATTTCTTAAAGAAATTACAAATAAAGAATATTGTTAATTATATGCTATATGTTTGAGTAATATTCCATAAACATAAAAAAGTACAAGAATATTAAATGTTAAAGCATGCAGTTTATAATTGATTAAAGTTTACGGTAGTAACATAATATTTTTATCAGATCCAACATGACTCTGAGTGGGAATATATAGGGATTCTTATTTGCAAATTTACTGAACATCAGTTATCCCTTTTGCGCTAAAATAAGATTTATGCAAGAGCACTTATGCTCATTCTAGAATTTTATAGCTTAGCTGTAATTTAGATTTAAAGTTTATATGAATCAGTGTTTAGTTTTACAAGAAAATATACAAAATTTAATTTATTGTTGTGCGTGTTGAATATACTTTATTTTGTTGCAGCCCTTCGTTGATGTATGTTTAAAACACAACAAACAGTCAGAAGCTCTTAAATATATGCCAAAAGTCAAAGAAGAACTGAAAGAAAAGTACATCAGTAAACTTGGGCAAGTATCATTTATTGATTTCTCTTATCATTAAAATAGTTTTTCAGCCTCAAATCCTTATGAATTTTATCTCTACATCAGCATTTTTCACAAAATGTAATTTTTTCACTACTCATATGTTTCAAATTTACTATGTCAATATTAACAATATCATTTAATCTTATTGTTTTAGTTATTAACGAGATTTTCAAACATATAACTTTTCTAATGAAATTAGATGCCAAGGTAAGATCCAGCAAAAAGACCTAAACATTTGTAGATGCAGTTACAAGCAACAAAAGATACAGAAATAATACTTTTATTTCTAGAAACAAGAACAGTGCCATCTTACATTGTTAGGTTATACAAATTATGTCAGATAAACATATTATATTGATGACACACTGATGAAGCCTATATCTGAAGTTGTCCTTAGTTCATCGTGTTATTTCCGGTTACCGATGACACACTGACGAAGCCTTTCTCAACATTTCTAGACAGTGTTGCAAATGTTGAGTTTTTGCTCCGTGTTGATGAAATAAGACTTCTCTTGTTTTACCGTTCCATCAAACTGGTTTAATAGGCAAAGGGAGGTCTCAACCATATGACAGTAGCTATTCAGTGTTACCATTAGTCCATCCTCTTACAAAAAAAAACGACTCCAACCAAATTCAGTTACTGCGCACCAAACTGTCAGACAAGATCGTAAAGTGGTTAACCACGAGATTCCTGGGGGATGTTTTCTGCCCAGGAGTGGACATTTATAATGCCTGGAAGTGGAATTGGGTCTCATTAGACGACATCAGAACAGCATCAGAGGGTCGCATTGAAGAATGTCCTCTGAGTTTGATTGATATAGCTCTGTGAGTTGCAAAATATCCCTCACATAATTCTTAGGTTGAAACCATTTCGTATGAATGTATAGGAAGTTCTCTGTGCAGTATTCTTCTTACACTCCTTTCAGACAATCGCAGGAATGCCCAATACCACGGCATGTGGATGGGTGGGCGGGTGGGTCAATACCAAAGTACGTGTATGGGTGGGCAGGTGAGTCAATACCACGGTATGTGTATGGGTGGATGGGTGGTTTTAGATATAGGCTAAGTTAGTAAGTACACCTGAAGACGACAGGAGCCTGTTATATCTGTCATAACGTTGTGTTTGTTTCCTAAACACTTGAAGCATTGGAAATCTCAAAATATTATGTACCTATCATGAACAATACTTCATCAGGGATCGGCTTTGGTGGTGGGCTAATGTGGTATCTAGCTACGCAGCCATGCTGACGAATAACAATTATTTATCAGAGAATTCCCTATTGTTATGTAGAGTTAATACAGCCAAGGTGTGTAGAGCTAATACAACATGGGTTTAAATTCTCACTACTTATTTATTCATTTATTTTATTTTATTTACATGCTATAAAACAGGTTTTACCCTAGTAACATTACAGCAGTTCACAAAAATTTCACAAAAAATATGAGTAGCTTGAGTTATAAAGTCCACGTCACACTATTTTCACATCCAGCACACAAATATTAATAAATACAATTTTTGCAAGCAATCCGTCAAGAATAAATAATTTTGCAAAGTATATAATATAAATAATATAACAATGTAATGGGTATAATATAATAGTCTAATAAATATAATCTCATAATAATGTAATAAATATTGTATGATATTATTATAATATCATACAATATTATTTGTATATACAGATTAAATACAGAAATATATAAAGAAAGATACAAGTAAACCCTATCCCTCACAAAAAACAAAGCACCCTAGGTAGCAACCAATAGAGAATATTGGCTTACGCATCTTAAGGCAACAATGACTTAATCTTTTTTTTGAAAACATTCTAACTGTCAAAGTGAATGTCAATGTCAGACCCACTCAGAAGTATTTCGTTATAAGATCTCATCATCCGCAACAGAGGAAAGAATGCCCGCACCGCAGTGCGTGAATATGGCAAATTAAACAAACAATTACGCTGCTGTTGAAGTTAGGCACCCGATAACTGAGGACTCCCAAGCAGTTCGCGTCATCATCACGACCTCGGACCAGACCCCAGAGATACACTTGCATCAGGACCTGTCTCCTCAGACCAAGACTCTCCAGCCCAAACATTTCCAGCAACTCATTGTAAGGTACTAAATAAGTATAAACATTAAAGCATTTATAATATAAATATCTCAAAAATCTTTTTTGAACTCGTTCAATCATTTCTTCATAGATTAAAAATGCATCAGATTCCACACGTTCTCAAGTCTTGATCTGACCAAGGATGTATACAAAGTGATTAAATACCTGATATTCTTGAAATTGGCCCCCTGCCTTATTATAAACCCTAGCATACGACTAGCTGAATTGACACAATTTTCTATGTGACTGATAAATGACATTTCAGTATTAACTAAAACGCCCAAATCTTTTATTGAATTAACTCTTGTAATTACTTCGCCATTTAAGTTATAATTGTGTAATATAAAGTTTTTTGACCTAGTTAATGACAGTACATGACACTTTGAGACATTAAAGCTCATTTTATTAACAATGCTCCAATTATTAACATTATCCAAATCAGATTGTAATTTTTCCGCATCATTCACTGAGGATATATGATAAAAAAATTTTAAATCATCCGCAAATAAAAGAGCATTTACAGATTTTACATTGTCACACAGATCATTGATTAATATTGTAAATAGACATGGGCCTAAATTTGATCCTTGTGGTACTCCAGATTCTACTAGAAAAGTGGACGACAAATAACCCTTATAATGAACAAACTGTTTTCGATTAATTAAATAAGTGTAAAAAAACTTAATTAGGTTATTCGACAACCCATAAAAATGCAATTTTTTCAATAAAATCAAATGATCCACTCTGTCAAAGGCCTTTGAGCCGAAGAGTCCAACCCAGAGGAGACATAGTTTGTAAAACTTAACAAATTAGTGTTAATAGAGCGACCAGGCAAAAAACCATGTTGATTAGATGACAAGAATGGTTTAAAATAGTTATATGAATATTTGTGAACTATACTTTCGAATATCTTAGCTGGTGCCAATAAAACTGCTTACTGGACGATGGTTCAAAATCTGTATTTGCTTCCCGCTTTTAAAAATTTGAGTTATTTTTGTCAACTTCCATTGGTCAGGAAATTCCAGGTATTTGATTTCAAAGCTAAATTATATAAATAAATTAATGGTTGAGTAAAAATATCTGCACACCCTTTAAATATGTACTGAGGTAATAAGTCAGGACCCGCAGTGGTCTTGGATTTCAGCTTTTTAATAGCTAAAGTGACATCTTGTTCCGTAACCTGGTCCAGAGCTAAATGACTCGCTCCCACCATGGTTGCCCCTTCCATCGCCAGATCTACTGTCGACTCTACTATATAATTATTATAAACAGAACTAAAATAATCTTTAAAGCCATTAGATATCAAATTACCATTGTCAAGCTGCAAACCGTTATACTCCATTACCAATAAACCTTTACTTGCTGAATTTTTAGTGTTAACAAAATTCCAAAAATCTTTACTGTCTGCAATGATAGTATTTTCGGCCTCCCTAACAAAATTTTCGTGTGCAACTTTAATATCTTTTTTAATTCTTGACCTTAAATTTGAGAATTTAGAATAAAAATCCTGCTTACCAGAGAGAGCGTTTATACTTTTTTCGAAATTTTTTTTAATTTTAGATTTAAAATGATTTCTTTGGTAAACCAGACTGGAAACTTTGACACTTTTGATTTTTTACGAGGACAAGTATTATTAATAACATTGAATACTTCTTTGTAAAAACAATCTAAAGCAACATTGACATCATCCAAAAGGACTGAGAGGAGGCCGTTGTTGTCGCCGATCCTAGTCTATTTGATGACTCAGATGTTGTTATCTCTTCGCCCAAACTGCGTGCGCGTTACTTGATGACTCCAACATCGTCCCCGCCACCCTATAACCTGGGTCGCCACCTGTCCTGTCGCCACTGCTATATCGCCGATACCCCAGCAGGCCACTCTTACATCTAAGCAATTACCTGCAGTTCTATTGCGGCGCACTGTTACTGTTTTGCCGGCACGCTGTTACTGTTTTGCCGCCATGCCGGTGCGTAAATTAATTCATACCCGCTGGTGCGCACGTGTATAAATAAATCTATCCGCAATGGGTTAACACAAATCTATAAAAATTTGTTCAGTGAAAATACCGATATTTGAAAAAAATAACAAATATTTCTGCACTATAAACTAAGTATATTAAGTTAATCCTATGAAGTTTTTTCTCCTAAACATGAATACGACATCAAACTATTCAAAAAATGAATAAAACTGAGATATTCAACAAAAAAGTGGTTCAGGTTAGGATAGGTTATGTTAATATATGTTGACTATGAATACATATTGCTAATCTAATCTAACCTAACTAACAACATAACCTAACCTACCTTAACCCACTTTTTTGTTGAATATCTCGGTTATTATTCATTGTATGAATAATTTGATGTTATATTTATGTTCAGGAGAAAAACTACATAAGATTGATATAATATACATTGATTTTGGCTTAACAATCTTTTTTCAACTTTTATGTCAAAAAGCGGTATTTCCGCATAAAAATTTCTATGGATTCGTGTTTGTGGGATTGATATTGACTAATTAAAAAAATCATGAATTCTTTTACCGATTATTTCTTTGCAATAGCATGCTCACGACATCTGTGAGTGATTTATGTAATACTCGACTTGTTTATTTTTTCATTTCATTTTACAGTTGTTGTCTGTTTGTTGTTTATGTGTGACTGTCTCGTAAAAATAGCGTCTGTTGGTGAATTTTGGGCACTTGTTACTAAACAGGATATAGATAAATTGTTATAATTTTTACTCATAAAATAGTGGATTACAATTTTGTTTTAGTGATAGTTTTGTAAAAAATGTAGTGTAGTTGGCAAAAACTTAGCACAGGGGGTAGACAGGCACTGTTATCCGAGCAGTTTAGAGTTTAACATAATGAATTTTTACTATTAGAATATAACTTTATTTCAAAAGAAAAATTACCTGCAGCTTTTTCACAGTCTTATGAGTTATCTTGGATTTTAAGCACTTTTGGCTAACGATTAATTTTTTTTACTATAGCAAAAGATATTTTATTAGAGCATTTTTTATCAATGCCTTCTCTATCCTACATTAGTTTATGAGACATTCTGCTCATCGAGCCATGTATGCGTTATTTTTTATCTTGACACGCAGATATTTTGAGGATAAGCCTTTGCAGCACAAACTGAATTATTGTTATGTGTTTACAGTATGTCGTTTAGCTGGGTCAAGTTAGTTACAATTGCATGTGTAATATAGCATTGTAGATTAAAAATTCAACCATACATTTGTTATCAGTTAAGTTGATACTGTAGTTTTTTAGTTTGTTAAAAAAAAAAAAAACAGTGTAAACTTTACACATTGCCACTTTATGTTCATGGGATGGGTGAGTCATCACCACAGTATGTGTGGGTTGGTTGGTCATTAACACCATTACTGTGTATGGATGGGTGAGTCATCATCACTGTATGTGTGGGTTGATTTGCCATTACCACCGTACTGTATATGGGTAGGGCCCCCTACCCTTATAATTTCCCCCTTACCCCCCCCCCCCCCGGTAATTTCCACTTAATGTGTGATGCCTCTTCACAGGTATGTGTGGGTGGATGGGCCATTGCATAACTAGATTATACATTTTTTTAAATACTGTTATTGTAATAGGGATTAGCCCTTCAATTGTGACAAATGGATGTAAGAGATCTATTTGTTAAGAGATTTAATGGTTAGGTGTAAGAAAGTACTTTTTAGTCCTAACCTAGCCAATTGTAACATAAAGTTATTTTTTCATTCCGTTTTCATTTCAAATGGATGTATACTTAAAGACGTATACTAAACTTAAACATTGGCAAACAGATATATTCGAAAATATACTGTTCTCGCTCCTCTGAAATCTGAAACTATGCTGTAGTCATAGTATGGTTATGAGTCAATTAAAAGTTGTTGTAATATTTTATTACTTTGAAAAATGAAAAAGGATTACCAAACCAAACAAAGAAGATGAAACATATTTAGAGTCTATTGGCACTCATTTCTTATAGTTCATGTGTTTGTTACATACAGAAAAAAGCAATAATAGTGGTGTACAAATTTGCCTAATGTCTCTTTATTTATCTATGTTGTATTATAATTTAAGATTCTTTATTTTGTAACTGATGAACTAAATCTTCGCCAAGAGGACGCTAATAAATATTTTCCAGACTTCTTCAATAGCAAATAATACTTTGGATTTTTATGAATAGCTATAAAACTAGAATTGAAAGATTCAGAGAAACTAACATTCATTTTTCACTCATTTTTTTGGTGCATGATCATTTGTCTCTTTAGTAACTTGCAAAAAGCACTGTAAACACGTCTGAGATGTGGCTTGAGAGATTGACTTTAGGCCATCTTTTTGTATGTAGGCTGATTGGAGATGCGTTGAGTGCCATTTTTAACCCCAAGCCTCTGGAACTAGGGCACAGCACGTGGTTCGTTAATCCGTAACAGCAGCTACGTGGCCAGATTCAAGGGTTTGTTCTTTTTGTGATTGCTCGCTTTGCATTTACTAACGACTGCATCAAGATTAGTTGTCTTTCACACAACACGTAATTTCCTCCCATCTCTCTTTATTGCTCTATCTCACTTTATCTTCCACAACTCTATGAAACACCTTTGTACAATAACTTTGTTCTTCCTTTTCATCTCAAGTGCTATTTTCAAATATATGGTTTGTAAGAGCATATATAGTCGTAGTATTGTATATTTTATTTTTTATAGATTTTTTTTAATTTTGGCCTCAAAAAATTATTTGAATAGAAATAAGAATGTTAGTTAGGTTTTCCTGTTACCTTATAACATGTAATTTTATTGATATCCACAACAGTTTTTTTTGTATAACAAATATGGTAACTAATTTGTGTCAATGTTTAAATTTTATTTAGAAGTTCAACTGTGTGGTATTAAAATATTAATATAAGATTTTTAAGTTATAGAAGAGGTTAAAGGGGCCAGGAATTGAAGTATATTAGGAGAGATAGGACATCGGCAAAGTCCAATTACACCACAGTAGTAGTAAACATATATAGTAAAAAACACGTCTCACAAATGTTCTGTGCCATTGGCATTTTCATCAGGTGAGTAGAGAGAGAGAGAGAGAAAGAGAGACTCATCTTATGTATTTCACGTTAGCATAGTCTCTCTCTACTTGACAGAGGAAAGGCCAGGGGCACAGAAAATTTGTGAAACTTGTGTTGTTATTGTATTTGTTTACTACCGCAAGGTGTTAGTGGACTAGTCTTCTTAGGTTTTGCCAATGTCCTATCTCCCCTAATATACTAAGTTATAGTAGACTCTATCTTAACCGGTCATCTTGGGACTGGAGACCAAACCGGTTAATGATTTGAAAATTAAATGGAGGTGCTCAAAAATTATATTATTGTTTATCTAATGCTAAATTCCAAAATAGACATTCCAAAAATTATTTAGATATTACAGTTTACCAAGTTTGTTTTGTAAAATTAGATATTTCATAATAAATAATCAATAATTTTAGCTCTTCTCACCATAGGAAAATTTAAGGTGCGGAAGTATTATTATTGGCTAACAATTAAAACACAACTGAACAGTTAAACACGTTTACTTAATATACACTATATGTACTATAACATAAAACCCTATTTAGACTGCTCATTTAGTTCTAATTTTGTATTACCTTTTTAATTAGTCATCAATTTTTCCGCTTTTTTTGTATCTTATGTTTTTCTTAATGCGTAGTCACAATGTTTCTCAATAAAATTTATATCAGCTGGAGTTGGCCGTGATAAAGTCTCAGGTCGATTTTGCTTCAGTGTTTTGCTTTTGTTCAATGGTTACGACATTACATTTCTCAGTCATTGCTAAAAAATATAAAACTGTACTGTACACTCTTACAAAAAAATGAACACACACACACAAAAATATAATATTTAAATTCACAAAACGCTTAATTAATCATAAAGCCACACGATTTAAATAAAGATTACCTACAACTGTATTTGCATGAACGGTAAAGGCCACCCATCATGGAACATGCCACAGAAGCCCTAGACAGACTAGTAAAATTAATTATATTTATCTAGAGGAACAAAGCAGTCAACAGTAAACATGCCCTGACAGGTGTGTATGAATCATAAATATTACAAACGTTGCCACCATTTTTTTTTCAGCTAATCGTGACAGGTTAAAGCGATGTTTCGTTGAGAAATGGCTGGTTTAAAACTGATGACCATGATCCGTGGTTGGAAATCGAGATCGCATAAAGTGAAAGCTGATTGAATAAGAGTCTACTGTTCTGGAATGGATATGTTAATGTGGTTTGTTTTCTGTCAAAGTAGTAGAAAGAACTATGACAATGCTGCTGTAGGCTAGAGATTATTTAGCAACCAACATTTTCTACTCTGACATTACTGTACAGGATTGTTGTGAGAAAACAGAACATGTACTTGCAATAAAATGACAAAAACAAGTAGTATTGCCCACAATATCTCAAGAATAAATTGATGTAGACCAAACTAGTCGTAAAGATTTTTGTTCAGCCTAATAAAACATATAAAAATAATTTTAAAAATTATTGAAATTCATGCAAAGTAACGGATATTTAAGAATAAGATTTGAAATAAAATAGATGTTTTCTTTTTTCTTATAAAATGAGCTTTGTGTGTAATAAGAAGTGTTTTCCCAGAAAATATAGACCTGATCTCACCACCGGTGATGAAAATGTCAAAATTTTTTGTAGCGCCTAGAAAGTGCATAAATGACATATCTTTTAACTTTTTGTCTTTTTATTTGTTGCCATGCCCATTTATATGTAATCAATAAATTTCATATCACAATCAGATTTCACATTCGTTCTTTCCTAAGGCCTGCCGCACACTGAATCGAACGAGATGAGGCAGAACAACACAAGACGCTTTCAGACGTCTGTAGTGAAGCTGTTTGCTTGGGTTTAAATGGGACTGCCGCACATTGCCTAGACAAGATGAAAAATGTCAGCGGACATTAAAAGATGTCTGCAGGCGTCTTGGTGAAGGTATCCCAATAGGTCTTGTTCAATAGACCAGACGCAATTGAACAAGACTTACTGTGTATGCGTCTTGTTCAATAATTACTATGGGGAGTGGCTCCTATTCCCACAGTACAGCTGACTGTTAGATACAAAGATATAGCAACCTAACTAATTCACGTTCATCTCTCTTTTGTGAAGTTGATTTGTGGTTTATATTATTTTTGTGCTTTTTTTTTTACATTTTATAAGATGACTCAAGTCAACGATGATGTGAGATTGTCAATTGATTGCTGTTGACGTAAATAATCTTCTTTTTATCCTCCCTCACATTAATTAGTCTAAAATAACACCATAATACAGAATTAATTTCATTAATATCATTCATTTTGTATGCTATTATACTTTTTGACTCTCCAATGATGTATTGTGACAATGTCAATGATTAAAAAATTGGGAAATAATATTTTTATAAATGTGACTAATAGCAACTACAATTAACCTTATTCAGAAATAATTAAATAAAAACTAGAATCCATTAATAAATTTTGTACAGTCTTATTATCTGGAAAGACGAAATAATACATTTTGGATTAGCATTTTTATAAAAGTGACTATTCAGTATTAAATATGATTTTATTCACAATTAATTTAATACAAGTATGTCTCGTCGTGTTCTGTTCTGTTCAATTCAGAGTGCGGCTAGCTGTAGCTAAGTATGCACCATCATCAGACTAAACATATGAATAGTTTTTAAAAAATGTGAAAGTTTAGACCAGGGAATGGGTTGATTGTTGCAGTTCATTTTTTATATTTAATTTGACATTGTACTATCTTACAGTAACAGTTCTCAACTAAAACTAAGAGGGTTCTTGTGTGCGAGTGAGTAACATCTTTGTCTTAATATGTTTTATTTACCTGCATAGTGAATCAGAGACCAGCCACTCATTATGACTATGAAATTAAATGTGAACGCAACGATTTATCTACACACTTTCTGAAACAATAGCTTATTATAAAAATCTATCTTTGCAAGGAACCTACAGAACTTCTTTAAACGATCTTATTCTATTGTTGAAATCCAAAATATCAACTGATTATTGTGATTTTGTCTGCAGAATAAAAAGTTCATGAAGAACTGACAGCAACTAGAATCTACACATCCTTCGGCTGGAGAATAAGGAATCAACAACCAAGTGATCCACAATATGTAATTAGAAGCTGATGTTGTCGGAAATCGAAGTAACACAATTACTGCAATATTATTTTATCATTTAATTATTGCTTTCACTTAGTTATTATCACTATTTATAATTTTATTTATTTTAGTTTTTAATTATAAACTATGTTTCATGTTCTCAGATATCGATCTATAATGATACAACACTAAATTATACTTAGAATTGAGTTAACCACCTTAATATATTCAGGCTTCGAAAATACTCCTTAACAGAGAGTGTTAACAATGATTACAAAATACTGTAAGACACTAAATTCCCATATTAAATTTTCTACAGTTATTTTTTCAAGTAAACCAACTCACAAACCGAGTTTTACGATTCGCTCTGTTGTAAAATTAAATTATGGTTACTGGCATTTATTTGAAGGTCGAATAATAGTCGCCTTTAAAACAAACTTGAATCCAAGAGAGAGTGAGTGAGTCAGTCTAGGGAAATATAAATGATATGGGGAATGTACATTACAGTCTAAATAAAAAGATACATACAGTCCATTAGCACCTAGCTGGATGAATGATCGCCTAGCTATTTAGGGCAATGATTCTCAAACTGTGGTACATGTACCACTAGTGGTACGCATCATCCTTTGGACAGTTATCTACACAAGGTAGAAGAACAGTTGTAGAGGACTTGCCCCACCATTTTGTGATGCGTGTCACGTGTATTTTCTTAAAAATTACAAGATTTATATCTATAATAAAAATATACAACTATAAATATATTACACAGAAATGTTTGTATGTGTATTTATATGAATAAAACACTATGAACTGTTTTTAGTAGTATGTTTGAGTATCAAGCTACTTTAGGTAGTACACTGCCACAACCGTTTGGGCACCCCTGAGGTAGGGCAACCAATAACCAGACAGCAAATCCCTATTCAATGCTATGTCTTAAATTATTTAGTAATAATTGCTGGTAGGCTTGTTTAGGTAAAATATTTATGGCCTATGCAGTAATTTATTATTATTGCCTATTAGGCTTCTCTTTTCAGTTGATCATTGTGGTAAAAAGGCGTGGTTTTGTAAGCAAATCCTTTAATAGAGAAGGAAGGTGCATTTAACCCTTTGAGGACCAAAGAAAAAAATTGCTTAATCTTTTCATTTTCCTCACTTTTTAAGGGCGACATGTAAAATATTTAGGCTGAAAATATGGAGATATGCAAGTCTTTATAAATTTATTTATAAAATCTGTTAAAATAAAGATACAGGGATACTTATTTGACCAGAATTTATGTAATTGAGTACTTTATCAGAATAAATGTCCAAAAAGTCATCTAAACATTTTTAAATATTTATATTTTGTCAAACAAAGTTTCTTTTGTTTTAAAACTGTATTTATTTTTTTACGCTTACAGCTCGTAAACAAAAAATATGTTAATTGTAGGAAACTGTGTTATTGAAATCTAAACTTGATCACCATTGGACATAAAAAATTATAACAATCAAATTGAAAATTAAAAAAATTATAATATGAAATATTTTGTTAATACTTTCAGATTCGTCTTTAAAATTAACTATCTGTCTATTATTGTCAGTTCTTTTCATTAACGTTGTATTCCAACAGCTGGCTCCAGATGTAAAAAAAAAACATTCTTTAATGTCTACGTATCATCTCAAAGACATACAAGTTATCTTTAATGCCACCGTACGTGTATGGGTGGGCGGTTGGGTAAATCGTAAGCGGTAAATTGGATGTTATATGTAACAAACTTCGAATGACGAGATATCACCATTTGGTCCTCAACGTGAAATTTAGTAATGACCATATTTCGTCATTCGGTCCTCAAGGTAAAAACGTAAGTGACGAAATATAGTCTTTAGTCTCTAAAGGGTTTAACACTATCCTTTAATTTGTAATTTATTTATCAATTAGATATGTGCATTACAATTCAGTGGCTATTTAGCTCTCTAAACTAATTAAGCTATTTAAGAACTGCCTTATTCAAAAATTATTAATTTATATGCATATGAAAATCAAAAATAATGTCTAACATCTTAATTAATTAATCTAAATAATTTAATTTAAATTACTTAAAATATTGCTTCAACATAATTATTATACTGTAATTAAATTGTGCAGCTATATACCATTAAATTTTGACAAAGTGAAATATCAAATATGAATTGTTTAGATAAGATTAGATGACAAAGTAATTTTCCCTGATTAATCCGATTAAATGGGCTTAGTGTGTGACGTTCTAGCAGGGGCTGGTTGGTTGCTCTCATTAACTGTAAAATATCTTATTCAAGATCTATATTTTCAGCACTACACCAACTTAAATGTTAAAGCATTCTTCTCATAACACAATTTACCCCAGTTATTTATATTATAACAGTTAAACAAATCTATACACTATAACAAATATAAATATAAATAAAAGTACAGTAAAAGTAAGTACAATAAAAACCCTATTTTCCGTCAGGGGTCGGGACCGAGGCTGTGACGGATTAGAGAATAGATGAATTAGAGAGAATTCATCCACTCACACTTATATCACTGGAAACTTATTATTACTGCTTACACACGTTAAATTTTAATACTTTATAGTACATATTGATTAACAAAATGAGAATGAAAAGGTTAGAAAAAAGTCATGTTACAGAATGTATATACTGCAGATCACAATTACGCTTTTATCATAGTAGGCCTAGTGTTAATGTAAAACATAAGCTTGTACATTATGTAATGAGCACAAAAATTAATTATCAACATTCTTAAAATTAAACTGCAGCACAGTGTAATATATTAAAGTCCAGTTCCCATGGCCAGTGTTTTCGCAGACATCAGGCGGCCCGATGTTAGTACACGGATAGCGTGTCGCCTGTGTATCATCAGACATGACCGTTCCAACGGCCCATGATCTGTGTAGGCATCACTGCTTAAAACTTCACTCCAACCACAGGCCTTTGTAGTGCCGCCTCTTTCACCATGTTGTACGGGATCTGTTCAGGCAGCCCCGGACGGGCCTGTCTGTACGTCAGGCGTACACAGGCAAGCTGTTCCAATGACCTGTTATCTGGTAGACAGAGACGAGGCCTTACGGATGACAGGCCGTTGGAACTAGGCTTATGAGGGCTAGATGGCTGGAGGGGGAAATTGTTGTCTTCCAGACGGATAAGTTATATGGCAACTGTCATATCGTGGTGCGACGAACCCAGACACTGACGGATAACAGAACCTGGCGGAAAATAGGGTGACGGACAATCGGGTTTTCACTGTACATCAACAATGGTATGTATATAACAATACACAAACAAAAGCTCTCCATTTCAATTTATTTAGTTTGTAACAAATTAGTGAGAAAACATAAAATTAAAAACCAAACAAATGAAGAATAAATAACAAAACTCAATAAACATCCATAAAAATAAATAACAAGAGGTAAATAAATACAATAACAAAGTAAAAATCCTTAAATGTAACATGAGTAATCTTCCTTTTTTAGCACTATGCAGTCTTACAAGTTCCAATTCTTTTGATGCCTTTATGAATCATAAAAGAGTACAAATATATAGTAAAATGTAAAAGTAAAATGCAAGATGTAAAATCATTCAGTGTACATATAGTAAACATTATTATGTATTTGTGTTAATGAAATATTAAACTCGATTAGAAGACTTGTTTTTACTTCTTTTAAATTGATAACAAACAATTCTAGTGACAGGAAAATTCAAAAATATGCATAGGCTGTCAGTTATAGTGCCTACATGACATTAAAGTTTCATGTTTCTTTAATATGTATGTTTTATTTAGCGAATTTTAAAAAATCACAAAATCATGTAAAGGAATAAAAATTAGTGTGTTTTTTATTACTGTAAAAAATTGAATCACCATAAAAATGTTACATTCACATAGCTTAATGCAGAAATAAGTAAGGGAAATGGTGATGTTATATTTATTTTTCTAGATCTTGTGGTTATTGTGCAATTAATTTTCAAACTCAGGTATCCATAATTTTTTATCAGAGGGTTGAATCCTAACCTCAGTTTGTTATGCAGAGGTATAGGATGTTTTGACTGTGGCTCCAGCAATAAGCTTTATTTTTTTATATCTTTTTTTATGTTTAAAACTTCTATAACATAATACTTTTCTAAACAGTCTAATGATTTGTTTAACATATATTTTTAACTTAGATCGATAGTGGCAGATATGAAACAGACAAAGCCTCTGTACGTGTATGGGTGGGCGGGTGGCCAATACCTCTGTACGTGTATGGGTGGGCGGTGTAAAGGAAAGGTCCCCCATACCAATATCACTAGATGTGTGTAGGCGGGTATAGACAGGTTGTTTAGAAAGTGACCAACTGAATTCACTGGTGTGAGATAGATGCTCCGAGTGGTGGAAATGACATACTACTCTTTCCCCACTGTTAGACACCATTTAATAGTCAACATGGAAACTAGGATGACAGTATGCCGCTTGCTGGTTGCGCAATCGTAAGCCCGGCCCACTAGATCATTAGCAGCAATGATCATTGGTTTGATTAATACTAACAAATTAAGCTTATAACGATTAAATTAAATAATTATTTCGTATTGAAATAACAATAACACAATAAATTATTGTGTAAAAACTAAATAGCAACCAAACAAACTTGCACAGTTCAATACAGATATTTTTTCAACTAATCACTGACACAGAAGTTGAACATTTGAATGCGGAAGTTAGTCATGTCTATGATGTACGGCAGCTGAATGGTGGAACATTTCCGCTCCGCTGCTGAAACCCTTATTTGCGCTAATCATAACATGCAGGTCACTTTCTGTCCAGCTTAATTATACATATAGCTCTTTGACATGTACATACTATCAGTACCCTCGAATGTTACCCTAGAACTGTGGTTTTTATATATGCACCTTATTTAGAATATTCTAACATTGATTAAAATTCATCATCTTTATTCATTAAATTCATCATTATTAACATGATGTAAATTCATATTGTGCAAAGTCAGGTACTTGTCTTGGAACACAGATCTAGGATCAGTTTTATATATTGTTTTAATCAATTGTTCTCTAGAGTTAATTTTAATATTAAATTTGTGCTGATTAACAGATATTTGTTTTGATTGGATTATTTATAGGCAATTTTTCAATGAAAGTTTTCTGAAAAGTATTCAGCAAGATTATTCATAAGTTTGTCATTAAATTTAATTAGATAAATTATCATTATGAGAGTAAATAAGTTAAGCTCTATACATTTTAATTTATTTTTGCTAATATTATTTATTTTATTTGTATAATTTATTTTATTATTTATTATGAATTATTTTGAATTATTTATTGTAATATCATGGTGTTATTTTTACAGCTATTCTGTTTTGTATAATATGGATTTTATCGTACATTTTTGTTGATAGTATTAAAATTATAATATTACTATTCAATGTGTATATTTTGTTTAGCAGAAGTACAGACAGTATAAAATTATTATAGTAGTAATATTTGTATATAACATAAAAATTATGTGATATATACAGTTTTAGTTCAAAACTGTTGAAATTAGTCTAAGTTGAGTTCAGTTTCTATATAATAAACATTATTATAATTAAGTTAATTAAGGTGGCCGTTTCTCACACCGCCAAGCCACTGCTGGGAAGTCAACATCAACAGGCTAAAACATGTTGTTCAACTTCAATTGTACAGTCTTATTATTATAGTGAGATATAGTGATCATTGTATGATTATTAAAGGTCCAATCTAGTGAACCATAACTTGATATTATGAGTTTTTTAATTTAAAACTGTTAAGAATAACATTTAAAGTTTCACATATTTAACTGTAAAAAATTGTAAACATACTCAATTTTTTACAAAAACCAATTTATACTTCACTTGAATACTTCTTCACCTATCAAATGACAGTTCAGGTGTTATGATATGATTATTATTACAAATAGAATTGTTAAAATAAAACTCCATGTTTTTGGCGTTTTTCATGAAGCAAAACGGCCTCCTTAAACTTTATAAGTTCTCAGTTTAGATTTGGTAATAGTATTTATTTTATTTGTATTATTATAGCATCATTTATTTTGAATAGTTAATTCTAATCTTTTTGTGCTTTTTTACAGATATATTATTTAACCCTTTGAGGACCGACCAAAATAAAAGTGCAAATTTTTTTTATTTTTTATCTATAACTTTCTATTATTGTCAGTTCTTTTCAATGATGTTATATTCTAACAACTGGCTCCAGATGTTAAAAAAAGCATTCTCGAACATCTGTGTATCATCCCAAATACGTACAAGTTATCGTAAGCGGTAAATTTTATTTTATATGTATCAAACTTCGAATGACGAGATATCGTCATTCGGTCCTCAACGTGAATTTTAATAATGACCATATTTCGTCATTTCGGTCCTCAAGTCATTCAGTCCCCAAAGGGTTAAGTATATCATGAATTTTATCTCAGGTTAGATAATAATAAAATTTTAAAATTGCTATTCAATGTGTATCTTTTGTTTAGTAGAAATACAGGCTATACAAAATTATCATAGCAGCAATATTTTGAAATAGCATACAAATTATGTGATATATATAGTTCTAAAATTTTAAAGTTACTTTAAGTAGAGTTCAGTTTCTACAATTGTATATATGTTAAAATAGGTAGTCAATCTCTGTCAATTAACCCTGAAATATAACAAAAATAAAGAGCGAAAATATAATTTTTATCATTTTTAGACTACTTTACGCTTACTTAAAAACCTAACACTTCTCTATGTTAAAAAAATTACAAACTTAGCTTGAAGATATATTAGAGCCTCACTTACCCACAGGTTGTGATGATGGCGGATAAGTAAGAATGTATATAATAGGGAAAGCTAGTAAAAACTCTAAATAATATTGGTAAATGAATTTTATTAAGAATTTACATTACCATACTGCACAAAAATAACCTTTGTTCAGTTTTTATAAAACAAAAATGAATTTGATTTTAAAATGTTTAAAAAACAAACAATCCTGATAACCCTCTCAAAATTCTGTATGGATTAAATTCTGTAAAGTAATACAACAAACTAATACGTGTGACCAGTCAGGAAACTACTGAGACACTCAACACATCGACTAAGGTGTAGTCTGCTCACACGCTACAGTCTTCGCTCAACATAAAATCAAGTACAATAAGCAACAAAGTGCGCTGGTTGAGAAGCCCTTTACCAGGTATACACACACAGTTATTGTCACTATTGAACAATAATGCATTATATTATTTTAAAACAATGTCAAATACACTATTGTTTTTGGGACAAGTGTGTCGGTTAAAATGGATAACTCTCTATGTCAGCTAACGAGGCTTTACTATAAAAATTTTTTAAATTGACATCTTAACTTTGCTTAAACTAAACAGTGAGCATTCTAAGTTGTTTTCCATAATATATTCAAATGAATAGTTTGATTTTTCTTTGAAAATAAATGCTAACACTCTTCTAAATTTGTTATATTTAATTCATATTTTAATATAATTTGGTAAAATACGCTTCTGTTGAGCTTTTTCATAACAATTGAAATAATAAAATGTGGGATTAATTCCTGTTTCTAGTGTTGATTATTTTCCTAATTACCCGATAAAATATTGTCTTATTTCCTTTAAAATTTGACTTAATTCTTTCTTCAAAGTCCTTCCATGACCTCTCTTTAGCTTTTTTAATAATCTTTTCTGATAATTTTGCTAGTCTATTCTATAAGTTTGTATTATGAGTTTTCAATATAAAATCTTTAAGAATAACAATTAAAGTTTCACATATTTGACTGTAAAAAATTGTAAACACTCAATTTTTAAAAACCAACCTATGCTTCACTAGAATACTTCTTCACCTATCAAATGACACTTCAGGTGTTACGATATGATCATTATTACGAATCGAATTGTTGAAATAAAACTCCATGTTTTTTGTAAACCGGCCTCCTTAAACTTTATAAGTTCTCAGTTTAGTTTTGGTAATAGTATTTATTTTATTTGTTAACTATCATAATCCCTTTTTTCATTTGTCATGTCTTTAAAGCGGTCTCACCATGCTTTATGTGTACTCTTAACTGCTTCAGAAATTCTTTCACTCCACTAAGATGTTTCTTTATCCATTTTTCTTCCTGAGGTTCTTCCATGTGTTTCCTCAGCTGCTTTCATCAGTCAGTGCTTGAATCTCATCCCCTCTTCCTGCCCTCTTTGACTTCAACTCTTTTTTTAAGGACTCTTTTTTTTCAACTAGGACAAAGTCTATTAAGCTTGGCTGTTTTCCAGTGAACTTGTGGCTCTCCCTTTTCTTGTGTCGAGTATTTCATTCCTTAAACAAAAATCCAGCAATTGTTCTCCTTCCTGGTTTCTTGTCCATAACATTCCTTGCCTTATCTTCCCTATTTTTGCATTCATTTCCAATTATTATTGCTTTCTCTTCATTTGAGCAGCCTGATTTTGATGCGTAAACCTGGACTATGTCCATTATCTCTGCCTTCATTCTGACTGATATCCTTATGATTATTTCGTTAATCTGGTCTTTACTTGCCATCCTCTTGTCCAGCATTACTCTTCGCCACACATTTCTTCTGTCATCCTTACCTGTGGCCCACCAAATCCTCTATCTCTGATCTACTTCTCATTTTCCATTACCTTTAATTTAGTTTTACTGATTCCTATAAAATTGATTATTCTTCTCTTAATAACTTTTACTACTACTAATTTATTCCTTAACTTCACTACATTTAATGTATTACCAATTAATAATCAATTTATTAGGAACAACAATAATAATTAATTGTATTATTTATATAAATTATGCCATAAGATATTATACTTGTATTTTCTTTTGTATAGTTTTATTGTGTATTTAATATATGTATATAATACTTCATGTATAATAAATTGTATAAATTATTAGTGTGAATGGTTATCAGTGTTTCCTCTTTCCAAATAATAGTATAATTGTAGTATTGGCTATAGAAACAACCAGACAGTCCAAGGCAATTCTTTGATAATCATCATCATCTTTATTTGTCATTAGAATGTGTACCATTATTGACAAAGTCAGAATACAGCTCAGACTTGCCAAGTCATATTACAAAGGACATACAAAGGTTATAAATACTTATACAAAACATAAAAGAAGTCATAAAATGTTAAAAATCAAAAATCCACATTACAAAAAGTTGTGCAGTAAAAAGAAGATAGTAAAATATTAAAATTAAACAAAGATTTAAAAATCCATATCTTTGGTATTGAAGAATTCACCCCACTGTAGAATGGATTCTCCAACAACCAAGAATAAAATTTGTTTTTAAAAATGTCGAAGGGATATGAGCAAATCTTTCTCTCCAAAAAGTTGTACACTTTTAACGATATTACAATTTGGCTGGTAAGGCTTTCGATTACGAGTGTTATAGTCATGAAATGTACATTTGAATTTTAGGAGGTTTGGGTTTTTATATATGTAAATTACCACATCATAAATGTATAGATTTATGATTGTTTGGAATCAGAAATATTTTAAATGTGGTTTACAATGCTCCTGGGGATCACACTTTGGAAGAGTCCTAACTGCCTTTTTTTTATTTCTGAACTTTTAGTGCAATTACCATATAAAACTAAGCCGTATCTAAAAACTGATTGGAAGAAGGCAAAATATGCAGTTCTTATATAATTCATTGGTAAAATCTGTTAGTCTACCTAATAGATAAATGACCCGGGAAAGTCTTTTATTAAGATAATCAATGTTTGCAAACCAAGTCATATTTTGATCAAGATTAATACCCAAGAATTTAACTGTGTCCGAGAAGTCCTCATCCGGCAAACCAGTTCTATTTCTAAGGGTAAACTAATTTAACTGTGTCCGAGAAGTCCTCATCCGGCAAACCAGTTCTATTTCTAAGGGTAAACTAATTTAACTGTGTCCGAGAAGTCCTCATCCGGCAAACCAGTTCTAATTCTAAGGGTAAACTAATTTAACTGTGTCCGAGAAGTCCTCATCCGGCAAACCAGTTCTATTTCTAAGGGTAAACTAATTTAACTGTGTCCGAGAAGTCCTCATCCGGCAAACCAGTTCTATTTCTAAGGGTAAACTAATTTAACTGTGTCCGAGAAGTCCTCATCCGGCAAACCAGTTCTATTTCTAAGGGTAAACTAATTTAACTGTGTCCGAGAAGTCCTCATCCGGCAAACCAGTTCTATTTCTAAGGGTAAACTAATTTAACTGTGTCCGAGAAGTCCTCATCCGGCAAACCAGTTCTATTTCTAAGGGTAAACTAATTTAACTGTGTCCGAGAAGTCCTCATCTGGCAAACCAGTTCTATTTCTAAGGGTAAACTAATTTAACTGTGTCCGAGAAGTCCTCATCCGGCAAACCAGTTCTATTTCTAAGGGTAAACTAATTTAACTGTGTCCGAGAAGTCCTCATCCGGCAAACCAGTTCTATTTCTAAGGGTAAACTAATTTTTTTTTTTTGTTTTTTCCTTATTTAGCAAGAACCCATTTGCATGAAACCAATTTGTGATATTTCTTATTGTATTATTAGCTAACAATTCTAGACTATGTACACTTTGACTGACGTCTAAAATGGTAGTATCATCAACATACAGTATGGTTTTTGAGGTAATAGATTAATCTGGAAAATCCATTGTTTCAATTTAGTAACAAGAATTTCTTTTTTGACACAATCAAATGCTTTGCTCAGGTCACAGAAAGTAGCCTGAGCACACCTCCTGTTATATCAAAAGATGAGTGGATATATCTAACTAGCTGTTCCACAGCATTAAAAGTAGACTTATTTCTTCTAAAAGCGAATTGTGAAGGTTGTAAAAGTTTATTGCTTTCCCAAAAGGAGGTAATTATCCTACAAACTATTGATTCAATCAATTTACCTAGTACAGGAACTACAGAAATTGGCTGGTAGCTTTGAGGTTGGTCCTTCGGACCCCTCTTAAAAATTGGGCAAACTTGGGAGAGTTTGAGTTGTCAGGGAATATGCCATCGTTAAGCAAACAATTAATGGAGATTGCTAAAGGCTCAGTCAAACCATAAATTATACTTTTCAATAGATTATTAAACATGCTGTATATGTCAGGACTATCAGAATTGCTCATTCCCTTGACAGCGCTCAATACATCATTTGGTGTTACAACTGTCCACTTAAAACTAAACAAACTATCACTGGAGCCTATGTCCATAAGTTCATCAAATGTAAGACTGGGCTGGGCAACCTTACTATTTATTTCTTTTACTGATTAAAGAAAAAAATGTGTTAAAATCATCAGGCTCAATATTACAAATGTCTGATTTGCTACTTGCTACATTATTTTTATTATATTCCTGGCAGCTTTGCATTTATTTTTACTGTTTTTGATATATTCAGCATTTTTAGCATGTTTAGCCTTAATTATAGCATGTTCATATTTACTCTTTAACTGACCATAACTTAATTTTATATTTATTACTTATATTAACTGTACATTTTCTCAATCTATCCAAAAAAAGGACCCTTTCCCTCATAGTAGCTAATTCAGTTGTAAACCAATCCTGTGTATATTTACTCTGATTTCTTTTAATGTTATTTACCTTGGTTTATAACAACTTTATAATAATTTAAACTATCAAGGATATTATCAAAAATTTGAGTAAATAGTGTTACAGAACTTTCCTCAGTATATTCACCTAACAAAGATTCTCTGTATACGTGCAACTGTGCTGCTATTTAACGATGATTGGTTTCAAATAAGGGCTCAGAGTACTGTCTGCCATTCTATTAGCTGAGCTATTAATCACTTCGGTGTGTGTGTGTTTGAGAGAGATGAAGTTCTGGTGCTACTTGTGAAAACAGGAATAGAATTAATTTAACCAAACAGGAAAACCGGCCTTCATGGGACCTATATGAGTGGACAGTCTTCTTTTTCTTTAGTCAGTGGTTATAATAATTTATTATTGCTATTTGATTCACGATTAGGGATCCTTGCATGCTACCAGCTGTCTTGTGACAACGTTACATTGTAAGTCCCACCCTACACTAGAGAACCAAAGATTTGAATTTTTCAAAAAGACAACATCTGATGGTGGTAAATTTCTTTTATCAAAATGAGACTGACAATTTTAACACTCTCCCGGTCATATTAATGTTAGGCGCTCACGAACGAGACATTTTATGGTGTCGCGGTATGATGCACGCTCGGCAATTTTTCTTTCTGTATCTTTTCTGTGTTGTAATAAATATATTTACCCTTAATGCTAAAATATGTTTATAATACTAAAAATAACTACTAAATAAATAATATCAAACACCAAAACTCGTCCATTTTCACCACTAAAGTACGGTAACTTAACAACACTAACCAGTAATTCAATCTAAATGTTACAATAATAAGAAAAAGGTATGCCTGAAGTAGGCCTAAGAGAAAGTATAGTAGTTTCTTTTATAGCCGATGTGTAGCAGCACCATACGGATAAAGTCAAAAATGTTTTTTTAGTTCCATTTTCAGCCAATGTGCGGCAGCATCATACGAATACAATCAATAAGATAGAGCATGGCGTTTGACCTACAGTGGCTTCAAGCGGCACGTGGTGAGTCGTGGCTTATGATTAGGAGAGGGTTAAATAAAAACAACTAAACAAGTGTCTGAATTATTTAGGTTTTGTTTAGGACATGAAAGCAGACTTTTTTTAATTCATTTGGTAAGTCCTTTGAAAGCCCACGCACACACATAAAGGGTAAAATAATAAATATTAAAACACTTGTGGAGATATGTTGTCAAATCAAACACAGATAAACCAATATTTCAAACTTTATTCGAGAGGCTCTTCAATAGCAATACTATCATCATCAAACTCCTCACAAATATATGTGGAGATATTTCAAAGTCACTGGCTTTATCTTTGTTCCATCACAGAGGAGGGTTACTAAAACATTGAAGTAGAGAAGAGCTGAGCTGGGAGTTTCAGCGTTGTATTAGCCCTCGTCTGCTTACTACTTTTTTCTAAAACACCGAAGGTTTTTTAGCAAATTGCAGACTTTTTTTCTAAAATGCATAAAAAATGTTTAAATTTCATAAACTACTTATAGGATTATAAAAGATTATGTATATGCACATTTATATATTTTTTGTAGCAACTTAGATTTCAGAAATTAGAAAAAAAGATGAAAAAGGGAGAGTATGCATGGGAAATTATGTTATGTATGACAATTTACAATTTTAAGATAGCCAAAACACTTAAAATGGTATATAGTTTCAGAAAATATATAGATCTTATATAATATATGAAAACATTAATATTTTATACTTATATAACCACATACAGTGCACAAACCAAATAATTTTTTACCATGGTAACTGATTTAAAAAAATAGTTAAAGGATGTCCTATTTTAGCAGGTGAAGTTAGGGCTATGAAGATTAAGCTCTCTGACACTTAACCTGGGGACCAACGGCTTAAGGGTGACTTCTGAACCACCACCAGTGACCAGGCAGGCGGGCTGTGCGCAAGGACGGAATCGCTCAGACGGTCGCCCATCCAAGGGACAGCAACACTTGATGTTGCTTGACTCTGTTATCTTGCAATAACGTCGGAACCCTCCGGTCATGGCCACTGGCACAGATTGTTTGTAAATTCAACAAAAATTGTCTATAAACACAAGAGAGTTCTAGTAAGCACCAAAATTACTACAAAAACATGCTTTTTAAAATAATTATAAATATGAAATGGGATAAATAGCCTACAAAAAAAAATTTAAATAACTTTTTCTCATTTTTTATAAATACATCAATTCTCATTGTACAATTAAACGTCACACAACACAAATTTATTACAATATAAGCACAAAATGCACAAATATACTACAATACAAGCACAAAATGCACAAATATTATGGTGATCGATTTCGGTGAACCACGCTCACCTTCCTCAGACCAGAGGGATTCACAAAAGAATGGAAAACGGTGTTCAACAACTCAATTTATAGGCCTATGATCACGTGACCTCATTGGCTGGAATCGTCAAAATGGCGGCTGCTGTGATATTATTGGTTAATTCCTATTGTCTGTTACTTCTCTTCTTTTATTCGCTGAAAATACATTATTAAAAACTATTTCGGAATCAAAATTAACCTGTTCATTCATTAATTTATCACGATCCTTACATTTTTCTTTAAAAATAAATAACTCTTCCCAAGCATTCATGTTACGACCCTTCTTACAAAATTTTAGAATATCTACATTTTCATCTATTTTATTCAAACTGTGGGTACAATTCAGAAGGTGTTTAGCTACATTAGATCTTTCAGGTTTATTATTTTTAAAAGCAGAGACATGGTTTTTATATCCATGTCTCTGCTTTTAAAAATAAAAAAAAAAAAATAAAAAAAAAAAAAAATAAAAAAAAAAATAATAAACCTGAAAGATCTAATGTAGCTAAACACCTTCTGAATTGTACCCACAGTTTGAATAAAATAGATGAAAATGTAGATATTCTAAAATTTTGTAAGAAGGGTCGTAACATGAATGCTTGGGAAGAGTTATTTATTTTTAAAGAAAAATGTAAGGATCGTGATAAATTAATGAATGAACAGGTTAATTTTGATTCCGAAATAGTTTTTAATAATGTATTTTCAGCGAATAAAAGAAGAGAAGTAACATTCTCATTGTGTGAAACATGCACTAATCCTTATTCAATTACACTATAAAACAGCACTAAAGATATACAAACACGTTAAACACTTAATTTAGAATGATTTCATTTAATTTTAAGTATATTACAACTAATAAATATAACTACAGTATTACTTTAGTTTTTAAGGCCAACACACAGACCGAAAATGGTGCTGCTTTGTGTTTTGTTTACATGCCATTTCATCTTCTTCCAGTCCTCATAGCAACAAACTAAATACACCATACAATTCATCGACTACTCACAATTCCATCGATGTATAATTCATCTCGGTTATGTGAAACAGTTCATTATAGCAAACAATTTATTCAACCAATACAGTCGGCTGAATTCAGCCAACATGCGTTTTGGTGATATTTTATCAACAGAAATCAGCCATCAGCCAGTGAGTGAGTTAATTATAGCTAAGTATTCTTTACTCGTAATCTTTATATTATATTCCTTTTTTGGGTCCTGTAGTGATTTTATTGCATTGTAAGCCTGCTTGGATTGGAAAGTCGGTTAGATCATTATCTGAAGAAGGTTTGTAAGGTCTCTTGATTTAGTGAATCATTGGTGGGAAAGTTCCCATTGTGTTGAGTTCTAAAGAGTTAGGGTTAGGAGGGAGGGATTTTATTAATTTGGTGCTGAAGCTTTGGTTAAAATCAGATGATTGATAAGTGATAACATGTTTCACAAAAAGGTTTATCTTTGAAGGTTTTTTTCACAGACTCATCCAACGTATTCATGATGAGGCCAACCACCCACCACGCATATATGTCTTGAAGGAGCCCACTCACCCATATAACATACATCTTGATGGAGCTGTGTTGGTATAGTAAAAATAAATGTGCCTCGATGATTCACCTTCCACTAATGAACGTAATTGATGTCCCACCCACCCACTAATGTACGTAATTGATGTCCCACCCACACATATAATTGTCATTGATGGCCCTAAATGCAACCAGTGTTTTTCTCTTTTTTTTTATTTGTTCAATGTAAATGTTTCTATTAAAACTTAAGTCACAACCCATACAGGCATTCTAATTTTCTTATTATTACAATGGCAGATGTTATAAGATTTTAGTGAAAAAAAGTTGTAACTTACCAAATATTTTTAAGGAAAATGTTCAAATTGCTAACCCTTGTTCATGAGTAACTTTGTAATGTCCATTTGTACGACAGGCATAATGAATACAGCAGCATTTTCTCTTTGACTTATTTATGCACTAATGCAATGTCTTACAACAACTAAGAAAATCTTTTGAACGTTTGCATTTTTTTACTGGATAAATTTTAAGTGGTAGTTTGAAGTATTCATCTGTGCTAGACAACCCCTGTAAAATGATGTATATCTTGAACTATGCTATATTTAATATTTTTATTGAACTCCTTGTGGACCATCATCCATTGGAAGTGAAGAGTCACCAACTACCCTAAAAAAAAAACTATTTCTTAAGTCCAGTAGGCATTTACAAAGTTTAACTTTTCCAATTTGAGGTAGGAAAATATATTAAACCATCTACAACAGGACCTTTTTGAGGTTAAGATTTTTAGGACTCCTAAAGACCTTTAATTTGATTTACTGCTCGACCTATGCTCTCATTTGAGATTTCCTTCTAATGCATTTTCTCCTTGCATCCCCCCGAACATGAAAAAAAAGTAGTTTCATCAAAAATAGATTTATAGGTGTAGTTATGATTTTCGGAAATTATTAAGTCTGTGTGGTACGTTATCACCACCCTGTATTTATCCCATCCAAACATGTATGGTGGTAATGATTGATGGTAAATGTGTCATAAACGTTCAATATGTCCTCCATTTGCAGCACAGATGACGATCTAGTCCTTAGCTGAATTTCTTATAGACACTGTGTACAGCTGGTGTCAGCTTACCTGGCACTTGACCAATCGATAAAATGCATCTACTAGCCTAACCTAGTAACATCGTCTGCCGTCATGCGGGTTGCATCAAATGCAACCCTACTTCCATGAAGGCTCTTCAGTAGATGCTATGAAAAATTATTTCTACATCCGTTAGTAGTTTGTTAAACTTTGTAAATTACTTTCATGAAATTAGTGTGATAAAATCTACAGTAATGGTATGAAAATGTGCTTACCTATCTTCTCAAAAAACGATCATCTTGACAGAATCAACGAAGAATTTACTCACCAAGCAGCAAAGTTGTTTATAATTAGCCGCTTTAATATTAATGAATGATCTGGTTAATAACACAGATCCACTCAAACAATATTTATAGCGGGTGGCCCCTAGGCTTTTTTATGTTTTAAATGCCGGCGTGGTAGCTCAGTGGCTAAGGCTTCGGACTGCGGAGGGCAAGGTCCAAGGTTCGAATCCCCACTGAGCCAACGGTCGGAACTTCACTCGTTGAATAAAGTTGACGCACAGGCCTGTAGGCCCATGTCAACTGGTGAGTGAAGTTAAAAAAAAAAATACAATTATAATCACAATAAAAAAAAATACAATATTTTTAAGTAACAAATAAAAAGATTACGGTGTATAACTTAAAGATTTTCTATAAAAATAACAAATTAATATCAAATTTAAAATACTTTACAGTTAAAATCATATTATAAACAATGAAGCATATAAATATAATAAACAAATTAAAAGATTTAAATTTATGCACAACAAATCACAAATTGTAGACTCTTGGCTTTGATTAAGTCAAAATACATATGATATTTACAATACTTTACTACTAAAGTCATAACATAAAACAATACAACATATAAATATAATATACTGTAATAAACAAATTACAATATAGCTTTACAATAATAAAAAAACTATAATGCACTATCGGTCTGTTACAACTCCTCAACACCAGACATACTGCTGAATTCTTCGCTCGTTCCCTCATCGTCGCTGCTGCTGCCCACATGAATTATAAAATTCTTCGTAATTTCGTCTATGGCTGGCTCTTTTGCGGCGTATTCTTCTTCCACATTTTTTACTAGATTACACCTAGATTTCCAATCTTCTTGAGAAATGGAGGAAAACTTTTCTTCACATAGCTTTTGTACATGACACAATTTGAATGTTTTGTTATGTAACAATGACACAATTTGAATGCTGTGTTATGTGACGCAACTTAGTTTTTAACGTCCGCCCAAATCATCTCGATTGCATTTAAATCGGGATGATAAGGAGGAAGATGCAGGACACTGTGGCCTTCTTTTTCCAGGATGCTATTCAATAAATATTTAACATATCGAGGTTTATTTTGAAGAATCATTTTGTAGATCTGGGGTTTTAACATTGTTGGTTCGTAGGAAATGTTATGATCGGCAAGCCACTTAGTCATTTCTTCCTTTCTACTATTGGAGGTTGGAGCTTTATCGATTTGCTTCTTGTGGTATTTTGCATTATCAATAACCAATAATCAATAACCAATGTTAGGCTGTAGATTAGTTAACAACTGATTAGTGGCCCATAAAATGTAGTTTGTATTGTTCATATTGTCATGATAGTCTCCGGTTTTTGTCCTAACCTTCCACATAGCCAAAGCGTTCGGAACAAACCCATGTTCCCCTCCAGCATGGACTATAATCAATCTCTGACCTTAAGATACTGGTGTATGCAAAATATTAGACGATCCATCCAACCACATTTTTTCTGATACATGATCCGAACATACATAACTCTCGTCCATGTACACCATAGGTCTACCCACTGACCTGAATTTCTTTATTGACTGAAGGTAGGTAAGAATTTTTCCTAATCTCTGACTTTTCAGTGAGGATCTTCCGGTTATTTTCTGTCCTTTTCCAGGTAAACACTAATTTTTTTTAAATCCTAAAGACACTTGAAACACTTCCTTCAAAATGTAGTTTTTCTCTTAGAGAATTTTGTAACAGTTTAGCCGTTGGCAGCCTTCTTTCTGTTATATAAAAATCGTAAACGACTCTGCGAACAACACATCGTCAAAATTGTCTAACCCAGTAACGGGCTTCTCTCTCTTTCTGGTGTTTTTAGGTGTTAAAAAAGATTTGTTGTCATCTTCACTTACTTTTGTGGCGTCTAGTTCCTTGTTGATCCGTGAAATAGTCTGTAGAGACACTCCGGTTGCAGCTGCGGTCTGCTCTCTTGCCTTCTGCATCACACTGTTACACTCTTCTCTCATAAATTTATAAACATTAGATACTATCTCCCTACTTGGACTATTTAAAACTACCTCCTATCCCTACCTTGGTTTTAAATTCTGCCATTTTCAAAACCTTGAAAGTCACACTTAAAAACACTTTAGAAAACAACCCACTGTAACACTCCACTTGCAAAGCAACTAACTGAGTGTTTAGGTATGTCCCAGATTAGTAATAACAGCGCCATCCCCTGTTAGTCATTGGCCTTCAATCCCGTGAGTCATCGGAAATGTTCGCAGAACGGTCTTTGCCTCACCTCCACCCACCTCCCGCCTAAAGTGCTGCGCCAGGCCAGGTGAGCTGACGCCAGCTGTACACACAGTTTGTGATGATCTCAGCTATCGACTAGATGTCATCCGTGCTACAGATGGAGGATATATTAAACATTTATGATTCATTTTCATAAACTTCATTTGTTTGTGAGTATTTTAATGTCCAATATGTTTAGCTAAAGCCCTTGTTTCTAATAAATATTGCTGTTTAAATCAGGATATTCTTTTTGAAACACTCTGTATATTGCTGTAAATGGATATACGAGGTCTGTAAATTAAGTAATGAGACTGGCAACGTTGCGTTTGATCTGGCAACACTGGAAGCCCGGGGCTTGGTGGGACGGCAGAGGAACATGTTATCCCCCTTCAGTACGAGTTTGACCTCGCTCGAGTCATTTGGTTGTGCGTAGCGATTGTTTTTGTGAAACAGTTTTTTCTGTTGTGTTCTAAAAATGAATTCCATCAATTTCGAGCAACGGTGTGCTATCAGGTTTTGTTTCAGACTAGGGCACAGTGCAACGGAAACTCTTCTTAAACTTCAGCAGGCCTACGGAGATAGTGTTTTGTCAAGAGCCCAGGTTTTTAGTTGGTTTAAGGCATTTTCAGAAGGAAGAGAGTCGATTGAAGATGAACCACGAAGCGGGAGGCCTTCATCTTCAAGAACCGATGAAAATGTCGACAGAATCCAGGATCTTGTGCGTTCAGATCGTCGGTTGACAGTCAGAATGATCGGGGAAGTGTTAAATTTGAGTCACACCACCATTCATCAAATTTTGACAAATGAATCGGGGATGAGGAAAATCTGCGCAAAAATGGTTCCAAATAACCTTTCGCAAGACCAGAAGAACATCAGGAAGGAAAGGTGCCTTGACTTTTTGGATTCAATTGAAAATGACCCCCATTTTCTGGAACGTGTCATTACTGGTGACGAGTCTTGGGTGTTTGAGTACGACCCAGAAACCAAGCGCCAGAGCATGGAGTGGCACACTTCAACCTCTCCGAGGCCAAAGAAGGCAAGGATGGCGAAGTCAAAGATCAAAACCACGCTGATTTGTTTTTTTGATATCCACGGAATCGTCCACAAAGAGTTTCTACCCCAAGGTCAAACGGTCAATCGACTCTTTTACCGAGAGGTTCTTGAAAGACTTCGAAAAAGGGTCATTCGTGTGAGACCAAACATTAAGAACAACTGGGTGTAGCATCACGATAATGCTCCTTGTCACACAGCAATTTCAATAAACGAGTATTTAGCCAGTAAAAACATTCCTGTGTCTCCTCAGCCTCCTTATTCGCCTGACTTGAGTCCTTGTGACTTTTTTCTCTTCCCAAAGTTGAAAAATCACCTCAAGGGAAATCATTTTGGGACAGTCGAAAACATTCAAATGGCTGTAACCGACCAGCTGAAGGTTATTCCAGTATCGGAGTTCCAGCACTGCTATGAGGAGTGGAAGAAACGTCTCCAGCGCTGTGTGGCCTCAGAAGGAAGTTATTTTGAAGGTGACAATATAGAATTGCAATTCTTTTTGAATAAAAAATTTTTTTAAAAATCAGTCTCATTACTTAATTTACAGACCTCGTATTTATCATATAACTCTTTTTTTTACTTGCAAACTTACTTCCAAAGAATTGTATAGTACGCGCGCTGAAGGTCCGGCCTCCTGGCTGGCCTACTAGTCATATAAAAACATCGACTCTGAGCGAGGCGGTCACAGACAGATTGTACAGGGCGATTGTTTACGCGTTTACGGAGAATTTGTATTTTGGTATCTCTTATAATTAGACCAATATTTAAAATAAAAATATCAAATTGGTTAAGAGTTTGAAAGTTAACAAATTAAAACGTATATCAATAACAACTATTAAATATATCATCTAAAATTATAAATCATTTAATAACTTTAATTGAAATTAAGTAACTAAGAAATATATACTTCTTACTGTCACTAAGAAAAATATTTCTGTGATTTCCCGTATCGTTAAAATACATATAATTTTTATTTAAATTGCTTTAAAATAAAAATGACGAATTGGGAGTGACTCGTCAGTTTTATAAAACTCATGGACGGTTTTTCTAACGATACATTTGTCGAAATCGTCTAGTTCTGTCGCTGTTGTTTTTCTCTTGTATTTTTTGGGAGTTGTGAACAAACACCCTCCTTCCGCTGAAGTGTCCAATAAACACTTTTCACGCCGAATTTCCTTTATAAGAGTTTTTGAAATGCTACATGCAACTGCAGTTTAACGATTTTTTACGGGGATTCGTTGTTCATCTCTTAATTTGGCCTCATTCGCCATGAACTCACTTGCTCTCCAAATAATTTCCCTAGCCTGACTTCTAGTAGTTTTTCCTTGGGCTACTTTAGGAATAAAGCGAGCCATAGTTGAGGCAGGAACCACTAAAGGAATAAACTATTTAGGATTTACGTTCACTAATTTTACAACCTTAAGAGTCTGAAGAGGCTGTCGGCCATGTTGGTTTAAATCTCATTAGAACGATGTTTTTTTTCGAACCGGACAAATGATCACGTGTGTCAAAATTTAACAGTTATTTTTTAACGGTCTTTTCCAAACAAATTGCATTTGATCAAGAGTGAAATTACTCGTTGAACTGCTTTGTGGATTCATAATTAGTTTAATAGAATAAATATAAAAATTATTTAGTTTGAAGTTTTTATTTTCACCTATTTTTCAAAACTAGGCGTATGTATTCATAATATCAAAAGCAAACCCAATTCGCAATATGATAGCATTTTAAATGACACCTCATACACAACGTTTGGTAAATAAATAATGATAAACATATGGATTCAAAATAACGTTGTTTTTATGAGAATTAAACCAGTATGGCTCTGCAGACTCTTAACACACTTAAGGAAAAAAAAGAAAAAAAACATAAACTGACTTATTACACTACTACAGTAGTTAGATAAAAACAAACATATAACCAACTAAATAATTGTTTATCGTAAACAATTATTTAGTTTTGAGTAAACATTCCTAACACGCTAAACCACAAGCAAATATATCGCATGCAGTCTGGAAATGTACTGAATGTGCATCCGTAGATAACAATTAACGTAACTTATTTTAGAATCAAGCGTGGGAAAGTCTGACAGTAGCGAATGTTTCCAGGACTGCAGGCATATTGGGCCCTCCACCCGTCTCCTCCCTATCACCGCTTGGCGGGCTCGAGGCCGGACCTTCGCCGCGCGGTCTATACTGGTTTGTTAAGTTTTTCAAAATTGAAACTTTCAAACTATTTTCCTACAAGTACAGAATAAAAAATATTAAAAGATTTTATTAAATATGTTTTTATTTTTTCTAACAACAGTCTTGCTGCTGTTAAAAATATAGAAAATAAAATATTCACAATTTAGGCAGCAGTTGTTATTAAAAAAGTATATTACAACCTCAGTTATCCGACCTAATGTGACGGTAGGTCAAGTTGAGTACGTTAAGAGCTGGATAAAACATGTCACCAAAAAAACAGATTCTTTAACTCAAATAAGATGGCAAGAAAGAGAAGAGCTCCTCCAATTGCAAAAATAATGGTAAATTTCAGCAAGAAGAATGTGTAGTTATAATGTACCAAGTTTTATTTCTTTACCTGTATGCTTCGGAAATTATGAAGTCCGTGCTGAATTTCATTCGTTTCAGACCATTAAACTAGACCGCAACATAGAAACCAACTAATTAGATTACACATTGCAAAATCTTGTAAAACATACATTTTTTAAATCAACTGTGAAGATTATCATTTATTTTAAATTCTAACATAATGCGTTAAATTGCTGTATAGTATTTAGACTAAAATGTGCTATACAGTATAATTTTAGTGATTTTAAAAGGATGTACAGTAACTACATGCTTTAAATAAATTAACGAGAAGGTGTTTTCATTCTGCCACAATTCATTACGGACATGGGTGAGTCCGTAATGAACTCTTCCATGTCTCCATATGAGAAATGGACTCTTCCAGCTGCTCTCTTACAGAAGTACATAAATTGCCAGCTCGGATTTTCGGGTGCATTATGCAGTAACAATTGCCTTTGAGTTTGTACAAGGCACTGTTCTTTGAGTTTCATGACATGTAAAACTAAAAGAACAGTGCCTACAATATTCAAGATGCAAAAGTCAAATACTGTGTTCGAGATTTGCATTACGTTATTACATGCAAAATATAAGATTGAAGCTTTAAAGGTCATTGATGTTTATAACTGTAGACTTTCCAATGCCTTTGTATGTTCATGGGGAATAAGTGGGTATCATATTTATTTTTTAGATGTCCAATTAATTCTAGATGTTTATCATATAAAAATAAATAAATGGCACTTGACAAAAATAAAAAAATTCACCTATGAATATATGATTCTTAATTTTAAACCAAGTTATAACCTAATTTTCATGTTTTAGAGTGAATTTAATCACTGACTATAGAAACAAATGGACAGTCCAAACAAAGCAATGCATTTGCTGTAGACGTGTGCCTGTGTTGTTATCTAATGGTGATTGATTAAAATAAGTGCTCAGATGACAGTGTGGCGTAATATTATATCCGTTATTAGTTTCAATATTCAAGCGACTGTTGTAACATATAATGGGAAGGTACGAGGCATTCAAGATCTTATTTAATTTTTTAACTAATGCCTTCTGACTTTGTATCTCTTGAGGAATTTATTGCACAGCTACAGGAGCGGAGGAAGTGAAGTTGCTATGAGATTACCAGTTATGGGTCTCATGATCCTTTTTGTGGATCAGTTTTTTTGGACGAAATAAGTTTTTCATTATCAATCCGTCAATACCTTTAGGTGCAATGAACCTCCTTCGTAGGGAACGGACACTTTTGAATCGCTACCGAACTCACGTGGGCAGATATAACCAACTACTGGAAATATAAGTGGGGATTAACACTATATTAGTCATGTGCTTGTGAGAGGTTTATCCAAACAATGGATCACATAGTTATAGAGTACTCCCTGCATTCTTTTACAGAGAAATTACCTGGCATAAATGGAATCAGAGAGGCAGGTCTTAAATGGCTCAATGGATTGTATTTAGCTCCGTGATTTGAGATCATTTATTATTTCTATTGATGAATAACATGACTTTTGGATCTTGTTCCAAATATATATTAGTGCTTTTTCATTAGATAGTGGCTCACAACAAACTATATGCCACATATTTATACTAATTGATCACTTCAGTGTGTGCTGGAGAGAGAGAAGATGAAGAAAGATAGAGATAGAGAATGCTGGCACTACCTGTGAAAGCTGAAAAAGACCTAATTTCACAGAACAGGAAAACTGTCTTCACGTGTCCCATATGAGCGGACAGCTGCTTGTTTCTGTAGTCAATGATTTTTTTTAAAGAGAGGCCGATCTCCTTTTTAACCTCACTCTAACATTTCCCCATAGACTATTGATCTATACGGGGAACTTATCAGACAGAGTAAGGGCGAGAACCAGTACAGTACGAGGTGAATATTACTGATAAAAACCAACACTCAAGGCCAGAATTCGAACCTGCGCTATCTCTACCTCAAACTTACCACATGGTCTTTCCATCAATTCCTGTCCATCAAGTCCTCATCTAACCTAAGATCAACTCCACTCCGAAGCTGACCCAGCGTTACTTAGAACAATGTAGTTATTTTTTTATAAACCCAAATAAGTACCCAGTAACAAGAATTAGCTAGAAAAAATATGTAAAATATTGCATGTATTGGTACATCGATACTTATCACACAAGGTCAGGTGAGTGCAAGACAAGGTTAACCTAACCTCACACTCAGCCTGATTCAAACGTAAAGAAAGTGCACATAGATTATTACGTATTATTATTAATCAAATTTAGCAGAGAATATAACTGATAGTAACAAAAAACACATTCACTGAACTGTAACATCACTCCAATGTAAACAAAATTAAAGGAGGTCTCATTTTCCCAGGCAAAGTAAAGTCTTAAAAGCCCTCCCTATACAAAAAAAAAATATATATATAGGTATATATATATATATATATATATATATATATATATATTGTATGTCTTATAAAGCCAGCTACGAAACTTTAAAAAAAGAGCTAATCACTCAAAAGTAAAAAACTAAAATATAAGATTCAAACATAATTAACAGGACAGATAAATAATAGAAATAAAATAACACATAGAGAAACAGAATGGTAAAACTAGTTTATGCTATGTTAGAATTTGTGTATTATACTTCGTTGAGGCACTGAAGGCAGGTGAAAGATTCAGAGACAGACACACACTGACAGACGTTAGACTTGCCTTGAGTTACAAAAAAATACAGTACATCATTAAAACAAAATTAAAGATAGCAAATATTTTTGGTTACTCGCATTGAATTCTACTTGATATTTCATTTAGAAAAGTCAAAACCTGAAGTATTTATGAAGTTTGTATTTTGCTTATCACTTTATTTATATCAGTGATTAATTTGAACAATATAATAGTTATAATGTTTAGGCTTGTTTTAAATGAAATTACAATAACAATCAAAACAAGAATAAAATTAAATGTTTATATTAGTAGTTAACTTCTATTAATTTTGATATGAATTAGGCATGTGGCATAGCCTATTGTAATGGGCTTGCGTATGTGAGCGAAGGGTAGCCTGGACAATCCATACACTCATTCCTGTCTGTTACATGTGTTTGAGTTGTTGAGACAATACTGTACGAGTCATTCAAATATCTTGGCAAGTATCCTCCATTATATTAACTGCATGTTCTGTCTTTGGGAGTCATTGATTAAATACCCTAGATAAGCTATTTCTTTAAGGGGGCCATTTCGCCCCCGGAAAAATGCCAAAAACATGAGTTTCTCTTCCAACGATTTGGTCCGGAATAATGATCATATTGCAACACTTGAAGTGTCAATTAATAGCTGGAAAAACCATTATTTTTTTATCATTATTGAGGATAGTTTATTTTTTTATAAAATTGATAATTTTAATAATTTTTTACAATTGAATATTTAAAACTTTACATTACATGCCATTCTTGACGATTTTAAATTAAAAAATTCATAATATCTACTTATTGACCACTAGATTGGACCTTTAATAATCACAAAGATCACTACTACTCATTATAATAATAAACATAAACCATACAGTTCAAATAGAACGGCACGTTTTGGCCCACTGACGGTAAAATTGCATGTCTACTATTGGCCTGTCGATTTCCCAGCAGTGACTTGGCAGTTTAGGAAGCGGCCACCTAGGTTCTAAAAAGAAATCACGATTATCCACATACGAAATATAGGAATAAATTAAAATACATTTTTTGTTCAAAAATAATTTCAACAATTTATTCACAAAATACAACAAATAAATTTTTATTAGAGAAGTTAGGTAATTTCTATTGTTAAAACAGGAATTTTATGTTACATTAAGAAAGGTCTATATTAATATTAGAGAACAATAATATGAATAAGAAGACCTCAGAACGTAATAAATTTTTTTGTAAAAATTGACAAACATACAAAAACATTTAAGTACATTGTACGAATGGCCTCAGTTGTAACATCTCAGTCAATTTCAGTAATTTGAAAACTACTATTTACAATTATTTGTACAATATATGTTATATAATTAATTATATACTACTATATTTCAACTATTTATATATTATTGTAATTTTATAATCTGTATAAGCTCTTGGTGCTCTTTAAGGCAAATATATAGCTTGTGACTTTTGTACAGCCATGTTCTCAGCCAAAACTTGCTTTTTGGAATCTGAATAAAGTTTCACTCATCACTGATAGAGCTCACCTGATATAAACAAAGGCAAGACTCAAGTAACTGGGGGTAGTTATGCCAACAAAACTATACAGAATCAGTTCAAAATCTGGAGACACCCAGATATTTTGTTCAATAAACAAAATAAAAATTCAGTACTTTGTTAGGTATTAGGCACCTACATTAGGAACAATTGTCGTCATCGCATGCTAACGGGGCATGTCCTGTCAATCCTGTCTTTCCAGGATATCATTATTCCTTATAGAAGCCTACAATAAAAAAATTCCTTACACATTATTTTTATTTATTTTTAGGAGAGACCAGTCTTTTTTAACCTTACTTCCCCGTACATCTGTTTCTGAGAACTTCTTCAGATAAAGGGGGAGGAACAGGGCAGTACAAGATGAACATGACTGATAATACTTCCCCAAGCTCAAAGTACTGCTGTCTTAGGCCGCTCGGCCACCGGCCTGTATTATTACTACACATAAATAGAGCCAATACTTAAAATATGGAAAAAACAAATATAATACTGTACAATAAGAACTACTCCAGTATATACTAAAACTAAATTTTGAATTGAAAATAAAACAGTATTTTGATCAAAAAATAAATTACTAAAAATTTGGCAATGACAGAATTAATCTTAGAGAATATGATTGAGGAGGCTTGGTAGCAATTTAATTGAAAAACACATCGAAAAACACGTCCAAGGAGTGCAGAGCTTTCTGAACAAGATACATCTGTAATCCATTTTTTAATTTATAAATTTGTTTTATTTTTAGTAAAATCATTAAGTGCTTTGGAAAAAATAATGCCTATAAATGACGGTTTCTCCTTATAAAAATTCAAATTATGATGATTTGTGTAATTAACTCTTTCATTTCTGGAGTAATAAGGATTCATGTCTAGTGTTACTTTGGTTTGTTAATTCAACAATTTTGACGTTTATATTTTCATTTAAATATTGGCTAAAAACACTTAAACAGAAAATATTTTTTTTAAGATAGCATTTCATTTTAGTCCTAAAATAATTTTTGCTACTTATTTTTTAATCTTCAATATTATTTTTAAATAATTACTATCTTGAATTAGAGAAAAAATGGACCTTGAAGTCTTCAAATGTTAATAATTCTTGTTATAAATTACATTTAAGGTTATAACTTATTGAATTAACTGCTATAAAGTGCACCTCTCTCTAATCACTACATCAAGAAATACAGTACAGTACAACCCCGATAAGTCGGCCCCCGTTAACCCGGAAGTCCGGCTAACCCGGACCGATTTTCAATAAAAAAATAAAAAATCAGACAAACATTTTAAAAATAAAAACGTAATATTTTTGAGTGGTAGAGTATGTGTGAATCGATGTCGCATCAGTATTTGATGGGACTGTACGACAGTGAGTGTGTGACTCATGGCACACGGCGGCCGACTATGAGCCACTTACTGACGAGGAAGTGATCGCGTCGTGTTTACCTGATGCTAACGAATCAGACGCTGAGGAGGCAGACGGGGACATTGAAGGTCAAGTGATGAGTCATGGAGATGCAGTGACGCAACTAAACGAACTAATGGTTTACTTCGAGCGGCAGGCAGAAACATCGCCGGCTGAATTGCTCATGTTGAAGAGACTGCGGGATCGCACAGCACGCAAGCGGCAGACGACATTGGCACAACCAAAGCTGACTGAGTTTTTTACCAGGAAATGAACAGTTATGTATGTAACTGAGATGTACTGTACATATGTTTGACGTTTTTACAATTATAATGGAGTTTATCTGTAAGTATACCGTATTTTATTAATTTTTACCTCATTCTCCGGCTAACCCGGATTTTCGTTAACCCGGATCGGCCGCGGTCCCGATTAATCCGACTTATCGAGGTTCCACTGTACTTTAAGGATTAAAAATTTGCTTAAGTTGGTTTTAGCGTAATAATTTTTTTTACAGTATAATTTGTCACTACATGTTTTATTTTTTAATCATGAGTTAACCAAAACTTTACAGTTTCACTACAGTTTTTATTATGATATGATTGTGAAAATAATCATTTTATAATTTTTCTGAAGAAATAAAAATCATTTTTATGATATTGAAGATACCTCAATACCAATGTACGCGTAGGGGTGGTAGAATAGCTCATTCTTAAAAAAGGACTAGAAATCTCTACTATCACAAACCATATGACGTAAAGGTCTCTAAGTTAGTTGGTCAATACCGCCGTACATGTATGGGCAGATGGGTAGGCCTCAGTTAGCGTGATATAACAAAATTGTTCCAAAAGGTAGATACCTAATACTTGGTGAGGTTTTAGTAATTGCAAATTTCCATTTCGTTTATTAAACAAATACATCTGGAAAGTTCCAGACTCTTTATTAATCCTGTAAATGCAAGGTAAATCAAAGTATTCTCTTAAAACAATAAAAACCTCTGTAAACAATAAAGAATTATAATAATAATCAATAACAATATTTCACAGGCTAGTGAATACCAAATTTATATATAAAATCACAGGCACAAATGGTGATTACAATAGATGGAGACAATTTCTCCATATAAAAATAAACGAAATAAATCAACAAATAACAAGATTATACAAATATTGTTGTGATGTAAACCAGATTTAACCCTTTGAGCGTCATGGTCGAATATATTGGACCTCTCTAGTCACAACGCCTTTGAAAAATAAATGCCTTCCCCATTTACAGCTGCTAAAATGACATAAAATTGATGAATCAACTTATATTATACAAGGCTATTCAGGAGAAATTTCTCCTGAATAGAAATTTATTTATAAGGAAACAGATAGAAAAAAATACATTTATGTATTTTTTTCTATCTGTTTCCTTAACATTTAAACATATTTTGATTCTATTTTTTTAATGAATATAAAAATATTTTGACTGACAAATTTTTAGTTGGCAACATATTTTGAAAACCTTGCTGCAAGAATACGGTTAACAGAATATGCTTTGCTCAACACAAATGTTTTTAATAAGTGGTCAAACTAAATAGCATCTTTTAAATAGTGTAAATAATTTTTCTAAAATAATTTGTAAATAAAGTTTATTGATTTTTCTGTATTACATCGACTAATTCATAAATATGTCAACATCGCATGAATTCTAATTTTGATCTGTCCGTACAAAAACCCAATATCAGGTAAATTATTCAAGGTAAGGCATTTAAACTTGACATAAATGTTTGGATGTACCCTGGTAATAAAATAACGCAATTTATAAGTGGCTCATATTTTTTAGTTATATTTATTTAAATCAAGACTTAAAATAATATTAACTTTTTGAATTTTCAAAATTTTAACTATAAAAATGTAAATATCTCTTCTTTTGCAATATTAATTTAAAGGCAGTTCAGTACCGATAAGGTATAAAGCAACACAAAAACCAATTGAGATTATCTTCAAATATTAAAAAATACAGTGGTTTATATAAAACGCTATGTTTTGGCTGGTACAAGCTCTGACATTTTAGCTTTACTAACCAAATAAATGAAGGCGCTAAAAGGGTTAAAAAAATTGTATTATTCAGTGTTTGTTTGTCTTTGCATAGTGCAAAAAATACTTTTTTCGCTGTGCAAAAATTGACAACAATCACAAAAACACATGTCAAAATTTTTAAATTAAGATGAATAGATGTCTCATAATATACATGATTTAAATTCAAGGCCTCGGGAATATATCTTGTATTCATGAATAATGTGTACTGTGCGTTAATATTACGTAAAAGCCTCTTTATCAAGCTAAGCCAAACAGTTGGAATGGTCCAAATGACACACCAGAATTGGCAAACAACAGTCAGATTCCAAAAGGCATCAACTTACTCTAAAGACCTTCGTTAATGAAGATCATGAAAAAATAACAATACCCTGAGAGCAGATGGCTCCATAGCGACTATTGGTAACAGTTGTACGTCACATTGCATTGCGATCGTACAAGGCACAGTAGACAAAATTAACATTACAGTCTGTACAAAAATGGTTTCAAATATAGATACATTGCAGTCTTGTGAACACTATCATCCATCGATGTTTGAAGGAAAATAAAAGTTTTTAATTTTTGTGGATTTTTCACAAAACGAAGATTATGCTGAGTGACAAACACATTACGCCAGATTCAATTAGTATGTATTTCTATTTACCTTAGAAAATATGTAGAAGATATAAACTAACAATTTTGTCAAAGTGAAAAGCTTAATAAATGTTGTACTATAAAAGTTATATGTTAAATATTTATACAGAGGAGGAAATAATAGTTTGGTTCTAACAAATATATAAGAGGAAAAACTTGTAAACATAACAGAAAAAGGGCAAATTTAATTTCATTATGATTTTTACATATAATACTGGTATAAACCAAAATCTGCTGAAAAAAATGGAATGCAGACACGAGCAAAAGTATTGCACAGCTTCTACCATTCGGACTTGTAAAAAGTACAATACATCGACTCAACACGTTTCTGGGGCTTTGTAGCAAAGATACATTTGGAATCACAGTCCTACTAGGGTCAATCAAATAGCCTTTTAAAAACTGTCTTCAATTTAAAATATAAACAAATTAAAAATATATGTCACGGATATACAATTAAAGACTTTGTTTGATATCAATTAATATTCATTGTTAAGTGTTTTTAAAGGCGAGACTATTGTTATTTCTTGTAGAGGCACTTCCAACTGGGCATATTCTACAATTGTATCAAATATTGCTTTTCACTTGAGTGCAAATTTTCAGCAAATCAGCACTTGAGTGCAAATTTGATTTCAGCATGTGAGAGGTTTAACAGTTACAGACTGATTAGAACAGAAATTTTTATGTTCCATTAAAACAACAAATACACGTTATATTCGAGTCAGTTAACACATTCGCTGTTAGGTGAGCGGGACAGCTGTCCGCACTCCTGATCTTGGTCGGTATCATTTTCAAGGAATTACCTTTGCTAAGAGGTAGTTTTTCATTATAAGCATAACTGTATTGCTTTTCTTACTGCAGTTTTTGCAAGGATATTTTTTAAAGGTTAAACCTTTTATAATGTTTAATGCTAGCTTTCCAATCTACAGACATTAATTAGAGCGTATACTTTTTAACATCGAATGTGTTTAGATAAAAACGTAATGTGATGTATGCGAGACAAACCCCAGTAGAATTGAGGAACAAGTTTAGTACCTGGCCATTCACTGGTGGATGGTCTAACTAACTGAACATTAGTTCTAGTAAGAATACAATAGTTCTTAATACATGAAATGAAACTAAAATTATCTTTGCTAGCTAATGCCCTTATCTAAACAGTGTAAGCCTTAAATCCATATCAGTTTTCTGACAAAATACGTGTTGGATCAACGTATTCCCAGTCCACTCCTATGGCACTTGCCACTAAAGCTACTTTGATTGAATTTGGACATGTTAATTTCCGGTCTGATTAATTCCCCAACACTAAGCATTTAAGAACTAAACAAATTTTACAAATAAAAAAGTTAAAGCTTCGTACCAACACAGATCAGATTGTTTTTTCATTTACTTAAAACTGTAAACGAATACAACCCGCTGGAATCGGTTGCAAATGAGCAGACAGGAAGCCCCCTATTGTATTTAAAGCTTTTACTGAGCAGGATTTATAATTTCCTTCCTACATATTTTAAAAGAATCACAATTAATTTTAAGTGCTAAAAATATAAATATGATAATATAATTACAAAATAATTCTTTTTAGAAACTATAATTCAACGGTAACTTAAAAACTTATCAAACATCCTCTGTAACTTATTTTTTAGCAGTTTTATTTTCATATTTTTTTAATTTACATAAAGAATAAAAGAGTTTACAAATAATACAATTTTTTACTGTTTCATTAAATAATAACATCATAATTTTAAAGGAATTTGAAATCACAATTTTCTACAACAACCAACCCACTACATCCTGTCTGCTCTGGGCAACTATGCCCCAAATGTTGAGGAATTTACCGCCATCTCCCGTTACCTAACCTAGAAAGCTAACCCGACCGTTACTACTTTAGGTTATCATCTGCAAGGAGCAAGAAGCACCTCAAGCCACGTAGGGCAAGCCGTCACCTCCTGTCGTGAGTATTTGGGCCCCCAACCCTTGGCAAAGCTGATCCTGACGGAGTCTCGGTCGACAGGTCCTGTGGGAGGCTGGGGGTCCCAGGAGCGAGATGGAGCTCCTGGCACAAAGATGTTAAGGCAGTGGCCAGGCGGCACACGGTAGACTAGATGTGAGCGTGAGTCAGGATCATCCAGCGTTGGAGAGTTAACAAAGATCGGAGCTTCACTTCGGTTGTATGCCCAAACACCATCACTCTCCAGGCTCAGAGTTAATCCTGTTGACAATAACATACTGTCTCAATCACCCTTCCAGCATTGATAATAAACAATGTGATAATATAATATTGTACCATATGTATAGAATATAATATATATAAGGCCGTTGTAATTTATGTTTATTATAAATGTTTGTATTAAATCCATACATTATTTAAATTTTAAACAACAAGTCTGATCAAAAGAGCCAAAAATTCCAAGAAGCTGGTGTCACTAAATATATAAAGCTAAGGTCGTAGAAAATCATTTCCAACTATATTTGTTTTCAGGTGAAAAGGGTATAAAGTGTTTCACCCATACACCATATAGGTCTGCACTTGTATAGGTGGGTATAACATTTAACGTGTTTGGACGGACGGGTCGTTTAATATTTGGAACCATGCTAATGCTCTTTATCGTAGTCATTTAATACATGTGAGACTCCTACACATGGGTATAAGTGTAGGAGTCTCTATGACATGTGTAACATTTCTCTTTGATGGACGAAGACTAAATGGCGAGGAATCGCAGAAAACTAGAAAGAGAAAAGATGTTATTAAAAAATACCAGGAAGAAACATGGGATCAGCAGTGTTTCATTGCATTTAGAAATATTGCCGCAGATTGAGGATCAAAAACAGAGACAGAGTAATAAAGTTCCAATTAATAAGTATAATTTCATTAACACTGCAGCGGTCGCATATTCTACCATTGTAGAACAGGTTACTATTTTTTTCACCCCCTGAACGGTTGGTAATACGTGTGGTCTTGATGGTCAAAGTACCTTACCCCCACACTCTTCCACACAGCCCAGTGCAGTTTCATGCATCTGGCTTTCACATACTCACCTCAATCTCAAAAACAGTTTAGTGTTCTACTATTGTAGATCACACGACCATTTGTGTGCCATTTTTTTGTTATGCCTACATGTATTTTTTTTCTTTTGTGAATTTTTTAACATTTGAATAATTATATACGTTTAAAAACGACAGAACATGACAGGGAACTATTAGGAGACACACACAAATTGCAGGGTGCAATTATGCATGTGGTTGAAGGAGACAGCAAGTGATAATGAAAGTGTGATAGATGTTCAGAATGATTCATAAAACAGAGTTTAGGTTGTATATTTTGCACACCCAAGTCCAAAATAAAAATATAGTTATTTTAACAAGTTAAAAAAATAATAACCAGTGTTCTACAATAGTAGAACACGTGACTATTCGTGTAACGCTGGAAGGCAAGACCACTGCAGTGCTAAGGTTAAAGATGCCTTGAGAACTTTAGTTATCAGTTATAATTTTCACTTTGCTCATAATGGGCAAAATATGACAGTGCAATTTCCTTCATTCTGTACCATACAAAAATTAATGAACTTTCAAAATTGTGACTTGCTGTAATTTTAACTGTTTGTGCATAGTCCGTAAACTTTTAAGGTTACAATCAATATATGAACAATCAGGGTCAGACAGATAAACTAGACACAGAGAATGAGTATATAAATTCATCTCTATATTTATAGCTCGTTTGTATAAAAATAATAAAAAACAGCTGCTTGAAATTAATCCAAATTGAAGTTTTTTTTTCATTTTAAAAATTGCTCCAGCAAACTAGTGTATTGTTTTATGAACTTTTTCTCTAAAACCGTTAGTTTATAAATTCTATTTTATGATTTTATTCATGCAATAGTGTGCTAGTTTGTTTAAAGATCTCCAGTGTTGAATTAAAATCAGCTGATAACAATGCTTGAATATTATAAACAATCAGACTCTCCTCATTTTAAACAGATCATTTACCAAAGTTGTTCAGAATGTCATTTACACAAGAAATACTTCAGTGACTCTTGAGATGAGGGCACAAGGACACAAGATGTACAGCTCTGCCAATCATACAGACATGGGTGAATATTGAGGTGCAAATGAGTCTGATGAGTGTAGATGAACGAGTGCAATCATTGTTAGTAACCAATTTCGACTCTTCCTCAGAAAGAGCTCTTTTAATAGCAAGGGCAATTAAGGGACCTACAGCTTTACGAGGAATCTGCACCATGTATTATTGGTCTGATTTTCAGTTAACCAACAAGCCTGACACTCATTTCTCTTCTCTACACAACATCTCAAATTTCATTACCATTCAACATGGACACTCCAGACTTCTCTAGTAGTGTCTACGTTGATGACAACCACTGAGCGGACGCCATGTTGGTATTAAGAGGACCGAGCAGGGAATTTAACGCCCACAATCTCAACAACACTTTGTCTCCAAGTAGCTGGGTTACAGCACTATGCCACTTTTGCCATGTGTAATTAAGTCAAGGAGCCATATTTGACACTTATAAAATAACTAAATAGCCTACATAACAGTTATCCATTTCACGTTAACAGTTTATTAAATAAAATAAAATCAATAAATTAAAAAGAAAATCAATGCCTACTGATACCTTTAAATATAAATGATATCAAAATATCTATAGACACAACCAACTGAATGGCCTAAATGGTAGTCAAATTTGGGTGTGTTTAACGTTTCTTAACCATGAAATAACTGGAGCCAAATTTCTTGAGCTATCTGGTCTTATGAGCATTTCACAAAACCTCAGCACCTGACAAATTATATGTCACTATTTATACAGACACAGCTTGTTAACTGAATTGCTAATGGTTTGAAGACAGCGTTTATTTTACCATGCATTTACCCAGGGGTTGCCACCTCTCCCGATTCCATCAGAACAGTCCCAACTTTAGAACCTTTTGTCCTGCGTCCCTAAGGGGCCCTGGTCAGGATGCATACTGTCCCAATATTTTGATTTCTCAAGTAAATTTATATTTCACCAAACCATTTTAAGAAAAATGACTACAATCTACGTGTACAGTTTTATTAATGAAATAAATTCAAAAAATCTGTTTATTTTTATTTTACTCATTAAAAAATAGTGCCTCAATCTAAATTTACAATTATTCATAATTTGTTTTGAGTTGATTATCAATCCAATTATGATTACATTAGATTTAATCTAGAGTTTAACATATTTTTGGTAAGACCTCTTGTATATAAAAACAAACCTCCTTCTTTTACAAAAATCACACATCTTATGGTTATGATTCTTATCATACTTTAGATTATAATTTTTTTAATTTATTTTGGTTAAAATGTGGTGTATATTTGGTCATGCCCTTCAATTGAATTGTTCGAAACAAATTTAACGTATTTGTTTGCATTAGTGTTATACAAATGATTATTTTCATTGTTGAAAAAGTCATGGTCTATGGCTTATAATTGGTTGATTTGTAAAGTGAAAGAATAGTTGTCGTTATATCATACAGAGGGGGGAGGGGCAATTCCTGCTCAAATACTAATGGTGGTATCCCAAATATTTTCTTAAGAAAAGGTGGCATCTTGCTACAGCCCTTCAAAAGTTCTTTCAACCCAATAAATATTATGAGGATAATGCTTTACGAATAACAATATTTAAATGGTGATGCTCATGGTAAATTTAAGCGAGACACCAAGACCCGCATATCTAGAAATTTTGATTGGTAAAATAAGTCCTACCTCTTCCTATCTTGTCTCTGGCTCGCCGCACAGCGTCAGGGGGAGAGAAATTGTGGCCTGCCAGAGTTTCGAGACAGAGGCCGCTGCCCTGCGGCACGTTCCAGAAGACATTGATGGCAGCTGTAAGAACTGAATACTGGCGACCCACTCTTCGAGACAGCTCCCAGTACGCAAGTCGACACCACTCCACACCACATGGCTCGTCTGCACAAGACATTCGCTCACATCAAAAGGCACTGGACAGGAGTGATAAGAAATTAGAAAAATTGTCATAATGAGATATGTTTAAAAACTAAACAAATAAAACAACAAAAAAGAATTAAGTCTATATGTTGGGAGTCGCATCTTAGTAAAATATATTGTTTACTTAACAACATTTTGATTATTATTTGTAGAGTGTTGTAAAACATGAAAATGTACATAAAGTAATAAAAATAATGTGTGCCTTGTATTTAGGTTAATGTACTGATTAAAAACTACTCATATATCAATCTCTTAAATCAAAATTTCTAATGCAAGAAGTTGTAATTAATAAATCCTTGTTTGCAACACAGAGGATAAGACAAAAAGGCTAGAGTTGAGTGTGGAAATAAGTAACAGTGTGAATAGCGCTTTAATATTTAATATTACTACAACCAATTGGAGATATAGTTACAAAGAAAGAGATGACATAGTTTTTATTCCACTAGAGTGAGTATGGGTGTACATTTGGTACCTATATTGAATAAACTGCAGCTGCACCATTACAAAACAAATTAATACTAGTTTCCATTCTGTGATTTCATGTGTTTTCCAAACTAAGAAATTATTTTACGTAATAAGAGAGGTAGGGAGGGCATCAGCAAACGTAACTTCGTACAAACTTCGGTGCACAATCTTTTGTGCCACTTCTTCTGGCAAGGAGAGAACTCAGTTCAAATTGTTCCTGAGAGAATTTCAGTAGTGGGGGAATCCATAGAGTATAACACTCTTTTAGAGTTTATATATAAAAAGGAAACACGTTTCATTTTCCTCATATAACCCCACCATATGTCTTTGTCCATAACACATGTGCCAGTGGCACTGAAAACACATCAAACTTATCTACTGTGTTGGGTCTTTTTGTTTCCTTATTTATGTGTCAGTAGACTGTCTTGTCAGGGAAGTGTACTGTTTCCCTAACTCTCCTATTAAATTGATTCCTGACCCAGTGGCTAAACTCTAATTATTTTACAAATATAGTGAAACTATTCAACAATATAACAATCATTGTGATACAAACAAACGCTTACCGCAATTGTTACTAAATCATGTAGTACTTTTTTTTAGAAAAATTTGTTTCCAGCTGAAAACTTGATAATATAACATATACTTTGTTTTTGAAATTTGTTAATGATGGGGTATCAGATGAGGGAGGCAAAAGTTGTTGGACATTTGCCATCAACGCAATATAAACATAATCCAAATAAAACTAATATTTTAAGTAGTATACAACAAAGGAAAGATATAAAAGGTGCTAAAACTAAGAAAGTAAGCCTACATGGGCATGACGCCAATGCGTACGTCTCAGTTGTACAAGTCAACCATAACAAAAATATGAATTAAAATCAGCTGGAGAAAAAAATCATAGCAATATGTGTGTTTGTATGTAATATATATATATATATATATATATATATATATATATATATATATATATATATATATATGTGTGTATATATATCAACATAAATATAATAATTAAAAATAAATAAATGCAAATACAACCGAAAAGAAAATTACAAAAAACAACTAACACGTAAAAAGTCGAATGTCAAAAAATTGACTTGGACATTTGTCAAATTGTGGTGATATCAATACTGAATATAAGTCAGGTGTATTACAAAGAGACACTGATCTCCCATATGATATGATTAATTGGAAATAGTACCAAAAAAAACAGAAAGATACAAAATGCTTACAGTTGGTGAGGTGCGTACATAGGTAAAATGTCCAGTATTCTAATTAGCAATCTTTGACAAGAAAAAAAATTCTACAAAACACTATAAACGAGCCACGCATATTAGTAATTCACTATACTACTATCATATAGACGTATACGATTTTTGAATTAAACAGAATGAGGCGCCGACTCGTGGAACCGAGGTTATCTCGGGAGCAAGGATACTGGCCATAATTGAATGTTATCCACGTTTTTTCTCCTGTTTGTGTGTAATTATATTAATATCTAATTTGACTTGGGTAAACAGCTTCACATCGACTGAAACATTTATACGGCGTTTTTTATCAAAACGGATGAAAGGACGTTAAAACGTACTTTGTAGTTTTTATTGGAGAATTGAACGCTGACGGCGATGATGATGTTGATAGTAATACATAAATAAATTTACATTCTATAGGAGTCATAACACATAATTGACAAAGTCATTCTGCAACCAAGAGGACAAAGTCATAACAGCTTTGAAGACATATCATCAATTATACAATATAATTGAATGGCTCAAAAAATTCACACTAGATAACATTGATGAACACAGAGGTTCCGGAATACCTAAAAGTTTCAAAGAGACACAGTACATTTATTTATATACCACACGCCACACGTATATACAATTTATACAAATGTTAACTTCACTTGCCAGTTCACGTGAGCATGCTACGTTAAGAGTCTGCGGAGGATGTCGCCCATGTTGGTTTTAATCCCATAAGAACAATGTTATTTGGAAACTGGACGTACGATCATGCATATCCAAACCAAACAGTTATTTTTAAACGGATTTTTCCAAACAAATTTTGATCAAGAATGAAATTGCGCGTTGGAATTGCGTTGTAAATTCATAATTAGTTTTAGAGAAAAATCTATAATAAATATTTAGTTTGAAGTTTTTATTTTCACCTATTTTTCATAACTAGACGAATGTATTCAAAATATCGAAAGCAAACCCAATGCGCAATATGATAACGTTTAAAATAACACCTCATACACGTTTAGTCAATAAATAACGGAGAAAAAATTAATTCACAAATAACATTGTTCTTATGGGATTAAAACCAACATGACCAACAGCCTCTGCAGACTCTTTAATTCTCTACATCTACCTACCACCTACCCATCCAACGTACGTCTTACGAGTCTGCCCACCCAGAGTAGAGTGTGTCCTAGAGTCCCACATCGCCTACCGAGCGCACGTTTTACGACAAGTCGTACTTTAACACGGTATCTCAGTTTGAGATTCACACCTTGGACCATGCCTTCCGTACGTTGATTTAATAACCCACTAAACTCGCTATTGAATTTTGAAATCGTCGAAAAGAATTGGACCATTTTCCTTCGACTGTACAGAATTCCTATTAACGTATAGTCAGTATAAGGACGGTACACGAACAAACTACAGCCAGCATTGGTACATTCGACTCTTCTGTACCTAATTATATGACATCGACATTTTTTCTGTGCACACTGTTTTGATTTCCAAAATGTGGGCATAACGTCATTACAGTCCCAAAACTACACGCGTGTTTATCCTCCCATTCCCTCCATGAGTTTGAGGTATTTGGCGTACTCTAGTGAAGAGTTGTACAACGACCGTGTACATCGCCTGCACCGTACACCTCTGACATCATTGCCTAATATTAGGCGCCAGCTCACGCACGCACGCCGCCGTGCCTCTCCGCTCATACACTTGTTTACAGTTTGCCGGCTCTAACATTTTACCCTCCTTTGGGTAGTACTTGTCATATTAACCATATTTTCATTTTGCCGCTCATCTCTTTATTTACATTTTGCCGCTCTTCTCTTTATTTACAGTTTGCCGTTCTTTGTGTTCCTTACATTTTGCCGCTCATATCTTTACTTACATTTTGTTGATCATCTCTTTGCTTAAATTCAGCCACTCGTCACTTTATTTACATTTTGCCGGTAGAATTCTAAAATATCTTCTTTTATAAAATCTAGATAATTTAACAATTGGTCACAAATCCACGATAGCTTAATCCATGCAACCTTACCGTCAGCGACCTAAAACATGCGTTTCTATTTCAACTATGCTGTTCGTGTTTATCATTATAAAATGAGTTATAGTGAACACTGTTTGATTGTTTAAGGTCCAATATAGTGGGCATAAGTTGATATTATGAGTTTTTAAACTTTAAATTTGAAGTGTTACGTATTTAATTGTAAAAAATCATCAAATGTATTATCTATATCAGTTTGACATGACACTTCAAGAGTCACGATACGATCATTATTACGGACAGAATCGTTGAAAGAGAAACCCGTGTTCTGGGGTTTTCCGAGGAGCGAAACGGCCCCTATAAGTTCGGAAAGTAACGTACAAATGATCGTACGTTTCCTTTAATTTATGCTTTTGGATAGCACTATTTCAAAATACGTAGTTATTTGAAATGTCCTGCTTGCTGGCGGCTTCACGGGTGTGACATAACATACACAACCCGTCTGTCATCAAGTGACTTGGGCGCCGATTACCCGAGCGCGTCGCAGAGTGGTAGGAGCGTGTTATTTTAAGTCGTTTCCCAGGCGGCGCGGCGGCGTCTGTCTCGGACCGACGGGCGCCTCCTTAGCCTCGGCCCGATAAATGCGTGTCGGATCCGGTAAACAATGTAATGTACCGTCGGTTCGATAATTAGAGGCTATTTCCGTCTGAGGAAAGCAGCGCCGACATGCCTGCCGTGGAAATCGGTTCCGGTTCTTGACGATTTCCGATTCTGGTACGAGATATGACATAAACAGTAAAAGTAATCAGGAGGAGTCACATTTAGTAATATAAATCTAATTTTAATTGAGTCCTATATTTTTTATGGGAGGGGTCATTTTCAGGATGTCCCGTATATGGTAAAGATGATCTACCAAGTCTAGAACTTAAGTCAACTTACACGTAATGTACCTTTGATATTGGTCACGTGGTTTTGACCGACAAGACAATAATAAGCGTCATCGTTTTAATTATCAATCGGCGCCTTCTGGTATTTAGGTTAGACCATGGGTTGTTAGGTTAAGTTGTAAGCACTTCCACCATGGGTTGTTGATTAGGTTAGGATCAAATAAATATTAGTTTCCGTTTATCTATATGCTTTTAAATTACTTACATAAGAAGTGTCTACATCGTTTGACGATTAATCATTGCTAAACAATTCGGGGAAATTCCGAAAAAGGCCCTTTTCACGATAGTGATTTCCAGGGAGGACGTGCTAACGATATTTTTTTAATGAAAGGGAACCTCTCTTTTTTGTTATATTTTTACTAACTAATACAATCTAATACACTTTAACTTAACTTAGGGTCTGCATACGAAATATGCTTGCTAATATACCCAAGAAAACTAAAAGGAATTATATTTTGCTTGCGCTACAAAAAATAAGTATACGACACACTTAAATACAGAGTTAAAACAAATGTATTACTTAATATAAATACAATGACAAATAAAATATGTAATATGTAATTATAGGCACAATTATAATATGCTACGTCAATTGAACATTTGAATAAGGTCCTTACTGTGTGGAAAATAGTAAACAGGATAGTTCTGCATTACATTTACTAAATTATGTTAAAAAGTTTTATTTATTTTGTTAAGTTAAAAAACGGACAGTTATTGAATCATTTCGTATTAAGTCAAATAAATGACACCACAATAACTATGGATAATGTTACACAAAACAAACAAAATATTATTTCAGTCACATTATCATCTAACATTATTTAAACAAAAACAATTGCATTTTGTAAATACGTCCATGCCAAAGGTTCAAATCAGTAGAAAGGGCAAACACGTTTCAAAATCCAAAAGGCAGGATAAAAAAATAGTTAACTACAATAGATTTTCGTCCGTTTGAAGAGTTTAAAAATTACAGGGATTCAATGAACTCAGAGCAACATTATATTTTAAACTACAGACATTTAGTTAAATGCTGTAAAGACATTTGAGTATTGTTTATAATAAACAACAAATATGTTTATTACAAAATTACAATCATTATTAATACGTTCCCTCATTACGAAACAAAAGTAATTGGGGGCTGTATAACCATAAAAGACATCACAAAATAAATGGGTGTACTCTGAGGTTTGATGTCAACAGATATATTGATTGTAGTAGTAGTGTGGGTGGCGTCAGCTGGAATGCATTCGTGGCGTAAACAACTGTCCCGAGCGCGCAACAACATGTAAATGTTGCATTCGTTATAGTATGAGGCGAGGCGAGGACGAGGTACCAAGGTGGCTGTGGCGCCGGTGACGACGATCCTCTGGTATGCAGCTGTTTATTTGCATCCCGCGTAAACAATGATGTTGCATAACCTAACCTCACTTCTGATTTACGTGCTCTCTGTCTGCAATAACCGCTTAAAAAGAGTTCAACCTACTTAAACACTACGGGTTTTTTACTTTTAATTCGAGCATTTCTATTGTTTAAGTTCAATATGAGAAATAGTTCTTCCAAAGAGTATTGCAAACAAATTTTAGCTGGTAATTAATTATTTATTGAATAGCTGAATCAACTGCACGAAATAATTGAGGCGTACTTTTACTTCATAAACAAGATATATATGAAAGACTCCTAAATACACTGAATTAAAACTCGAAAAGTGAGTAACAAGTCTAGTTAATTATTAATGGGTACGATCTATTAGTGTTCTAAGTTTATTTAGTAGTAGTGGACCCATCCTACATGAATTAGTTCAATAAATGAACAAGTTATCAAGAAACGTATCTACAACCGATATTTTGCAGCGTAACTGATTTATGATAACGAAAATTGCTGGCCTGAGAAAAGAACTGTAAAGATTAGTACGTGTTTGTAGGGTGGGTGGGGCCGACTTATACGTGCTCTTTTAGGGATTAGAGGTTCGTTTAGATATGTTCACCATACTTGTATGTGGGTAGAGTGTGGAAACATACTTTAAATTGCACCTCTTGGACTACCTCTAGGTCACGTTTTCGTCCATCAGTATGTTTACAGTCGGTATTTCACATTCTCAAACGAAACACATAAATCAACTCTAGTAACTGATGAACGTCTAAGGTTAGTCGGTGGTCTTTGCAATATTTTCTTGTCAGCTGCGCTTGTAGTCATCAGATCGGGCGGTAAACACCGACCACTCATATCTGAGGAATGTGAAACGAAAGAAGGGGTGAAATGCGCCTATCTGGGCCCATTGAGTGGTGCTGCGCGCTGCTTTTAGGCCCAATTAAATGGAAGAGTTCGGTCAAATATTTGTGGGAGAGGTTAGCCTTGAAGGGTCAGTCACCGATTGCCGGCGTGGTCGCCAAGCCGCGTTTCAGTTGCAGTCCACTCCTCCAATCCCACAACGGTTCATCAGGCATAAACGGCCTAGGAAATTCCCGATTCATATCAAACTTAGAGTGGACGTGAAATTCTATGAGTCTAATCAGGTAGTCGCCGTATTGGATCTATTCCGTATTTATTTAAGCGCAGTGTTAAATAAATAAGGAAAGCAATGTGTTTTAACGATTTGTAGAAAGTTATGATTTTTAAATCGTTTCAGAGAGCATAAAGGTACTACAGAATAATTTTCTAATGTTTAAACAATATTGATTTGTAATTAAATAAAAATTATTGAATTTTAGTTTATAACTTCATGATTTTATGAAAATACAAGTAAACAATCAACATTTTTAAGGCGTGTATTTTAAAGAAACTCTTACAAATTACTTCAAAATAAGTAAAAAAACTTTTTATCTTCCAAAAAATCGGAATTCCCACTGCTGAACCACATTTTACATTCCTCTTGTGGTAATGTAAATATGTAATCACATGTATACATCAAATGTTTGGTCCTCATAAAGTTTACGTATCAGGTGGTTCGTTATTAAGGTAAATCTAACTGATGGGTATAATATTTTGTGCGCGCGCGCGTGTCCATTAACGCTTTTAATCAGGCTTATAACAAGTTTAGTTTAGGAAAAAATAATTGTATTGAAAATCATTTAACGTTAATTACAGGTCCTGACAGAACCAGAGGAGTCCTAGTTTGTAACCGAACCTGTCACATATTTTGTGCGAATATGTATGTTGTTTTCAATAGTTTTGTTTCTAAAATAGCCTAAAATTAAATGCGAGTAGACTGTATCTGAACAAAGTTGCACATGAAAACACTATTTGTTCAGCAATTGTTGAACACCACCACCTATAGTATTAAAAGAATATTAAATCCCTTGGGAAACTATGGCTGTGTATGTTTATTGAAGGGAGGCCGAAAATAAAAATTCACATCTTATTTATATTATAAAATGTAATCATAAATGCATTTAATGAATTGTTAATTACTATGCTACATTATAAAGCATGTGTTATTAGTAAAAATGTGATAAATATACGTGGCTTAAACGATGTGTTTTTATTCATTCAGAGTCGGGTCCACTCTCGTGTTGGCATTTCATACAGATAATTATTTTCTTGTTGTCATTACCACATACACGTTTCTTGCAATTGCCACAAATAACCTTAGACTTCGTATTCATCTTTTTTATCTACTTTTTAGTCAGTAGATAGTACTTTTTAGTGGCCCACAAGCACTATTTTAGTATTGTGAAGAATAATATATAGGCCTCAATAAAAAAATAATATTTATTGAAATTGCATCTTCACTTTAAAGTTCACAACGTCTAATTTTTTTTTTTTCGAAAAGTTTGTATACTGTTTGGGGGCCCTGCGCGAAAGCGCTAAAAACACGGGTTTCTATTTCAAAGATTCGGTCCGTAATAATGATCGTATCACAACACTTGAAGTGTCGTTTGAAAAGGTGAAGACCTACTCTAGTGGACAATAAGTTGGTTTTTGTAAAAAAAATTGAGTATTTTATACTTTTTAACGTTAAATATGTGGAACTTTAATTGCAATTCTAGATAATTTTAAGATTGTATGCTTACTACAGAATACTCTCCATTTCAAAAGTAGACCCGAGTAAACAGACACCTCACCCCGACGAATAATGATAATTACATGATTCTTTTTTACATACTACAGAGAATTTATTTGTGCGTATAACCGTCTCTCAAATAATTTTCATAACTCGTTAACAATTTTTTATTGGTGATTGTTTATAAAAATGTCGTTTTTTTCGCAATTTCCAACGAACCATCAACTTTAAAAAAAAATGGACTGATATTAAATTTGATGTGAATGAAACTTTTACCAAACCAAATTGATGGTTCATTAGACAATGCGAAAAATCCGGTACTTTTTATAAACAATCCCTAATAAAAAAAAATTTTTAACGAGTTATTTGAGAGACACGGTTATGCGCACAACTAAATTCTCTATAGTATATATAAAAAAGAATCAAGTAACTATCATTACTAGTCTAGGTACGGTGTCTTGGTAAACTCGGGTCAACATACTTTTGAAGTGGAGAGTAGGGCTGTAGACTTCCCAGCGGTGGCTTGGCGCTTTGGCAAACTACTATCTTAAAAAAGTGAACTCTTAAAACGATGGGCCTTGTAACCCCATGATATCACGAGTGTTAAAAATCAGGAAATTAAAATGTTTGAAAACGAAAACAGACGTTTAACTGAATAGAAAATGAGTGGAACAAAATATATGAGGGAGTAACGTGTTTTACTGTAACATTGTTCCCACCGAGTCAGTAGGAGGTACAAGGGTTACACCACAGACTTGGCTACTTGGGTATTCCTCGATCTGTATTTATAGGCGATATCGGTAATACGGAACGGCTTGTCGCTCGGACTGCGTAGGCCGTGTGTTTGTGTGTGTGTGTGTGTTTGTGTAATCGATGGCGTTGATCACTTGCAGTGTCTGAACCGATCCTACGGTCTTGAATTAATTACAGACCCATGATTGATGGTAGACGTAGAATTGATGGGGGAAAACAAGTCCATAACCCGTAGCAATTAGCTAAGGCGTCTACGAACGGTCATTTGCAATTACGTATTTGACTAATGAACGAATTCGAATGTGCCTATATCTATATATAATATAAATAAGTATATAAAATTAAAATAAATAACATGGAAAGTTTTGAAACACACCCAAATGGGGTATCAGGTTAAGGGTATGAGTTGCTCATTTATTAGACACCGTCAGCGCTTAAAGATAAAAACAAATAAAATAAATACTTTTGAAATAGGCTAAGTGATTTTTATTGAAATTTAGCTAGTGGAATATAATTGACTCCTTAGAAAAGTATCAGAATTGTCGATTGTACATCTAACTTAAATTTCACAAATATCCAAACGTTTCCTCTTATTTTCAATATATTGGTTTGTATAATACAATTAACATCGTAATAAACTGTGTTAATCATCATAAACTATGTTAATCGTCATAACCTATGTTAATCGTAATAAAGTGTGTTAATCGTAATAGACACTGTTAATCGTGATAAAATATGTTAATCGTAATAAAGTGTGTTAATCGTAATAGACACTGTTAATCGTCATAAAATATGTTAATCGTAATAAACTATGTTAATCGTAATAAACTGTGTTAATCGTAGTAAACTGTATTAATCGTAATAAACTATGTTAATCGTCATAAACTATGTTAATCATAATAAACTGTGTTAATCGTAATAAACTGTATTAATCATCATAAACTGTATTAATCGTAATAAACTGTATTAATCGTAATAAACTATATTAATCGTCATAAACTATGTTAATCGTAATAAACTGTATTAATCGTAATAAACTATGTTAATCGTCATAAACTATAATAATCGTAATAAACTATACTAATCGTAATAAACTGTATTAATCGTAATAGACACTGTTAATCGTCATAAACTATGTTAATCGTAATAAACTATGTTAATCGTAATAAACTGTGTTAATCGTAATAAACTGTGTTAGTCGCAATAAACTGTATTAATCGTAATAAACTATGTTAATCGTCATAAACTGTGTTAATCGTAATAAATTGTGTTAATCGTAATAAACTTTGTTAATCGTAACAAACTGTATTAATCGTAATAAACTATGTTAATCGTCACAAAATATGTTAATCGTAATAAACTGTGTTAATCGTAATAAACTGTGTTAATCATCATAAACTATATTAATCTTAATAAACTATGTTAATCGTCATAAACTATGTTAATCGCGATAAACTATGTTAATCGTAATAAACCGTGTTAATCGTAATAAACTATGTTAATCGTAATAAACTGTATTAATCGTAATAAACTATGTTAATCGTCATAAACTATGTTAATCGTGATAAAATATACTAATCGTAATAAACTATGTTAATCGTAATAAACTGTGTTAATCGTAATAAATTGTGTTAGTCGTAATAAACTATGTTAATCGTAATAAAATGTATTAATCGTAATGAACTATGATAATCGTCATAAACTATGTTAATCGTAATAAACTGTATTAATCGTAATAGACACTGTTAATCGTCATAAACTATGTTAATCGTAATAAAATATGTTAATCGTAATAAACTGTGTTAATCATCATAAAATGTATTAATCGTAATAAACTATGTTAATCGTCATGAACTATGTTAATCGTAATAAACTATGTTAATCGTAATAAACCCTTCGAATAAATATTAATGATTGCTAATTGCCGTGGCTATTAATAAATGGCTCTTTCTAAGGAACAGTCGACCTTAGTTAGTAACTATGACTATACACGTTCATCTACACTCATCACACTAATTCGCTCATACTCTACACTCATACTCGGACATATCTCAACGATCGGCGACTTAGTAATGAATAATGAAAAATAATAACTCGTTGGAGATTTCTAACACTTCGTTTGGAAAAGTATGAAAACTGCTGATGACGACGCAGGTTTTTACTTGTCGAAACGTTGTTTGTTTTAAAACACTAGGAGCGTCCAAAATCTCCAACAAATAATCAACGTTGAACAGTTCAACGCAAAACGAAGACGTACAGTAACTTTAAACAGCAGTCACATATTGTATACAGAACTAATAATTCAAAAATATAAACTAAATTGTAAATATAAAAAACTATGCTTTCTTCAGTTGTAAAAAAAGTAATCCGTCATTTGTACATTAACAACTCGATAATAATACCAGTAACAAAGACGGAAGTACATATTTTAAACAAAATGAAGCCATAACAATCAAACAAATATTTAGAAGCGGTCTGGTTGAGAAACAACGAACGCTCACTTTCACGTGGAGACCGTAAGACAAGTGGATGTCAAAGAATTACGATTTGACTGAGCTTATATAAATCTGTGGTTGCCAAAATGTTTTATCCCCAAGGCGTCATAGTAATGCAAATACTGGCTGAGACTTATTGGGGAGTTAGCACTATCAAAGATGGTTGAGTTGAACATTCTCGCAAATAGCGCTTATTGCCTTGCGAATCGTTCCTACAGCACATGCACGTTCAACAAAACAAGTTATTTCCACGTACAGCAATATTTCCTGGTGTAGTGTACGTTCTGCAATGTACAAAATTGTCACATTTAGTCATGTCTTAGTGTAGTGCACGTTCTACAATGTAAGAAATTGTCACATTTAGTCATATCCTAGTATAGTGCACGTTCTACAATGGAAAACTTTTTTAAATTTAGTCATATGTTTAAGTGCGTTTTACAAGCGAGAAATTTTCGAATTTAGGGCATATTTTCTGGTGTATCGACCGAACATCAGCACGAGCACGTTCTACCCTACAGTAAATTGTCGTATTTAGTCATATTTCCAGTGTACTGCACGTTTTACTGTGCAAGACATTCGCACATAGAAATGTTCTGGTTTGTCTGACAGAACTCAAGCACGTGCACGATCTACAATGAAAGGAATTGTCGCATTCAGTCACACTTCCTAGTGTATTGCACGTTCTAAAATGCAAAAAATTGTCGCATTTATAAATGTTCTGATATATCTACCGAACCCAATCACGTGCTCGATCTACAAGACAGTAAATTGTTGCATTTAGTCATGTTCCCTAGTGTAATGCACGTTCTACAATGCAAGGAGTTGATTCATGACAAGATCGTGTTCCCTATTTATGGAGATGAACTATTCCCCACCTCCTCACCACGACTGTTTATCTTCACAGCGTCCAGTTTCCGCGAACCCACGGGTCGCTGCCGCTCTGACATCATTAGCTGCCAATATTATCACTTAGCATGTTTTTTTGTGGCATCATGAGCAGTGTAGGCAGCCATCGGCACCCATCTAGTGCAGGTGCGTTATTGTGACAAGGAAATACCTTACAACTAGTGATTGTTTTCTGTTTAAAAGATTAAATGGGTTCAAAATGACTAAGCACAGGTGTAAAAAGCTATGACGAATGATACTCGACTTTTGTCAGGCAACTAGAATAGATCTTTCTGTGTAATTTTGAATAAAAAATACTGGCTATCGTATTTATAAAGAATATATACATATTGTATATAGATTAAAATAATCTCAAAGGTTATATAGAAATATGTGTCAAGTTAGAACCATTCACGAACCAGGCAAGATGATACGCCTCAAAGAATGTTTTGACAAATTTTCAAAAACACAATAAATTTGCATTTTAAGGTCAAACAGTCACAAAGACAGACAGATCTTGTAAACCTAGTAGACGCGGTGGGTTTATGTACACGCTGTTAGTGAATTAATACCACTGGTAATGATTTGATCGGTCTTAGAGGAGAGGATTGTAGTCATCGGTGCCCTGTTGGTGGTCCTTAGCTTGTGAACGTCGATGCACTGTTGGCATTCCACCACTCAGTCAACACAATCACACAGTCCAGTACTAAACACACGTTTTCTTATTTTATGAAATTTATTTTATAGGAATTGACAACATGAGTGGGTCTAATAATGTTTTAATATGAAGATGAGGAGGGAAGAGAGTGTGTTCAGAGTGTATCTATAATCTCGCGAGGAGGAGACCCAGGAATGTACAGAGTATCTTTAATCTCACGAGGGGGGAGGGGGAGGGAGGGGGAGAGCGCGCAAAGTATCTTTAATATCACAAAAGGAGGAGGGGAGAAAAGTGACCAGAGTATCTGTAATCTCACGAATGGGAGAATAGATATGACTGTCCAAAGTATTTTCATTGTGCATTTGACGAAAGAGGATAAAGAACAGAATTTCTGCAGTATAAATAAAAACGTTTTGTTTATCTCTTGTTTATGTCTATCTCTTCTCCAAACATTCCCTTGCAGAGAAACCAGAGGAAGAGCTATCAATGTAAATTGGTTTTCTGAGACGAGGTACTTGCATTACTAAATACTTAGATAAAAAAAAAAAACACTATTCGAGAATTACAAATTCTTTGATGTAATCTATTTGTTCACTAACTATTGACTGGAACATTGCCAATAATGTTCAATTAGGCTATTACTTCCTGCTTGAATAATCTTGTTGTAAATAATCTACTGCATCTAATACGCAGTTGTGTAATGTTGTATATCCACAGGAATCAGTGAATACTGTGCAATTACCGTCGGCCTATTTTAAGGCGACCACAAGGTTGCTGTCTGGAGCCGAGCTACTCAACTGCTGTCTATGGCTATGGCACTTCAGTCTGTTGTCAACGCTATTAGGACGTTAGCTACGTGTTGCAGGCGACCACAAGGTTGCTGTCTGGATCTGAGCTGCACAACTGCAATCTATGAAACTTCAGTTTGTTGTCGACGCTACTGGGACGTTAGCTGCGTGTTGCAGGCGACCACAAGGTTGCTGTCTGGAACCGAGCTACTCAACTGGTGTCTAAGACACTTCAGTCTGTTGTCAACGCTATTGGGACGATAGCTACGTGTAGCAGGCGATCAAAAGGTTGTTGTCTGGAGCCGAGCAACTCAATTGCTGTCTATGAAACTTCAGTTTGTTGCCAACGCTATTGGGGCAATGGCTACGTGTTTAAAGCGAATACAAGGTCTTCAGCGAATGGCACTTCAGTATATTGTCGACGCTACTGAGACGATAGCTACCTGTGTCAGGCGACCATAAAGCTGCTATCGGGAGCCGAGCTACTCAAATGCTGTCTATAGCACTTCAGTCTGTTGTCGACGCTACTGAGACGATAGCTACCTGTGTCAGGCGACCATAAAGCTGCTATCGGGAGCCGAGCTACTCAAATGCTGTCTATAGCACTTCAGTCTGTTGTCGACGCTACTGAGACGATAGCTACCTGTGTCAGGCGACCATAAAGCTGCTGTCAGGAGCCGAGATAATCAACTGCTGTCTATAGCACTTCAGTCTGTTGTCGACGCTACTGAGACGATAGCTACCTGTGTCAGGCGACCATAAAGCTGCTATCGGGAGGCGAGCTACTCAACTGCTCTCTATAGAACTTCAGTCTGTTGTCGACGCTACTGAGACGATAGCTACCTGTGTCAGGCGACCATAAAGCTGCTATCGGGAGGCGAGCTACTCAACTGCTGTCTACAGCACTTCAGTCTGTTGTCGACGCTACTGAGACGATAGCTACCTGTGTCAGGCGACCATAAAGCTGCTGTCGGGAGGCGAGCTTCTCAACTGCTCTCTATAGAACTTCAGTCTGTTGTCGACGCTACTGAAACGATAGCTACCTGTGTCAGGCGACCATAAAGCTGCTGTCGGGAGGCGAGCTACTCAACTGCTGTCTACAGCACTTCAGTCTGTTGTCGACGCTACTGAGACGATAGCTACCTGTGTCAGGCGACCATAAAGCTGCTGTCAGGAGCCGAGATAATCAACTGCTCTCTATAGAACTTCAGTCTGTTGTCGACGCTACTGAGACGATAGCTACCTGTGTCAGGCGACCATAAAGCTGCTGTCGGGAGCCGAGCTACTCAACTGCTCTCTATAGAACTTCAGTCTGTTGTCGACGCTACTGAGACGATAGATACCTGTGTCAGGCGACCATAAAGCTGCTGTCGGGAGCCGAGCTACTCAAATGCTGTCTATAGAACTTCAGTCTGTTGTCGACGCTACTGACACGATAGCTACCTGTGTCAGGCAACCATAAAGCTTCTGTCGGGAGCCGAGCTACTCAACTACTGTCTATTGTACTTCAGTCCGTTGTCGACGCTACGCTACCATAATACGAGCTGAGGTGTAAACGAAATTGTATTTATTTATTTCAGTTTGGACCTTGTCGGCAATTTAATGCTGTTCTACTGTAATTTGTTTACGGACATGAGATAACAATGAGATGAAAAATGACTATATTTCTGTAGAAGCGAAAGAGTGAGATGATCTATTATAAAAAGTCTAGAATTATTATAAAAAAATGTCGTCGTAAAGGTACAGAAGTTATTTGAATTTAAAAATATTAAACTTTTTGGCCATGTGGTTGGCCATTCACCATCACCACCACAACAGTGATTGTATCGTTGTTTTCAATGGTCCTAAATCCAATGGGAACGTTTTGTTTTTATTTCATAAATGTAATTATCAATACCACATTATTTCATGAGGTACAATTTTCTTTACGTTGAAAATAATATTTATTCAAAGCTTACATAAATGTACAAATATTTACTGAATACATCATATCAAACATAAAGCAAACAAATAACAAAAGATTTATTTCACATGAAAGGCGTTCAATTGAAGATTGAAGGGGGGCATAGATGTATAAAAAAAGTGGGAAAGCAATTTATCTGTCCAAACTCAGAGTTAAGACGAAAAATACCATTTGAAAGCGACTAGTTAATGGAAAAATGTTAACTTACGAATGGAAATTGTAATTTGAATCAAATTGTCTCAGGGTAGTCTTCTACTAAAGCCAAAGAATCAGTTTTGAACAAGGCGGAAGGGTGTACTGTAAATCTCAGCTGGTAAGTGTGCGTAGCGATGCGTGGAAGAGTGTATGTGGCGCCTACAGTCGACTCCGCACCGACAGAGATCGACTGACCTTGGAACCTGGCGCCATCATCCTAGCTCTTTAGATAAAAATACTTGTGTTTCTCTCTCGAGTCTTGCGTCGCCTCATTCTGGTACTTAATATACGTTGAGTACGTATTTCTCTAAGACTCTCATGCTACGGTATACATGTTGTTCATCCAATAGATATGCGTGCATGGGAAACAAACATCGTCAAGTATCGTAATGAGTATATCCTCGTAACCCTAAGCTATAAATCAAACATTAACAGGATTGATGGCAAGTTTATTGAACATGCATCGAAAAGTTGTTATTAACTGACTCATTAGCTTCAACCGTTAAATTTACCACATTTACGATTTGGTAAGAATACTGTCACCATTCAACCTGGCTAAACGGTCTAAGAACAATGCTCCTTGGCCTCCACTAGCCAATTCAACCTGGCTGAACAGTCTTAAGAACTCAGCCCCCATTCAACCTGGTCTAACTGCTCCTTAGCCTCCACTGGCCTATTAAACCTGGCTGAACGGTCTCAGAACACTGCTCCTTGGCCTCCACTGGCCTATTCAACCTGACTAGAGAGTCTAAAAATACTGCTCCTTAGCCTCCACTGGCCAATTCTACCTGGCTGAACGGTCTAAGAACACTGCCCCCATTCAACCTGACTAGAGTCTAAAAATACTGCTCCTTAGCCTCCACTGGCCTATTCTACCTGGCTGAACGGTCTAAGAACACTGCTCCTTAGCCTACACTGGCCTATTCAACCTGGCTGAACGGTCTAAGAACACTGCTCCTTAGCCTCCACTGGCCTATTCAACCTGGCTGAACGATCTAGGAACACTGCTCCTTAGCCTTCACTGGCCTATTCTACCTGGCTGAACGATCTAAGAACACTGCTCCTTAGCCTCCACTGGCCTATTCAACCTGGCTGAACAATCTAGGAACACTGCTCCTTAGCCTTCACTGGCCTATTCTACCTGGCTGAACGATCTAAGAACACTGCTCCTTAGCCTCCACTGGCCTATTCAACCTGGCTGAACGATCTAAGAACACACTGCTCCTTGGCCTCCACTGGCCTATTCAACCTGACTAGAGAGTCTAATAAACTGGCCTATTCAACCTGGCTGAACAATCTAAGAACACTGCTCTTTAGCCTCCACTGGCCTATTCAACCTGGCTGAACGGTCTAAGAACACTGCTCCTTAGCCTCCACTGGCCTATTCAACCTAGCTGAACGGCCTAAGAACACTGCTCTTTAGCCTCCACTGGCCTATTCAACCTGGCTGAACGGTCTAAGAACACTGCTCCTTAGCCTCCACTGGCCTATTCAACCTGGCTGAACGGTCTAAGAACACTGCTCCTTAGCCTCCACTGGCCTATTCAACCTAGCTGAACGGCCTAAGAACACTGCTCTTTAGCCTCCACTGGCCTATTCAACCTGGCTGAACGGTCTAAGAACACTGCTCCTTAGCCTCCACTGGCCTATTCAACCTGGCTGAACGGCCTAAGAACACTGCTTCTTAGCCTCCACTGGCCTATTCAACCTGGCTGAACGGCCTAAGAACACTGCTCCTTAGCCTCCACTGGCCTATTCAACCTGGCTGAACGGCCTAAGAACACTGCTCCCATTCAACCTGACTAGAGTCTAAAAATACTGCTCCTTAGCCTCCACTGGCCTATTCTACCTGGCTGAACGGTCTAAGAACACTGCTCCTTAGCCTACACTGGCCTATTCAACCTGGCTGAACGGCCTAAGAACACTGCTCCTTAGCCTCCACTGGCCTATTCAACCTGGCTGAACGGCCTAAGAACACTGCTCCTTAGCCTCCACTGGCCTATTCAACCTAGCTGAACGATCTAAGAACACTGCTCCTTAGCCTCCACTGGCCTATTCAACCTGGCTGAACGGCCTAAGAACACTGCTCCTTAGCCTCCACTGGCCTTTCTTGGTCTTGTTGTAATCTTCATTACATATACAGCTTCGGTACATTATTTTCAAATGTGTAAGTAAATGCAGTGATTTAAAATATTTTTCAAATCTATCAATTTAGTTATTATAAATTGATTTAAATCAATATAAAATCACAGCATTTACTTATACATGTGAAAGTAATGTATCGTAACTATACATGTAATAAGGATTACAAACAAGACCGAGTAATTAATTTTACGATCTCTAGAGGTGAAGAAAACAATGTTTCGGGGAATTGAGAAGAACCTTTTTTCTCGAAAAGTAAAACCCTAAAATTTATAAAAATAGAAAACATTCCTATCAATCAGGCATTTAAAATTTAAATGCGATGCATCATCGGGTTTTTTGTAATAATGGTGTAAATTTGATGTGCACGGTACTTTTTATGTTCGAACTATGATAACAATTATTATAAAGCTCATAGTAAAATTTAGAATGCATATGTCATAACGCACAATAAACAAGAAAATAAATGGCATGATTATATTATTCATAGGCCTCTTAGTTTCTTAGTAAAAAACCTTCAAACTCTGCTACCACAGCTGATTTTAACTGATTTACAAGGAAGCTTCACAATGGACCACAAAAACAGCTGATAATTTGGGACACATCATTTAACATTGGATGAGATATCTAAGTGTGTGTATAAAATCAATGTCGTATAACTTTACTTTCAGGCTTCGGCATTATGTCCACTGAGACGGCGTATTTGTGAAATACTCAAAAAATGAAAAAGTCTGATATTGTATCCATGTAGGTTGAACGGGTTATTGATACTGTTCCCTCCTCTCTTACTATGGTGTCAATAGTCATTTCAGGCTTACAACGGAATAGGGGTGGGGGCGGTTTGATACAATCCAATCATTCCACATGCATAGATCCGCCGTTCAACCTAACCCCACCCCACCCTACACCTGTGATGGACAGCGGATTAGACTTCATGTAAATCCAACACAGTTGGCTGAAGTTGGTTTTCATTAGTAAATTGATGTAATATATATTTTTTTTTTTTTTTAACATTATATTATGTTGATAATTATTTTTAAATTTGCAATTACAGTTCTTCGGCACACAAAAGGATAAAAAATTTCATACAAAAAAACACATTGCATCTAGCAATAAAGAAGGCGCAAATTTGAAATTGTTACAGTGAGAAATGTTCGGTAAATTCCAGTCTATAACCAAAGATTATAAAATAAAATTCTATAAATATTTCCATAATATCTATTATAACTTTGTTTAGAAATTTAAGTACATACATACTTGGAAGTGAATAGTTTGTTACAAAATAACCTGATACAGCGAACCGTTTATTTATTTACCTATTCAAATGACAGACATAACAGTGTTTCTAACTGTTGTAGTAATGACTGACTTGGTTTTGTCAAACCGAAAAGCGTGATAATTGATTTACTGTGGACAGATAACACTCGGCATTAATTCATAAACAGATAAACAACGGAGGCTGGCGATCAGTGGCGTACAAGTATAAATAGCGTTTGAGTGTGAGTGAGGTCTAGAGTTGGCGGATCCGAGTGTACCGATAACGCCGGCGCCAGGCGGCTTGCAACGTTGCCACGTCTCTCGTCTGCCCACCACAGTCGCGACGCGGCACGGCGGCCGGCACTCATACCCGCTTCACACGCCACACACCCCATCCACGCGAATTGCTCCAAGGTAAAAGATTCGTTGTCCCGACGACAGACACAATTATTGAAAAAAAGTTATTATCGAATCAAATTAAGCTTGCAACGTTTCAATAAATACAAGAATTCTCAAAACCTAATCAATTTTAAAATTTGTAATTTGTCAAATTAATCAATAGTTTGTCATCACTGTCTTTTAGTTGTCTTCCGACATTGCTGCATTTGTTAACCCAATTGTTGTGTTTTTACAAATGTTCATTTAAGAGAAGGAACGCATGATATATTCCTAAAAAATACTACAGAACTTTCAAAAATTGCTTTAGAATTTCACTAAGATGTTTGATGAGATTAATAAGATATGAAAAACACAACGATGTTGGATCTATGACTTTGTGTTTACTGACAGTAGTGCAAATCGAGTGTCAGTATTGCAATTAGGGAGTTTACATTGAGCAATAGGCTATTTTCGCGGCTTATTTATGTTTTCCTAAAAATGTATTTATTTTATATTATGTGTGCATGGTTTACTGATAACCATTTGCAACTTGATTGCTCCAATATTGCAAAACTTCAATCCTAAGAAATTTGCAATATCCTTCAGTCACGAGGAAGTAATAAACACGATAAATAATCCTACGTAATTAACAACAGCTGAGATCGACAATGTGATGGCATACATTACATTGTTGAGATCGACAATGTATTGACATACATTACATTGTTGAGATCGACACTGTGTTGGCATACATTACATTGTTGAGATCGACAATGTGTTGGCATACATTACATTGTTGAGATCGACAATGTGTTGGCATACATTACATTGTTGAGATCGACGACGCGACAGGTCTCAGAAAGCCACGTAATCATAGCTAAGCCACTCTAATTTCAGTATCGAACGATTTCACGTCACCAAGTGGAGAAGAACCCTCGAGGGACGTCCTCTATACGGCCTTCTTATCAGCGCTTATCAGTGCACACTCTCCCACGACATGCCTGGCTCCACGTCTCCTTCCTTATCGCCAAACCATACCGCGTTCCACTATCACTCACTTCACGCTATCCTGTCTAAGGTTCTCACACAGTCTTCAAGGCGGTTATCAGTGCTTACAATCGACTAAATTATTTTAGAACCTAAGCTTTTATGCGGTTATCTCATCACAACGGAACTGTCAGTTATAAACTCATTCAATTGACTTACTTTAAAAACGAAGGTTTTGGGCGATTACCGGTGATTAAAATCAATTGTCTTAATATAGAACTTAATGCGGTTATCAGAGCTTACAATTTACTGTCTTATTTTAGAACTTGAGTATACTGTATTTTAAACTTTATAATATTTTTTAATCGCGATTCTAAATACAGTAAAACTATTATTTAGATTCAAATGCAATTTTTTACTGCAAATATTATGTTGAAATACTCTTCTTGTTGGACCTATTGTCCCTAAAGAATTAAAATTTTTTAGTTCATTCAACCGACTACAATAATGGCAACCAATGTTTGTACTATGGTTAAAAGTGTAAATCTAAACATGTGGCGAAAGTAACAAAAATATTGTTCATTTAGAGGCAATAAAGTATAAACATCCTCCAACTGATACATTGTTGGTGATGTATCGAGTAGCTACAATGTTGAGTAGGCCCTACGCATGGTGTAAGTAAGTAATCACTACACCGTGGCCCAACCTAAGATTTAGAAACAGTAGAGATGATAAAGTCGATTGGCTGTATAAATACACAATTTTCTATCCAGATGGATTAACAAGCGAAAGTTAGATTTTACTTCAATTTTTTTATAACTTCACTTGACAGTTGACATGGGCCTAAAGGCCTGAGCGTCAACTTTAATCTACGAGTGAAGTACTGACCGTTGGTTCAGTGGGGATTCGAACCTTGGAAATTGCCCTCCGCAGTCTGAAGCCTTAAAAGATGACCGTTTCCCAAACCGCCAAGTCACCGCTGGAAAGTCGATATTGTATTTAGTAGAGATACCTTCTTACCGACGCAGGCCGGAAGTCTATTTCCGGGAGAGTGAGCAGAGACGAGTAGCCCCAGGCCACACCCCGGCGAATCGTAAAGCCGTTCTCTTGTGGTTTATCGTTGTCAATGCTAGTTTTATAGAGAAATCATGTGGATCGTTCTTGCCTCTGTAGTTACGCAGCAAGAGATTATATCAGGAAATGTAGTTAACAGTATTAGTTGCAGCAACAATAAATATTGCAGAAGTATAGTGATACAACATTAATTATTATAATGACCCAGCACTGCATAGCTATTTAGTACTTATTATTCATAATTCAATGTATGAAGGTCTCCTGTAGTGTTAAAAACGAATCTATGCAAAATATATACTGTACCAAGAAAACAAAATACATTAAAATTTAATAAAATGTTTGGATTATTTAAATTATTCAATATTTGGATTGTTTTAATTATTCAACAACAATATAACTAATAACAGTTTTATTGAAGTCAAACATCTTAATTTAAATATTGTTCTGATTATAATTTATAAAACCTCAAGAGCAGGTAATATGGATTGCGAAGAATTAATACGCAGTAATTGTTGATCTAGGCTTTATTACAAGGTTGATTATTTTATGCAAATCGCACCATCCAAAATAATATGATTAACACATAGGCTACATATTCCAAATTAACATTAAATATATCGTATCACAGAGTATATAGATTAACCATATGGATGTCGAAATGGCAACCGCCGTGAGTCCTTATTTCTGGGGAAACCCTACGTTTGGTCTTAGTGGAGCGCCGTGCCACCGAGTTGTCAAATTGTTGTCAGAACTACGCACCACAACTGTACCACAGCCGTGACTGTACTGTCTGCCTAGCCCATCGATGTATAAACTAAACGATGGCCTAGCCCTAGCCCAAGGAACGCCTCATATTTTTTTTTTTTTTTTTTATCTAAATAAAATATTTAAATACGTTGGATATAGTAGGCTATCTTTGGTTCTATGCAACGTACGATTTTCATTCAAACTTCTACGTAATAGGGTAACTCAGCATAATACATTAAAAATATGTTTATATATGGGCAGTTTTAATAACACAGTCTTAATTAGGGAGCACCCGACAGCACGTGAACGTTGGGTGAAGGCTGAGCCGAGTCCAGTGATTCGGCATGTTAGTCTGATAATATGCCCTTTGTTCTTTGCTGCAAGCAACTTCAAACTTCATGCAATTTTAGTCATATATACACACAGTATAGTTTATACATATAATAGGTAGTGGATATGATTTGAACTTGTAAGCTCCGATGCTGAACCATTTAATTATTTGCCATTACAGCGACAATGCAGCGCAGTCCCTATTGCTGTCGGAAACAGATTGTTCCTCGCCTAATAACCGGCAGCCCGCGCCACATCCAAAACATATACTGTAATATTATTTTCGTCATTTCTTTTTTTAAGTTCTAATATTACTAATAACGAGAGCTCCATTTGCTAATGAGAAATAGACTCGATATAAACAAACGAGATATACTAATAGAAATATTTTTCAGGGCAAAAATTACAACTTCAACGAAAAAGAAATAATAACATAGCAATGGTTTATTATTTTATCATTAAATTTCAGTATACTACAACTAATAGCACTAGTTACAATTGGCGAACATCTCCAATACTTATTTTTAAATGACAATTTAAAGTCACTCGTTTCAAAAAGTTGCGTGAAACCCCGTGATTTTATTTATTTTTTATTTTTTTTTTTTTTAGTTGCAACTCACATAAATTTTTTAACACGTAAATTATAAATTATAAACTTTTGGCACTGTTATAAAGTAGATTAAACACTGAACATGAATTTGTGATTACATATTTTTAGCGTCTGTTTTCTAAATAGTAGCGCCTCAAAGTGAGGGGTCTATAATACAAACATCCGATAGTAGTGATTGAAGAGGCGTAAAACGATTGCCACTTCATAACATTGTGCTGACACTCTGTTTGTCTGTATTCTCTGTGATCATATTTAAACAACATACATTAATTTATATTAGTGACACCACTGCAAACTTCGCGAGCCGACCATGTCACTCATTGCGCTCGTTACAAATCGGCCTTTAGCCTCGGATTGTGACTATTGGCTGCAAATAATAGAAGTTAACTGTTAAAAATCACAATATTACATTTATTTGCAGTATCTCTCTCACATTACTCGCGTTGCGTGAGAGAGATAAATATATACAACCTATTTATTAGTATGTATAAACACCCAATGATATTACTTAGCCTATTTATAGCGTGTTAATTTCATTATTTTTTTTTAACAGATGAACTAATAAAATAACTGCATTAGATTTTTATTAATTTTATTATAGTAATAAAATAGAGTGGAGTCCTTCAATCGAATGTGAATAAAACCATACTTACAGCCTCCACTGGTTTAACATTATGAAAGATCTGACCTTCTCAATATTACAAACATCATTGTTTACATTCCAACAGCTGTCAATACTTTTTGGAAATCATTATTTACATTTGAACAGCTGTTAACTTTTCGGTTCGTTTAAATCTCTAGCCATGTTACTATAATGGCCGAAAAATGAAGAATTTAGACCTTATAGCACAAATACGAACAGATGCTATACGCACGTCTTTTTTCAAAAATCACCTTTTTTATAACGGCTTTAGATTTTTCAATTAGTTATCTCTTGAACTCAAGTTGGAGTCAAACCTTCCAAAATTCAAAAATAAGCTCAGAGCCATAAACGTAGATAGATCTTACTGCAGCATTCATGAATTTCTTGCTGGCGGTTCAATGTAAATAACTCAGCATATGTTGTGCACGTTAGATTTATATTTTTTTAGTTTTAAATTGTAAATAGTATGAAATAGTATACATTTCATTTATAGTACTATCTAAATATATATTATAATTTCTAAAGTACTTTTTTTTTGTCGGTACGCCACAACTTCCTAAATTCTTCACCAATTTTCATAAATGAGGTGTCATTTTAAAGCTTTTTTACCCACTACTTGATGAAAATATACAAATCTCTCATTTTCCAATAGTTTTTTTGAAAAACGACCTATTATATCATTCTGCAAGTAATTTAAACTTGAAATTTTTATTTACATTATTCGATCAGCTGTAACATGTGAATTAAATAAATCAAAACAAACATAATCACATCAAACATAGTGTTTAAAGAGGTACTTTGAATTTGTAAATAACAACCTAACATTTATAAAATAAATTATATTAAATTTAAACTCACATATTTTATTTCTTCTTTAATCCATATTTACATTAGGTTAAATTGCACTCTAACTATGCTTTACTAACTATACTGTGTGCACTTTAATTAAGAGGGATTTAAAGAGAATACAGTGCGAATGCTTCGCACGGGTCGGCTAGTAATATTTTATTTTATTTTTAGCTTCTAAGACTTATAAATACTAAGAACTATAAATATTGACTTAGTTAATGCAATGTTGTATTGTCACTTTAACTAAATAAATGACTTATTGACTTACTGTTCACTCACACCTAAAATGTTTAAATTGGTCAATAAATAAGGGAGGAGTTACGTTGATAATAAACGGCCCCACGTATCATATACCGTACAGGGATAAGTAAGTTATGATCATGAAGGATAAGTATGGTCGTGTTTCTGAAATATGAATACAACGATCTTACTTTTAATATTGATTGTACGCTATATAAATTATATTATAACACATATCAAAAACTTACTAAATATCAAACATAAAAAAATTAATTATGTACGTAACTGAAAACTCACATACTGTATATACACTTTCACTAACAAGATATTTGTTGTTCCTCAAAAGACAGTTTTATAAATTTTATTATGAAAGCCAAAATATCTACAAAACACTAAAGTATGAATCAAAAATAACTTTTATATTGTCTGTAATCTAAAATAGAAGGCGATTGAAAATCATAAACCGCAATAAATATTTAACTAATTGAAAAGCCCCTTATTTTATTCGAATATGTCCACATTCCTAAAATTCTTAGACAGTTAGTTACCGAAAAACCTCCTCGACCCTCTAAAACCTATAGCCCTATTCAATCTTACCAAAGAACCGTGGGAAATTGGCAAAACCTAAAAATTACTGCTTCGGTATTATTTCGACTACGCCCCTCACACACGCACACGCAAGCCCACCTTTGCATGGACAGACCGACGTTGGAACAGACAAACAACAAAGCCATTGTTACATTTATTTTTAAGTTTCATTTATTTGTAGTTCTTGATAGATATTATTTTCACCTGCAATTGCGTTCAGTTCTTCAATATATTATAAAAGTGTAGCCCTATACGATTGTATAAAATTCGATTGGGATTTAGGTTAACTAAGAAGAAGGTAAAGGTATGTATTCTGAAATTGCCCTTTAGAACTCAGCTGATTTCATTATTTTATATTTACTTAATTAACTGAGAATAAACATTGGAAAATGAAATGGGATGCGAAATGTGGTAATAAGTGATAGAAATGTTGGCCAGCAGAACGAGATGTAAGACATGACCACTTTGATCAGTGCCCATAAACAGTGGAAGGTGGTTTTGGTTTGGTATATATTCAGTTCTGTAATCAGTATGTTTTTAGGGTGGTCTTTAAACATAGATAAGTCTAAATAAGTTACGAGGATAAGTTGGAGCAAATTACACTAATATCAGTCGTCGTAGGCTTACATTGCATCAATCGATGTTAACTTAAATGAAGAAATATTTTTATGAATGAAGTAGTCATTTGCGCGGTACCATATTGCGGCTAGAGCTTTAAATATATCGATCTAAAGCCAAAACTAAATTGAAACTAGATGAATTTCTGACTAAAATCACTTTTAAACATTTCGATAACAGCTCTAGTTTTATTTTGGCACTAGTTTGAATATTGGGTAACTTTAATAACCTATAAAATCAAAATGAAGGAGAATTTAAACATTTAAAAAATCGATTCTAGTCAAAAATGTCTTTATCTTCCCCAACGCCGGCAAGTTAACTTCTATTTAACTTCATAGAAATTAACATTTTCTTTCCTTTCAATCAAAATAGTATTTTTGCATCCTTACTTAAAATGCAGATAATTTACATTGTTTTTATTATTTTAATAATAGTGTACGTAATTTGCATTTCAGAACACGAATTTAGAATCCATTTACTTTAAATTCGTGGTCAAATATAAAAATAGAGCCTGCGCATAGAACAGCAGATCTATGCGCAGGCTCTAAAACCGAGTGCAATGTCCGTACTTTGTTTACAAATACTTTAAGAACGTCTTTGAATTAAGGAAGGTCCAGGACAGAGCTTCAAACTGAAGATTGTTCTAAGGTCTGAAAATCTCAACTAATATCGTAAAGAATTGAATAATGACAGGCCTTATTTCATGCTGGCCTAGAATAACGGTCCAGCGATCTCCGCGGCGAACCAACCGGCGCCAAAGCGAAAGCGAAGCACAAAGCGGGCTAATCAAGGAGCTAATTAAAAATGGATTGTTAGGTCGGTGACGTCAGAGCCGGCGCCGGACGGCTTCACCTCGACCGCGACAGTCGACGCGACCTCAGCCGCGGGCCAGTCTCGCCGAACTTGATTCGGTGAATGGCACAGACAAGAACGTACAAAACATCACACACAACCCACAGTAAATAAACATAAATATAAACTAAGCACTTCTGACAACCTCCACAGGCTTAACTTTCAATTAACTACGTAATCTCTTTAATTTTACTGAACCCTTTCCTATTTAGCTTCAACATTTTTTTTTAACTTCACCGTCAGTAATCGGGACACACGTCATGGTTCATCAATTTTAACTATCCCAGCTCATCGAACAGCACTTTACAACAGAACATTTAGGCTACTGTCGCTGTTTGCAGATAAACTAGATTCTTCAACTCGCAATATCGAGACTCGGACTCGGGTTGTCGCGGCACTAAGGGAGTGGTTGTCAGCGGATTCGTTGTGGGTTAAATGTATTATATGTTAGTTTGGTTAAATTCTGGAATAAGCTCTATTTTTTCATGTTATTATAGTTTCTTGTTTTCTTTTTAATATTCATTATTTATTGTAGTTGATGTTTCATGTTACAGTTTGGTTAATGTGTTATTGCAATTGCTGTTGTTTGATTTATAAAACAGTATGATCAGCAGAATGAACATGTATGACTTCCATCCGCGATAAACTTGCTAAGATTAATTCTTACTTTCACAAATCAGGTCGACATGAGTTGTGGGAGGGTAGGTAAGACCGACGTGTTGTGTAAGGAGGGTGGGTAGGACCGACATGTGTCGTGTAAGACGGGTAGGTATGGTCGACATGTATCGTGTAAGACTGTAGTAAGCAGTCGTGCAAGTAGGGTAGGGAGGTCCGACATGTGTCGTGTAAGACGGGTAGGTATGGTCGACATATATCGTGTAAGACGAGTAGGTATGACCGACATTTGTACAAGTAGGGTAGGTAGGACCATATTGAGTCGTGTATATGAATTGTCATTTCTCTAAATAAATAATCCTACTTCTGTTCTACTTGGGATTTCATTTACCCTCGGCTTGGTCTGAAGATGCATCACAGAAGAGGCCGTGGGCAGTCGGAGAGTCACGCCAGCCTACATGCCTCCTCTGTGGGCCGTAATGCCGGACGCCGGGCCGAGTCGTCAGATTAGGCACTAGATTGATCTATTAAAATAATTTTGTGGGCAGACAACACTGGGATTCCTGGACATTTCAACGATGATTAGTTAATTGCAATGAGGGGTAATCGAGGGGACACGCTCACGCATGGTTGGCGATCTACACACGCTCCTGAAAACATTTACTTTCCAATTGTTCGTTTATTGAACTTCGATGGTTGAGATAGAACTCGTCCAGGCGAATCAAAATAATAGTTTTTATTTCTGTAAACACAATGTTAAATTTTTAAACTATCAAAAATTTTAGTTTGAACTCAAATTTTGTAAATATTCCATATCTAAGTCTGGACTGAGAACCCAAGATTTTGTAGAGCCTTCCCTAATACATTTTAAATTGAACTATTGTGTTTCCCATAAAACAACAAAATAGCAATAATATCAAAACGCCAGAAAAGAACGAATTCTAGAGAATGCATCGGAACTACCAATGTTAGTCATCGATTGACTTTTAGAAGCAAACCTACTACTAATTTTAAAAAACACAACTGAATCTGTTATGTGATTGTGTTTCTTTAATAAACTCCTCAAATCAAACAAAAACCGTTACTTAGGACTGCAGATTTTAAATTAACTTTACGTGAAATAACCAAAAAATAACTATACTCTCAATTATAAGAACCATATGTAAACATTAATCGGACCCTCGTTAGGTTTACGGTAGAAACAACTGCTTCATCACAACCAAATATAACGATGAGACAATTAGGCTACAACGTCTGGAAGTTATCTCAGACAAACAAATACAGGAGCGCATCAAAACAAGCAACGATATATTTTGGAAACACTCAACCAATTGAATGCTAAAATTCAAATGTAAAATAAACACACTAAAATTTACCTGTGACAATTTGTATACATTGTTGGGGCAAAGTTTTCAGCATATACACACATCAGCATCTTTTAAATTTGAAAGGCCTACTTCAACTGTATAGTTGTGAATAATGTAATTGAACTGAAAATAATGTTGCTATGGAGAACTTGACAATTTAGGGCTAAGCTACTATAAACAAAATAATAATCAAAATCCATACATACAAATTCACAATTAAAGCCTACAGAAAACTAAATAATAATCAGAATACAAACATACGCGAATAGAGAGGAAACTAAAGAATAATCAGAATACAAACATACGCGAATAAAGAGAGGAAACTAAAGAATAACCAGAATACAAACATACGCGAATAAAGAGAGGAAACTAAAGAATAACCAGAATACAAACATACGCGAATAGAGAGGAAACTAAAGAATAATAAGAATACAAACATACGCGAATAAAGAGAGGAAACTAAAGAATAACCAGAATACAAACATACGCGAATAAAGAGAGGAAACTTAAGAATAATCAGAATTCAAATGTAAAAACACACTATTTATGCCTACAGGAAACTAAAGCATAATCAGAATGCAAAGATACGCGAGGAGAGGAAACTTAAGAATGATCATAATCCAAAGATAAAAATACACGGTTATATGCCTACAGGAAACTAAAGCATAATCAGAATGCAAAGATACGCGAGGAGAGGAAACTTAAGAATGATCATAATCCAAAGATAAAAATACGCGGTTATATGCCTACAGGAAACTAAAGAATACTCAGAATCCAAAGATAAGGAAAGATAGGAAACTTAAGAATAATCAGAATCCAAAGATTTGCGAAGAGAGGAAACTAAAGAATATTCAGAATCCAAAGATAAAAATACACGATTAAAAAATACAGTAAACTTAAGAATAATCATAATCTACAGATAAACATATACGATTAGAGGAACCCTAATAATAACTATAATTCAAAAATAAAAATACAAGATAAAAGGATACAGTAAACCACAGAATAATCAGGATCTAAAGATAAAATACAAGATTCGTTGGTTGCCAAAAAAAGTTTAATTTAAGAATGGACATAAAATTGTCAAGATCATATGGCACACAGTACAAAACATTAAAAATCGTTGATATTGTATTTAGATGTTAGTTTATCGTCTTGTAATTTATCTCCAAATTTAATATAGGTTTTGAATGTGAAGTTATATGAGGTAAATACAGCACTACGTGTTACTTTCAAAGCTTACCTTCAGTGGTGAGCGAACCCCGCAGCTCAAGTTGGTTGCCACCATATCCCACACCTTCGCTCGGAGCTCGGTCTGGAACAGAGACAAACATTTCTACACAACCTCCAGAACAACGGACGAGAAATCGGATAAGTTGATACAACCTAGTTAGACAAGGAAAGGGTAACACTAAGGGCACTTTTTGTAACTGTTGGTACAAGTATGCGATGCAGAGAAAAAGAAACAGAGGTTGCTTGCCATTGGACGCAGCGAACGCCTCAGTGGCAGTTACCACTAATGTAAATCTTTATCATGTTGTAGCAATAATTACTACGTTTAAGGATATGAGGTGGAATAAGGGGAGTAACTGACAATGGAGCTGGCCCTACCATTCGCACGGAGAATTGAAGAACTAACTACTCGACACAAATTCAGCGCACTATTGGATGCGACCTCTGTTTTTTCTTCTCTGTGTATGCACACTATGGTCTGACGATATTAACTTCTAATTTTCTAACATACCTGGAGAACTACCTAAACATTGCCAAGGGAAAATGGTAGGGGATATATGGTTTAATATAATGTAATACATTTATGAAATGGTCTACTGATGTTGAATGAAATGGATCAAACAATCGACATTTTTACATTTAATTTCACCAATTCTCAATCTAAATCAGTTGTTATACTTAGGGGCTTCAATATAGTAAACACGTCATTACCTTTGTTGACCTCTGCACTGAGTACCATTTATTGATAACACCGATTGAGGTTCTGCTGAACCTAACATTAATACAATAACAGTCATACAATAATACACCAATACATTTTTTCTTACAATTTTTACTGTATGTTATCTTTTACTAATCTTCTAATAAATTTTGGCAACATTTTATGAATTTAGGAACATATATAATTTAAAAATTAAAATGTTCAATTATTCTGACTTCATTTGTTGAAATGTTAAAAAGCACTTAACATTTAAAATGATGTACATTATAAGTCAACATTATATGATAAAAACATCCGTTTAATGCGGTATAACCACACACTACTAATTGTTCACAACGAGTGAGACTATTACTCGTTGTTTACATAGAACAGGCAACGTAGCTGCAGGGCGCGATGTTGCCGTAATGAACGAGAGTTACCCAGAGAGTGTGTGATTTGACAACCACGCTCAGTCCACACTCCCGACTCACTGCATAATGGACGACAGAATACAAACCACGAAAATTAGCATAACATTTTATAGCATACAAATTAGCAATCTATGTATAGTTGATGTTGGTCATATCTTGTTAATGTTTTTGTGTATAGTTAATGTTGTTAATAATGCATAGTGTCTGACCGCATTATTAAACGTCTGTGTTATAACGTTTAATATTGTTCGTAAGTGCGCAATCCGAGCTATCAGAATGACAAAACAAAAAATTAACTATAATAATATTGTTGCTTTCTATGTTTTAAAATGTTACCGATGATCTATGGGGTTTTAAGACTGTCCGCTTTGAAGCGGATCAAGCGTTTGTGGGCTGAGCGTAGTTGTCAGACCGCTTCTCCATTACGGCAACTCCGCCACGGATGGAACGGTATCCGGATAACGAGCCCGAATTGCTAAACTGTCAATACTATTTTACCTGTTTTTCTTTGGCCGAGAACGATTAAATTAACTAAATGGTAAGCCAGTGCACTGTGGTCAGGCTCCGTTCGGAATTATTGTCCGCCCTCACAGTTTGACGAGGGTAAAGTACCCCAACCAATTTATTCAGACTCGTTGTCCGGAAATCTTGGACTTATAGCTGGAGTGACAGACTGTTCTAGGTGAACAACGCGGACAGTTTTCCTTATGCCATGAGCAATCTGAGCAGATATCTGTGGTTGTGTCTTGATACTGCCTAATACAAAGAAGTTCTTGCAAGTACTCACATAGCAGTAATCCCTCATCTTTAGTTCAAATTCTGGCCATGATTATTTGTATGGTTGACCACCTATTTAACGTAAACATACACTAAATGTGTACTTTTATATGCAGAATCCATGATATCCATGAAGTTTTTTGGACAACGGCGACTCGTCTGAGGGGGCAGAATTCCCGTGACCTCGGCCCTTGCAACCGAGGTGGGCGGCACAATGGAAGGTCGGCCGACAAGGCTGCATTCAAAACTGAGGGAAGAAAATGCTAATTATCTACCCAGTACAGTGACAAAACATCACTCGTCTCTCTTGTGTCTCTAAGTAATATCCCTTTCTTACGAAATCCAAATTTGAGTTGAAATAATGTTAGTGTCTTTTTTTAATAAAAATGAGATGCCGGTCTCCTTTATACGCTGTCCGTTCCCAACATAATTCAAAACAGATCTGTGCGTGAAACTTGAGATAGAGTAAGGGGGAGAACCAGTGCAGTACAAGGTGAATAATGATAATAACTTCCAAGGAAGGTAAGGATTCAAATCTTTTTAAATCCAGGCTTAAAGTCCTGACGCCGTATACCTTCTGGCAACCGGCTCTCCCATGGCCTAATTATTAAAAGAATAACATATGCACTAAAAATTATAGATTGGCTGGAGTGATCAGAAATATTTGTGACTTCGGCTTAGTTTTCGGTCATTAAGAGTATATTCTCCTATAGAAACCAATGTTAAATTCTAAAACCAAGAAAGAAGAGCTCTCCAGCTAAGTTGCTGTCAAGATGTCTTACTGTCAATTTAACAGTCAGTTGTCATTTAATGTCAGTTTTATTACAAGGAACTGTAGTTATAGTTAAATAAAAACTATATATATTTTGAATTTAATAGGGATGTGTACTCCTTCTTTTGGTGTAAAGACATTTAGAGTAACGTCACGCGATTGGGGTCTGCACAATGACGTGGACTCAATTAAATGTAACACAATAAATTACCTAACGTCAAGACAATCAGAAAACTTACAACCAAAATGAAGGATAAAAATTAGTAAATTATGGATTTGTTTTTACAAATAGGCAGAGATGAACATTATGTACTCAAAACAATGTACGTTCTTTGTAAAATACAAAAGAGAAGTATTCACTATACAAAACGAATACGAAGATATAGTGCTACCTAGTAATTGCGAAATTAATCGAAAAATAATATAGGTAATACCTGCATTTAATAAACAAAATTATATTCTTAGCAAAAAAGTTGTTCTTTTAAAAACACCAAGGTGTTGACCATTTCACTTGTCAAGGATTTTGTCCGTAATAATGATCGTATTATGGAAGTGTCATTTGATAGGTGAACTTTTCTATTTGACCAATTGTTGATTTTACTAACTATTTTTTATAATTCTTTTACTTAAACTTGTAAAACTTAAAATGTCATTCTTGGCTGTTTTAAATTGAAAACTCGTTAATATCTACTTATGGTCAACTATATTGAATCTTTAATAATCGTGATCACTATAAATCATTATAAAAAACACGAACCGTACGCTTGATATTAAACACCTTTTTTAGCCCGCATAGGGTGTCGACTTCCCAGCGGTGGCTTGTCACTTTGGGAAACGGCCAACTTAAATAATAAAATGTTAACACACAGACATAATGCATGTATAGTGGGGTGCGGCAAGGCGCTGGAATCTAAGCTAGGACTTCCCGGATGAGCGGAAATGTCCTGGTCGCGCCACGGCCGATCAGATCGGAGTACTCGTCTTTGTACAGTTGCGAACGGCGCGCCTGGAATTGTTACGTAAACTTGTTCAAGGCCAGCCCACTTTATTCGGGCTGGGCACAACCAACCTTCGTCCTTTACAGAGCTGCGCAAGTCTCTCAAATCATTATGCAGACGTCGAATTCAGGAGTCGAAGACCTAGAATCCACCTTGGGATCCGTTGATTCCGGTTGTCTCCACGGATTCTTTGGCAGAAACAGGAAAACGACGAGGTAATATAAAGGAACTTTATGGTAAACTATCGATGCAAGTGTTTTATGCGCCTTTTTCATAAAAATCTTTTGTGAATGCACTACGGTACTTCGAATTACAGATATTTAAGGTGTTGATGCAGCCTTTTCACCAAAGTTATTTGTTGTAGTGAATTAATTGCAAGACTTACTTACTTACACTGAGAGATATACCGTCAAGTGAAATGTTCATGCAGCCTTCTCCCAAAGTGTAATGTTCGAGTGAACTGCAGAACTTACATTGAGAGATATACCGTCAAGTGAAATGTTCATGCAGCATTCTCCCAAAGTGTAATGTTCGAGTGAACTGCAGAACTTACATTGAGAGATATACCGTCAAGTGAAATGTTCATACAGCCTTCTCCCAAAGTGTAATGTTCGAGTGAACTGCAGAGCTTACATTGAGAGATAGGCCGTCAAGTGAAATGTTCATGCAGCCTTCTCCCAAAGTGTAATGTTCGAGTGAACTGCAGAACTTACATTGAGAGATAGGCCGTCAAGTGAAATGTTCATGCAGCCTTCTCCCAAAGTGTAATGTTCGAGTGAACTGCAGAACTTACATTGAGAGATAGGCCGTCAAGTGAAATGTTCATGCAGCCTTCTCCCAAAGTGTAATGTTCGAGTGAACTGCAGAACTTACATTGAGAGATAGGCCGTCAAGTGAAATGTTCATGCAGCCTTCTCCCAAAGTGTAATGTTCGAGTGAACTGCAGAACTTACATTGAGAGATATACCGTCAAGTGAAATGTTCATGCAGCCTTCTCCACAAAGTTTAATTTTAGAGTGCACTGCATAACTTACGTTTAGGGAGGGATTTTCCCGCCAAGGGTAATGTTCATGCAACTTGGCTTTGGCGATCTTGGGTTATACGAGTTGGTTTTAAATGATGGCCTCAGTATTCTGGGAACTGTCAGAGGGAGGGGGGATTGTCATGATTCCGATTCCGTAAGTTAACTCTCCGTAAGTGATTTTTTTTGTTTCTTGTCAACGTTAACGTCCAATTTAAAATCATACAGGTCACTACACACAATAATGGATTACTGTAGAAGTGTCAAAATAAGTTGGTGCTAAAAAGGCGGAACTACATACACTTGCTGATAAAGAAGCCTTCGTAACTCCAAGAAGCGGTCCAACTTCAAAGGGCGGCAGTTCTCCGAATCCTGAAGATGTTTCTGAACTTTGATGCTGATGCATCAGCATCTTCACGGGAGCGAGACAGGACAGGCGCCAGGTTTCGGCAAAGCACATAGATGTGGTACGGTTTCTGACAGTTCTTAGCAGAATGTCGTTCAGGGCGGACGGTGTTCATATAACGTAGTATAAATCGGAATTTAATAATTTACTTTCAAGTCAAGTTTTTAGTAACATAATTTAAAGAGCCTTTTTAAAATGTGAGTGAAGTGTAGAAAAAGAATTCGCCGCCGTGAATTATCTTATGAATTTATTCGGGAGTGTCACGTGTAATAAGATGGAGGTTTGAGAAGGGATGCGACGTCTAGAAGTCAATTGGATACAAGACGATTGTCAGCAGTAGCAGTATGCCTAAGGTAAAAACTTTTTAATATTAACATGAAAATGCGTCCGATTAAGAAATGTTGTGTGAATTAGTTAATTTAATTTTCATCCGATATTTCTCTTTCATTTTGATACAGTTTAATGGTTTACTGTAAAAAAATTCTCTATTCAACTTATTACGTTTGATCATCATTTTTATTTTCTCGTAATGGTTAGTTTTGCGGTAAGTTTTCGTAACCGGTTAGCTGCAGGAGAGCCTAAGGCCGAGTAAAAACAACGATGTATCATTAGCTCGGAAGAATTCTATTTCTTGGAATTTCGTTAGTCTTAAATACGTTCCATCTCTCTTAATAAGAACATATATTGTTGTTTTTTTTTTTAATTTTGTAATAGGGGACAAAAATTGTGAGTTTTGGGTTTTAATTATTTTATATATTATTATATTTCCTCTATTTCAAGTAACATTTTTCAAAATAGAATGGTTGCATTACGTCACAGAATCCTGTAGATCACTCCATAGGCCTACTTTCTATGGAAAAATCACGAAAATCGTTGTTTGTAACAAAAGTAAAAGTATTAAAATGTTTTTCAAACAAACCAGTTTCATTACTCATAGCACATTAATTAAAACTGTTTTGGCACAAAGCCTACATGCAGTCTAAGCTAAACATCTGCGCCATCTATAATTACACACAAGTGCATCATCTGGAAACCATCCTAAAATGATTCAACTGTTTGGGATCTTATGTTTACGTGAGTGGACTGCGTTAGGTCAACACTACCACAGCCTTGTCGGCTGGTGACCGAAGACGACACTTCTCGGCACACCCTCTCGACGACAAGGTCTGCACACCCTCTAGATGACAAGGTCGGCACACCCTGTCGACGACAAATTCTACACACCCTCTCGATGACAAGGACAAATCAGAGTTTGTTTATTAATTTTCGAAAATTTGTTGATGCTCCCTATTCACCCTTAAAAAAGCATTGAGGCGGTTCGGCCGGCATTAAAGGCAACTGAATTTCGCTACGCGCGCTAGCTGTACATCTGACCGCGAGGTGCTCACACACAAACACTCGACTCCTACCCTGGGATGGGCAGGATATAAATTCAGGAAGTCGTTTAAGGACGATACTGTGGGTGCGGGTACTGTGTCTCGCTGTACTGGTGCATAGCGATTGGATTGTACAGTAATATAACATGCGGGTAAAAGTACATACACCAGTTGAGTATATAAAGTTAATCAATTATGTAAATTGTGTGATATTGAAAAACATAAAATGCCAAACACGGTACTGTATTTCTCGTCATAATAAAATAAAAACAAACATATAACATTAATTATTTAAAATCAAATTTGCTAATTTGCAGTAAAATTACGTAATTTAAAATAACTTATGAGCAAGGCCAGTCCTGTGAGGGTCTGATTTTAAAATATGGGAATAATCGTGGAAATAGTTTCTTAATTCTGTACGAACTAAAAAAGCCCGAATTCACATCTTTGAGGTGATACGATTTATAACTATAAACATAATTTTATTGAAACAACTACTTGGAAGGCGTTTAATAGCTTGCAATCGAAAAACCAAAAAAATTATTTTCGACCAAACAGCATTAAAAATGCATATTTTCAAAGGCAATAGTAAAAAATCCCCCCTCCCCGTAAGTAATATATACCCCACGTACCACTCACATGCGACTACCCGTAATTTCTCCCCCAGCCAGTAGTACATATTGTTGATGGGATGAGACCGACATAGGTCTAGAGTAGTACATGTATAGTTGATGGGATGGGACCGATGTAGGTATACAGTAGTACAGGTATTGTTGATGGGATGGGACCGACATAGGTATACAGTAGTACAGGTATTGTTGATGGGATGGGACCAACATAGGTATACAGTAGTACAGGTATTGTTGATGGGATGGGACCGACATAGGTATACAGTAGTACAGGTATTGTTGATGGGATGGGACCGACATAGGTATACAGAAGTACAGGTATTGTTGATGGGAAGGGACCGACATAGGTATACAGAAGTACAGGTATTGTTAATGGGATGGGACCGACATAGGTATACAGAAGTACAGGTATTGTTGATGGGATGGGACCGACATAGGTATACAGTAGTACAGGTATTGTTGATGGGATGGGACCGACATAGGTATACAGTAGTACAGGTATTGTTAATATGATGGGACCGACATAGGTATACAGAAGTACAGGTATTGTTGATGGGATGGGACCGACATATGTATACAGTAGTACAGGTATTGTTGATGGGAAGGGACCGACATAGGTATACAGTAGTACAGGTATTGTTGATGGGAAGGGACCGACATAGGTATACAGTAGTACAGGTATTGTTGATGGGATGGGACCGACATAGGTATACAGTAGTACAGGTATTGTTGATGGGAAGGGACCGACATAGGTATACAGAAGTACAGGTATTGTTGATGGGAAGGGACCGACATAGGTATACATTAGTACAGGTATTGTTGATGGGAAGGGACCGACATAGGTATACAGTAGTACAGGTATTGTTGATGGGATGGGACCGACATAGGTATACAGAAGTACAGGTATTGTTGATGGGAAGGGACCGACATAGGTATACAGTAGTACAGGTATTGTTGATGGGATGGGACCGATGCCCTTACAAGACAGATGACTGTTTACACTTGAGACGTCCACAACTTGGTCTCCAACGAGGGCCATTCTAAATAAAGACAGTGGCGCCGCTTGTTGACGCAAATAAGCTGGCTGCAACATTAGCCTAAACAAAGATTGGAAATGAGGAAATCTCTTAACCAATAAAGGCGTCGATCTATCAACAAGACTATTAGAGAACTCTCGTTTAGTACAAACTTGTATTTCAATTGTCCACACCCCTTTTTTCATATGTTTTAATTTGTTATAGAATTCAAAAAATATCTATTGATTAACACCGAATATTTCAATAAACAAGACTTTTTCGGAAAAAAAATAACAAGTTACGTAATAGAATAAAAATAGTTTAACGATGGTGTACATAATAGGGAAATAAGTGCAAAGTTTATTTATTAAAATGTATATGTATTCTTGTGGCATGCATTTCGTTAATAACACAGAGTAGAAAGGAACAGTGGTCGCTTTTTCATGACCGGAGCGGACGCCTAAGTGACAGTTATAAATAGATTTGAACTATTGTACATCTTTATACATCTAAAGTAATAATTACTACGTTTATCCTTTAGGATCTGGGGAGAATAAGGGGAGGGACTTGACTCACCCACAATGCACATTTACATAGGCTATACAACAACACAGACTCACACAAAATGCACACTTACATATTTACATAGGCTATACAACAACACTGACTCACCCACAATGCACATTTACATAGGCTATACAACAACACTGAATCACACACAATGCACACTTACATATTTACATAGGCTATACAACAACACTGACACACACAATGCACACTTACAAAGGCTATACAACAACACTGACTCACACACAATGCACACTTACATATTTACATAGGCTATACAACAACACTGACTCACACACAATGCACACTTACGTATTTACATAGGCTATACAACAACACTGACTCACACACAATGCACACTTACATATTTACATAGGCTATACAACAACACTGACTCACCCACAATGCACACTTACATTTTTTTACGTACTACAGTAAAATGTGTCTAATTTCTTAACAAAATCTGTTTCAGTTAAATTAGATTATAGGGCTATGCAACTGTTATATTTATGTCAGCGTGTTGATCAGTGTATCACGCCCTATTTTTTTTCATTTAATTAGTCTTTAATTCAGTGTGCTCCTCATTATTTATTAAAAAATCATATAAGTGATGAAAGTTCGAACATATTTATTTATAAATAAATACGAAACAAGTGTTGATCTGTTCTGGGCCCATTATGTACCATAATTGAGAAAACAAATCCTTAATACATGTAAATATCATTCTGGTGTAAGTTCTCCCTAGTGGCGGTTATCGGGGCTTATCTCCAGCGGCGCGTTGCGGTGTGGGACGAGTCACCAGGCGCCTACAGGGGGGGAAGGGGCAGTGCACTCCACGGCAGGCTCAGTCTAGACGAGCAAGGGCGACTGTCGCCACCGACCGAGTCCCTCGTCTCGAGGCCTTTGGGTCCCACCAGATTGGAAACGAATAAATAAGGAAAGGTTGATACAATGTTTATTTTGTAGCAATAATGACCCTTGTATGACACCGTAAACAGGAAAGTTTTTGGTGGCAGTTTCCCAAACTACCGAGCCACCGTTGGAAAGTCGACAGTAGACAGTCTTACCGTCAGCGGGCCAAACATGCCGTTCTATTTCAACTGTACGGTTCGCGTTATTATTGGATGAGTTACAGGGAACATTGTACGATTATTAAAGGTCCAATCTAGGGGGACCATAAGTTGATAAAATGAGTTTTTTAATAAGCAAATATAGCATGACTTTTCACAAAAACCAACTTATGATTCACGGAAACTTCACTTTTCAAATGACACTTCAAGTGTTACGATGCGAATTCTTAGAACAGAACTCCATGTTTTGGGTATATTTCGTGTGAAGTCTCCTACGACCAAGTCTGCAGAGGATGTCGGCCATGTTGGTTTTAATCCCATAAGAACAATGTTATTTGCGAAACCATATTTTTTCGTTATTTATAGACCAAAAGTTGTGTATATGATGAGTTATTTTAAACGTTATTTTATTGTGTGTTGGGTTTCCTTTTCATATTTTGAATACATACGGCTAGTTTTGAAAAATAGGTGAAAATAAGATTAAAATTAAAATATTTGTTGTATTTTTTTATATAACACTAATTACGAATTCGCAAAGCAACTCCAACATGTAATTTAATTCTTGATCAAATACAATTTGTTTGGAAAAAATCCGTTTGAAAATAGGTGTTTAATTTGGATACGCGTGATCGTATGTCCAGTTCGAAAATAACATTGTTCTTATGGGATTAAAACCAACATGGCCAGCAGCCTCTTCAAGCTCTTAATGGGAGTTGGCAAAAATAACCTTATATTTTAGATTTATAAGTTTCATATCTTATGATATAGTTTTAGATTGCCCGTCGTAAAAGTGATAAAACCTTTCTTACAAAAATACTTTCAAACCCTGTCTTTTCTACTGTTATTTAAAACATTTAAAACAAAAACGTGCTTTATGGCAAATTTGGAACACTAAGGTAGAAGATGCGAAGAAAGGCCTGATTCTAATCAAAGTTTGTATTCGATACTGATCAAAACCACTGTGATAATCCTAACACAAAATTTTACTCACAGACGAATTGTCAATGAATACACAAGATTAGACGTAACAAAGTCCTGACGGGAAATCGTTTGTAATTCAACTAGGTTCCTTGAGGTCGGCCCTATCTACATATGCCAATCGTCAAAGCTTCTCACTGCTTGCACAGAGAAGACAGAAAAGAGGTCGCTTTCTTATGGCCGCAGCGAACGTCTAAGTGGCAGTTATAAATAGATTTCATCAAAAGTACATCTTTATACGTCTGTAGTAATAATTACTACGTTTATCCTTGAGGATTTGGGGGAATAAGGGAGGATACTGACAAGGTGCTGGCTCTGCCACCCGCATGGCAAACTGAAGAAATAACTAAACACTAACTCGACACACATTTAGCGTACTACTGGATACGACTGTTGTTCCTTTCTTCTCTGTGCTACTTTCCAATATACTCATCACAACACGAAATCAATCATTACTCGACAGTCTCTCCATGAAAATATATTTCTAGATAAAAGAAGGTCAATATTTAAAACGAATTAAAAAATGTTCACTTTAATACGTAAACCTGTCTTTCTCGCTTCTACGATAATTGTTGACTAAGTAAACGAACCGTCGGACTCATCATTACTCAGATTTTAGCTAAATTTTGTATTGTACGATTTCGAAAAAAAAGCACATTAGAAAAATTGTTCGACCCCTTTGAATATCATACACAGGTCGTGTAGTTTGTCTATGAAAACGGTGGGTGATAATTTATAACATCTCGAAATACAGATAAATAATAAAGATAAATTGTTTATCTTTATTATTAATGTCTTTATTTAAAGGCGGGAATTCCGACAATTAAGTCCTGTCTTTCACTCAATATTTTATACTTAAACTACACAAACTATATAAAATATAATTTTCAATTAATCTCAAACTTAAATCAAACTCAATTAATAATGAGAAACAACCAATCAAAGACAGCATAAAAATTATAAACAAAATACTTTAAGAAATTTACTTTATAACTAAAAATCTACTTAAAATGTGACCAAGGAAATACCGTTGATGAGTTTAGTTTTTTAGTGGTTTTAAAAATTGCTACAATCCTGTTCATAAAAACACCGTAGTTAATAAAGTATCATCGCAACCCACAGTAAAAAGATTATGGATTCTTATGCGGGGTGAGGAAAAAGTCCCTCATGGCCTTAATAATTTCAGAACGATTGCAGGTAAAGAAATAAAACTTGGTACATCATAACTACATCTATAAATCTATTTATTGAAGTAACTAGTTTTTTTTCTCATGTTCAGGAGGATGGCCCACAAGGAGTCAGAAGGAAATCTTAAATAAGAGCATAGGTCGAGTATTACATCAAATTAAAGGTATTTATTAGTAGAGTACAACGACGCAAATCCCATATCTATGGAGTCACCCAATCAGGAATTACATCAATTTGATAATTTAAAATTTTAATATTCAAACTGCTCTATTTTCTGATAGAGTGATCCCTCAGAGATGCAGTTTGTGGCATTCAAAACAATAACATATGACCTTTAAAGAGATTTAGCATTATGTATATAATTCAATGGAAAAAATCATGTTAACTTCAGTTATGGAAACTATCAATATTTCTTTAAAAATCCTAAGTCTAGTAATACATCATTTTAAAGGTCATATGTTACTGATTTGAATGCCATAAACTGCATCTCTGAGGGACCACTCTTTCAGAAAATAAAGCACTTTGAATATTAAAAATTAAAATTTTCAAATTGTTTTCATTCCTGATAGGGTGACTCCATAGAGATGGGATTTGTGGCATTCAGTTTTTTAAGTACACCCTTTAAAATTATGTATCACAAGCCACAGTTTTCAATTTAAAATAATGTTGATAACCTCGATAGGACGTCCCCTACTAGAGTGAGATGATTACCAAGAGATTGTAAAAGACCCTAATTCCCATCTTGTCTATTTAAAAAAAATACAACGATGGTGCGGGACTTTTTCCCTTAAGTGAAGGGAGCCGAAAATGCAAATTTGAGGCATTCTATTGAGAGGTCAACAATGGGCAGGAGTTGCGTTGTTCAAGTTCACTGGCTAGACGACTCCCCAGTGGAGTGGACAGCTGTGACGCCAGGCGCCACCAGGGCGCCACCTGCACCGCCACCTGCCCCCCCCCCTCCCGACAGACCTCTCCAGCCGTCTTACGTACTACAATATCAGCCTTTAGTTACTGTTAAAAAGCATTTGCATACAAATTCGCTAACTTTATCCGTATTCAATTATGTGCGTTTAGTGTTACAAATAGACAAAAACTGGAACAGTGACAGCTCTTGTAACTCGAAACAAATTAAAGTAAATTACGTTATTTACTTGCTGAAAACCACTTTCAGTAAATTATGTTATTTACTTGATTCTTCGTGAGACAATCAGGGACAAACAGTGACAGCTCTCATAGGTGAAAACCATTTCCAGTAGATTACGTTATTTACTTGATTATTTCGTGTGACAATCAGGAACAAAAAGTGACAGCTCCCATAGGTGAAAACCATTTCCAGTAAATTACCATATTTACTTGATTATTTCGTGTGACAATCAGGAACAAACAGTGACAGCTCTCATAGGTGAAAACCATTTCCAGTAGATTACGTTATTTACTTGATTATTTCGTGTGACAATCAGGAACAAACAGTGACAGCTCCCATAGGTGAAAACCATTTCCATTAGATTACGTTATTCACTTGATTATTTCGTGTGACAATCAGGAACAAAAAGTGACAGCTCCCATAGGTGAAAACCATTTCCAGTAAATTACCTTATTTACTTGATTATTTCGTGTGACAATCAGGAACAAAAAGTGACAGCTCCCATAGGTGAAAACCATTTCCAGTAAATTACCTTATTTACTTGATTATTTCGTGTGACAATCAGGAACAAACAGTGACAGCTCCCATAGGTGAAAATCATTTCCAGTAAATTACGTTATTTACTTGATTACTTTGTGAGACAATCAGGGACAAACAGTGACAGCTCTCATAGGTGAAAATCATTTCCAGTAAATTACGTTATTTACTTGATTACTTTGTGAGACAATCAGGGACAAACAGTGACAGCTCTCATAGGTGAAAATCATTTCCAGTAAATTATGTTATTTACTTGATTCTTCGTGAGACAATCAGGGACAAACAGTGACAGCTCTCATAGGTGAAAATCATTTCCAGTAAATTACGTTATTTACTTGATTACTTTGTGAGACAATCAGGGACAAACAGTGACAGCTCTCATAGGTGAAAATCATTTCCAGTAAATTACGTTATTTACTTGATTACTTTGTGAGACAATCAGGGACAAACAGTGACAGCTCTCATAGGTGAAAATCATTTCCAGTAAATTACGTTATTTACTTGATTACTTTGTGAGACAATCAGGGACAAACAGTGACAGCTCTCATAGGTGAAAACCATTTCCAGTAGATTACGTTATTTACTTGATTACTTTGTGAGACAATCAGGGACAAACAGTGACAGCTCTCATAGGTGAAAACCATTTCCAGTAGATTATGTTATTTACTTGATTACTTTGTGAGACAATCAGGGACAAACAGTGACAGCTCTCATAGGTGAAAACCATTTCCAGTAGATTACGTTATTTACTTGATTACTTTGTGAGACAATCAGGGACAAACAGTGACAGCTCTCGTAGGTGAAAATCATTTCCAGTAAATTACGTTATTTACTTGATTACTTTGTGAGACAATCAGGGACAAACAGTGACAGCTCTCATAGGTGAAAATCATTTCCAGTAAATTACGTTATTTACTTGATTACTTTGTGAGACAATCAGGGACAAACAGTGACAGCTCTCATAGGTGAAAACCATTTCCAGTAGATTACGTTATTTACTTGATTACTTTGTGAGACAATCAGGGACAAACAGTGACAGCTCTCATAGGTGAAAACCATTTCCAGTAGATTACGTTATTTACTTGATTACTTTGTGAGACAATCAGAAACAAACAGTGACAGCTCTCATAGGTGAAAACCATTTCCAATAAATTACGTTATTTACTTGATTATTTCGGGCAACAATCAGGGACAGCTATCATCACTCAAAATTTAACTTAACAAACATAAAATAACAGGAAATATGAAAATGTTGGAACACAAAACCTTAAACATATAATACAATGCACAATATAGTAACTGGCAGAAGTGTCTTTAACAATTTGAAAAACACAAGAACGCAGAGTTTGGGGAAGGCTGGAGCGATAACCTAATGTTGAGTAGGGTACTCATTACTTTTCCAATTTGTAGGCGGTTTTGTTTCGATTAATCTTTTAAATTAGAAAAAATTTAAGTACATGTATCACAAACATTAAAACAAAAAATTAAAACACGCTACGAAATCAACATACTCCCTTACGTCAAACAATTTTATCCGAAATATACGTAAAACGGCCTTCCTTTTTAGCAATGGATTGATGGAGAATATATTCATGAAGACCAACCATCAGACTATAGCTTGGTTGGTCCTTTAAATATAAAAACAACTCTTTGTATACAATGGGTAAGAGATGATAGTGAATCAGGAAGCTCTGCTCGATTAAGTAATAAAAGTGTCATTCCATTAAAAATTGTAACGGAAACTAGGAAGACAGCAGGCCGCGTTCCGGCAGCGGAATAGCAAGCCCCACCCACTACGTCATTAGCAGCAGTGATCAATGGTTGGTCTGTTAAAACTAACGAATCAAGCTTAGAACTATTAAATCTAATCATTATTTAGCATTCAAATAACAATTAATTATAACAATGACACAACGAATAATTTTGTAAACAATAATTATAAACTAAATAAACTTGTAGCCTATAGTTCACTACAGGCTTTTTCAATTAAACACTGTCGCGAAAATCAGGCACTTGAATGTTGAAGTTAGTCACGCACGTGAAGATGTGAAGAACGATTCTCCCACGCTGCTGAAACTCCTAGATACGCTAAATATAACATCCAGGTCTGACCCAATACAGGTTAATTACTTGTAACAGATTCAATTCATCTTAAACAACAGCATTATTCATTTTTCAATCTTAGCACAGGCGGCTGAATGCAGTTATAACTTAAGTAGGCAAAATTATAATAAAATAATTCATAATATAACTTCAAACAGAAAGCAAATCTTAAACTGATATTTATCAATCCTGAACCCCTGATCCTTATAATATTTTCAGGAGTTTCAGTCATTCCTCCATCCCGGAACCGTCACCAAGATCACAGACATGTCCGGGTAGTGTTGGAGGATAAGTTTAAATTAATTTTAAAGTTTTTTAATAGACCCTGGTTGAAAAGGTTTTAGTTGAATTTTAATGTTATGCTTTTAAATTTTACAAAAAGCTTACTTAAAATTAATATTAATTTTTTAGAAAATCAAATAAGTACTAAAATAACTTAGGCTGAAGCCCATGTGAGGATCATTCTCAGATATGTTGTTGTTCATGATAAATTGATTTTTATTCGAACTTACTATGTATGTATAAGCTATTAAGTCTATAAATAGATTTAATTCCACACTAACCTTCAGGTTTGAGCCTCTCTCTGGCAAAACGTTGGTAGGGCGGAGGTGGCGATTCTGAAAATAAAAAAAAAAATACTTATCAACAAAGATAAACTATATCAAATAACTTACACAAACAGAGTATCCTGCAGACATTCTGACAACTTTATCACGTCACTAAGCAGGTCAATACTAACAATGATATAATATAACAAGTGTCCCATCTAGATTATCAGTGTGTCTGTTTGTGATTTTTACAGAAATTGTGGTTAAAATATATAAAAATATTTATCTAAATTGATAAATTTCACTAACACTTTATGTTCCTCGAAAAATCCATTTCTAGATGGTAGAGATATTTAGCAATGACATTTTTTGTCACCATTTGGAACGGAGTTTTTTATTTTGGGAACATTTTTTGTGGTGATCCTCTTTCCAGTGCCAAGTAAAATAAATAAATTTCTGTTTAAAATTTAATAAAATGTTACTACATAAATAAATAAAACCCTTTATTTATTTACAGTGACGCACCTGGTTATTTTGTAAATACAAAACTGAAAACATTTTACTGTTCTCTTACTTGAGTTGTATTTTTTTGAAAGTGATACACAATACTGATTCGTAGTGTTTTGTCGAATTATATGTGTAGCCTAGTTATTTCAAAAATATTCACTGAAAACTGTAACTTAAAATGCGCATCTGATTTAAAATTTGGGCGTTTGAATTACAAAGTTACGGTAAAATTAGTTATTGCTCTAACACACACAGTATACTGAACTAAAATCGCAGGGGTTAATTTCCAAATGTTATTAATGGAGAAACAACTAAGTACCAGGATAGGAATTGTTGGAAATACTAAGAGTAAATAAGCGTTTAATATGGACAGCTTTAACATTCCCGTAATGTTATTCCAAAATGTTTACAACATTTAACATTAGATAACGTATTTCGCAATGTATACACGTGTTTAATGTTTAAGAAACAAAGTTCATAAATAAAGTTAAACTAGTGGCTTGAAGGGGCAAAAGCCCCTAAATATATAAAATACATATGTTGCTGTTAAATATTTAATTTATAATATTGAATTATTAGTAGTTTTGTAAAAATCAAACATAAAGTTGTCCATGTGTAAACACTGGTTTGTTCAGTTAAATACCAGCTTCTTAAAGGGTTGGCCTTGTGCCTTGTTAATTTGGGGATAAACATTAACAGCTGGAATATTAATTGTATATTACCACAGTATAAAACACACAAAAAATAGAAACATTCTTCCCATAAGATTAACATGGGAACTTTGAGGGCTGAAGGGGTGGAACCCTTAAGGGGGATCACAAAACTTTTATTTTTTTCTCGCCATCTACAATCAGAGCTTTAAAATGAGCCATTTCCAAAGGTCGTATAACGTTTGGAATTTTGACGCAACCGATTTGCCTTACGAAATAAAATATATAGCTGGCCTATGTACTTATTTATGAACATAAGTTCTTAATATACACAATACTACCATACGTGTATGGGTGGGTGGGAGGGATAATACCTCTGAAGTAGTTGTATGAGTGGGCAGGTGAGTCAATACTACTGGACGTGTGTGGCTGGAGAGATGTGGGGAACACCACTATAATTGTATGGTTTGGTTATATTGTTAAAAGAAAAAGAACAAATATTTTGTATTTCATTAGTTTGTACAGTTTAGCTTGAAGGTAACGAAACTGTACATAGATTGAGATATTTAACTATGTAACGTTTCATTTACTCAGTTTTTAACGTAACTGTATCGTATTTCGTAATTTTCATACGGCATACATTGTAGTTTGCGTGTCCATCTTCATTATACAACAATAACAAAACAATAACAACGTGTCATGGCTTCAATGATAAAATTGTCCCCTCTTCAAGGAACAATTTAGCCATCCGCCGCTACTCGATCAGCGCGGCCAAGGAGGAGAGAGGGCTGTCGGGCCATTGCCCACCGGGGGACGTGACAAAGTGGTACAGATTGTCGGCGAGTTTAGTTGCCGTAAATGAGGTAAAATCGGAGCTGCTTTAGTTTTCTCTTGCGTGAAGGGAAGGGACAAACTGGGACACTTTTACGTGAAGGGAAGGGACAAACTGGGACACTTTTACGTGAGGGAAGGGACAAACTGGACACTTTTACGTGAAGGGAAGGGACAAACTGGGACACTTTTACGTGAAGGGAAGGGACAAACTAGGACACTTTCAAGTAGCCTCATTTTTTGCATAATACTGTACTTTTTTTTGAAGATGGATTTTAAAGCTAATTCTTGCGATTTTAATGTGATTAAACGTGTAATATTTTTTTTTTTTTAACTGGACCTTTTTACAGTTTTAAGAACAAATTACAACTATTATCAGTATTCTATGATTAATTGAACTTCTGTTACATCGATTACCACAAATCACAATTTACATAATGATACCTTATAGAAATACGTTCATCTACAACTAGTTATTACGTTTTTGAACTAGAGCAGCAAATGTTTGCTTATCGTATATGATACAGTCTATATTGTTATGTTTGTTTTGGAAAATCTCGCATGAGAGTACATTTATTAGTAGAATATACTATAGTGTACTGTACAAGAGTAATGGATTTAACTGTTTCCTAATGACTTTTGGTCAAATATCGTTCAAGAAAAAAAAAATAACAAAACGTATCATTTCCCAAAATAACATTACGATTACATATCAATTAATAATAGAAAATGCAGCATATTCTGGTCTACTGTCAAGGTCCTGCACACACTCTTAGCAGTCAGCACATGACACTGTGCAGGACATCTTGTTTTACTATTATCGTACAGCACACTCTACTGGCAGTCAGCACATGACACTGTGCAGACATCCTGGTTTACTATCATCGTACGGCACACTCTACTGGCAGTCAGCACATGACACTGTGCAGACATCCTGGTCTACTGTCAAGGTCCTGCACACTCTACTGGCAGTCAGCAGTGACAGACACTATGTGCAGACATCCTGGTCTACTCTCAAGGTCCTGCACACCCTACTGGCAGTCAGCACATGACACTGTGCAGACATCCTGGTTTACTATCATCGTACAGCACACTCTACTGGCAGTCAGCACATGACACTGTGCAGACATCCTGGTTTACTATCATCGTACAGCACACTCTACTGGCAGTCAGCACATGCCACTGTGCAGACATCCTGGTTAACTATCATCGTACAGCACACTCTACTGGCAGTCAGCACATGACACTGTGCAGACATCCTGGTTTACTATCATTGTACAGCACACTCTACTGCAATACCTACAGCCAACCATATTACAAGAGAACCCGTTTGGTGAGACACTCATTCTTAAACGTTTCTAGGTTTAAAGAACAGTTCAAAAATAATTAAACCTATAAATCTATTTGGCGTGAAATTAAAAACCATAGTTAACAGCCCTGTAATTCCTGTACTTAGAACAGGAGTCATCGATTTTTTCCTAAAAATGTTTGTCTTAGTAAATAAATAACTAAGAAAGAATTATATCATCATTTTACTCAGCGGATAGTTACGAAAAAGAGGAATACAAATTATACAGCGTTGTTACTCAAATTGTGCGGAATTTTGTCCTGACTGCGTATATGGCAAAGGTTAACAATGGACATGTACTAGTATCATTAAGGATATGTTTTGTTTGGATTGGGTATAGATGGGTCATGTTTGGATTTTTAAGGTTAGGTAGATTACATTCTGTTAGGTTAGGTCTCGAGAGGTTAAGCTGGTTTTTATCAGTCTTAACCTAACGCAATAAAACTTAACTTAACCTAACCAAACAAATCACACCTCCTAACACAACTTTACCTTACATAAAATGACCAAACCTAACATAAACTATCAATACCTAACTTAGGGGTATCCTAATAAGACATAACCTTGCTGAGACCAGCAAATTTCCGGCGCTAACGTGCTCGATTGCAACCCCTTGACATATTCTTATAATGAGGAAAACTGCCGCACAATATGAGCACCAACAAAGCTATATTTACAAAACAAACCATTTTCCGGTTTTCCTTGTAATTTTCTTGGTTTTTTCGCTGTAAAAATCTATCATGGTACTGTTTCTTATTTATTTATCTACTATAAAACATGTTCAGAAGAAATCGACTAGGCCTCTGTTCTATGAAAATGTCAACATTTGTTCTTCGAAACTGAGAAATGCCATTAACACTAATATAAAACACAAATGTTTACCGATAGTTGCTTCATACGTGGCTAGTAGTTAGCAATATAGTAAACGCAAAGTAAATGTAAGTACCAGCTGTATGCCAATTAGGCCTATATGAATGAAAGATCACTGGCATGCTCAGTAGCAGTGTGGACGGCCACGAGTGACGCGTGAAGCCCGCCAGACAGACGGTACACTAGCGCACCAGCGGCCGACACTAACAACATTCTTGTCGCCTTTTTATTGATTGTGTGCTTTTATTGTCTGCTTACGAAGCTTCAAGTTACAATTATGGTTTAGGTGGTTTAGGATTTTTTCAACGACTAAAATTGTACGAGTAAAAACTTACTAAATTAACAAATCAGCTAATTATATTCAAACAATCATAGGCTAAAAACAAAGAGATTCCTCATGATTTGTTTTTAGTGTCATTAAAAGATAAATTAAGTACTTGCTATTATAATTAAGTATGGCGTAAGGTAGTCTAAATAACATGTGTTACTCCGACATTCACTTCATACAATTTTGAATACATATTCGTATGATATACATCGTAGACAGTCCCTATTCATGTTACTCCGACATTCACTTCATACAATTTTGAATACAGATTCGTATGATATACATCGTAGACAGTCCCCATTCGTGTTACTCCGACTTTCACTTCATACAATTTTGAATACAGATTCGTATGATATACATCGTAGACAGTCCCCATTCATGTTACTCCAACATTCAATTCATACAATTTTGAATACAAATTCGTATGACATACATCGTAGACAGTCCCCATTCGTGTTACTCAGATTTTCACTTCATACAATTTTGAATACAGATTCGTATGATGTACATCACAGACAATCCCCATTCGTGTTACTCCGACTTTCACTTTATACTAACTTGAATACAGATTCGTATGATGTACATCGTAGACAGTCCCCATTCGTGTTACTCCGACTTTCACTTTATACTAACTTGAATACAGATTCGTATGATGTACATCGTAGACAGTCCCCATTCGTGTTACTCCGACTTTCAATTCATACAATTTTGAATACAGATTCGTATGATGTACATCACAGACAATCCCCATTCGTGTTACTCCGACTTTCACTTCATACAATTTTGAATACAGATTCGTATGATGGACATCACAGACAATCCCCATTCGTGTTACTCCGACTTTCACTTTCATACAATTTTGAATACAGATTCGTATGATGTACATCGTAGACAGTTCCCATTCGTGTTACTCCGACTTTCACTTCATACAATTTTGAATACAGATTCGTATGATGTACATCGTAGACAGTCCCCATTCGTGTTACTCCGACTTTCACTTCATACAATTTTGAATACAGATTCGTATGATGTACATCGTAGACAGTTCCCATTCGTGTTACTCCGACTTTCACTTTATACTAACTTGAATACAGATACGTACGATGTACATCGTAGACAGTCCCCATTCGTGTTACTCCGACTTTCACTTCATACAATTTTGAATACAGATTCGTATGATGTACATCGTAGACAGTCCCCATTCGTGTTACTCCGACTTTCACTTCATACAATTTTGAATACAGATTCGTATGATGTACATCGTAGACAGTCCCCATTCGTGTTACTCCGACTTTCACTTTATAGAAACTTGAATACAGATTCGTATGATATACATCACAGACAATCCTAATTCATATTATTATTATTGACTTCATAAATCCTACAGTCGGATTTACGTTTTCTATTAATTAAAAAAAATTAAATTGTCCAATTTTATAAATTTTCTTTAGACTGACATTACGCTTCTGTATTTAATTAATATAACGGTTAAGTGAAGACAATTTTATACGAATGAAAAACAACTCTGAAAGTTATAACAAAGTTATACTAAACCACCATTACTTCGACAACTAGTCTTTAATCTTAGAAAAGAGTCTTAGAAATGTTATATATTCGTTTTAATTTCTACAATCGTTTAGGGCTTGAGAAAACTATGTGATCGGTAATATATCGAGTAAACTAATTTGATGTAATTCATCAATTTGGCTGGTAGAGGCAGAGTAACGGCCACAGAGGTGACGACAGTTAACCTTTCGGCCGCGTTAAGTGGCTTGCATTAACATTAACGCGGCGCGCGGAAGATGGAAATGCCGCCGTGGCGCCGAGCTCGACCCTGGCGGCGCCAGTCTCGGCACACACCACTTCACACTTCACTAGAGGTATATTTACACTAAACCACACAACGACCACTTCTCTACCCTCCACTAGCTCTACGTACCACAGTTAGCTAGTACACCCAAGCGGCATCACTCTCGGTACACGCCACTTCACTCGAGGAGTATTTACACTAAACCACACAACGTCCACTTCTCTATCCTCCACTAGCTCTACGTACTACAGTTAGCTAGTACACCCTAACGGCGCCACTCTCGGTACACGCCACTTCACTCGAGGAGTATTTACACTAAACCACACAACGTCCACTTCTCTATCCTCCACTGGCTCTACGTGCCACAGGTAGCTAGTACACCCTAGCGGCACCACTCTCGGTACACGCCACGTCACTCGAGGAGTATTTACACTAAACCACACAACGTCCACTTCTCTATACTCCACTAGCTCTACGTGCCACAGATAGCTAGTACACCCTAGGGCACCACTCTCGGTACACGCCACGTCACTCGAGGAGTATTTACACTAAACCATACAACGTCCACTTCTCTATCCTCCACTAGCTCTACGTGCCACAGATAGCTAGTACACCCTAGGGCACCACTCTCGGTACACGCCACGTCACTCGAGGAGTATTTACACTAAACCACACAACGTCCACTTCTCTATACTCCACTAGCTCTACGTGCCACAGATAGCTAGTACACCCTAGGGCACCACTCTCGGTACACGCCACGTCACTCGAGGAGTATTTACACTAAACCATACAACGTCCACTTCTCTATCCTCCACTAGCTCTACGTGCCACAGATAGCTAGTACACCCTAGGGCACCACTCTCGGTACACGCCACTTCACTCGAGGAGTATTTATACTAAACCACACAAGTACCACTTCTCTATCCTCCACTAGCTCTACGTGCCTCAGTTTTCCAAACAACAACTGATATGGTTTTTAGGCTAATAGAGACGACTTTAACGTTTTTAGGTGCCTTAATTTGTACCCTGAATAGAAAACATGTCTTATTGTTAATTATATACTACTTTTTAAGGCACAGCCTGATGTAAAGGTGTAGGTATGCCTGACAAACACGTTTTAACAGGAACCCCATGATGGTGTCTACCATGTTCTTGTTAAATCTTACACATGGTAGGCTATATGTTTTGAGATAAAATAATGGATTTTACCAAATTTAAATGTGAAATTCAGTTGCTTGAAAGAGAATATTTCGGTTAACCATAAGCTATGTGATTTTTTTAACAAATTATTTAGGGTGGGGTCCACGTGGATTTCAATACAAAATCTACGTGGTTGTGTGTTGAACGAAATAACGACTTGAGTTAATTCTTGGCCTTTTATTCGAAAAATACCCTAATATTCTACGTGGTTTTACTTTCTTATTTTATTTCCTCTTTTTTTAAACCGAGGTCTATATGTAATTATAGCAACTGATTTTGTACAAATTGTTGAAACATTAAATCGACGTCAGTAAAGATTTATTTTTTAATACAGTAAGAATTTATCTAAAGGAAAGAATGTATCATATCCAAAACTAGCTGTTTGTTGAAATTAATTTAAGAATGGTTTCTCTTTCTTAACAAAAAATTAAGAGACTCCACTCTTATTTTTTATGCATAGGCTACGTATTTTGTGAAATATTATATCAACGGTGATATCAATACAGAAAAACTGGTCTAATGCATATTACTTGCAAGAATTTATACGTAGGTTCACTTTCTACAGCGTCCTCGTTATAGTTCCCAGGCTTTGGCACTTTCCAATTGTCTCTGCCTCCTTGAGTCATGATCTTTTTCTTCTTCTATTCAACTGGCTTTTCGCCTGTGATGTAAGATGGCGGCGTGAGTAAATGTCGTCCATTGTCATGAGCTGCAAGACGAAGGGCCTAGGAATTATTCAGCCAGCGACATTTCCGGCGATTGAGAGGTCGTGGTGGCGCCTCCACTGTTACACTTCCGCCGACTACTCACACTCAGGTCAACTGTGCCCGTGTTTCCGGCGATTGAGAGGTCGTGGTGGTGGCGCCGCTACGGTTACACTTCCGCCGACTACTCACACTAAGGTCTAACTGTGCCCGTGTTGCTTCTTCAATGTGGTATAATTAACATCCAAGTCTACGTATAACATTACGCAGCAAGTTGTTTAAATTTACGTAAAATGTTAAGATTAAAACCTTCTAGAAAATGCAGCTCAAAAACTACTGTGGAGAAACGTAATTCAGAACTTTAGAACAATGCCAAAGAGATGAAGTAAACGGATGTAGTATCCAATAGTCCGCTGAATCTGTGTCGAGTTGTTATTTCTTTCTACCTTAGCGGTTACCAAAAATAGGCCAATGTTGGCCATCATAATATACGGTCATTGTTCAAAAGACTATTTTTTTTTTATTATTATTTTGCTTTATGTTTTTTCATAAAAACTTCACTCGCCAGTTCACATGGGTCTGCGCCCTAGTTGTGAACTTTATTCAACGAGTGAAGTACCGACCGCTGAGTCAGTGGGGATGCGAACCTTGGATCTTGCACTCCGTAGTCCGAAGCGTTAGCCACTTAGCTACCACGTCGGTACTTTATTTGACTTATCACTGATTTGAAAAACTAAGAAAAAGCTAAGAAAATAATGTTAGCTATTTCACAAATAACTACAAAATCATCCATATAGGCAATGCACACAATGCTAAAACAGCAAAAAGGAGTACACTGTACCCCCCAGATAAATTAGGATGTTTATTACTCAGCTGATAGATGACAACTGAGGTGGCCGATGGCGAGGGTTGATGCTCTGAGCTACGAAGTAAATTTACATGGTTACCGGAAATTTCCGTGAAAAAACTTTAACTGGGAAAATAAAAATAAATTGAGTTGGGTCCGGTGGACCCCAGTGTACTCTTTGAAGGTCAATCCCTCAGCAACTAGTTATAAATACACATTCTGTAGACAAGTCTCTCATGACGAATCTGATCATTATACAGATAAATAGTATGCAAAAATTTGCAAGAAATTCGGATATAGTAAAGTAAGGATGTAAGGTGATGAAGGGCAGGAGACTAGACGGTGTCGGCCGGTCGGAGCCAGCCGGGAAGGTCGCCCGGCGCCTCTCTCTCCTTGGGACAAGGTTCCGGCGCCGCGGAGCCAGCAGCCTTGTATGGCTCTCCTACTACTGCCGAAATGCCAATAAGAACACACACACACACTGTTGAGACAGAAATAAGTTTCGACTTCGTGAAGTTCAATTTAGACACGGTAAATGTCTTTAAACAATATAAGCGTGTTCTCGTAACGTCAACCGTGGATTATCTTAATACAATAAATAAATTAACAATGGCCAAATCCAAATTTTTAAACGTTTTAACACAGTTAATTTAAGTCCTCATGAACGTAATTTCCAACTTAAGAGAGAATCCTGGTGGCCTAACTAAGTGGGGGGGGGGGAGGTTATGGGGATACATACCCAAGAGTCGTGAAATATAAATACTGTAAATTTCTATAGCAGCAACCCAACTGTACATAATACAGTAAAGTTGATTATAAATACAAAACTTTAATTATTTGAAAATGTTTAACACCTTAACAGTTTTTTTTTTTTCAGAATAACAGAAATTTTAATTAATGTATTGTAGTTTACTAATAAACTTTAAAAATTAAATTGGAAATATTCAACACAATAAAAAGATTAATGTGACCAAAATGTTGTAACGAAAACACTAAAATATCATTATATATATAAAAAAAAAACGTATAAGTTGTCCGGGACCAGTCCCCGGAACTTCCTCAATTTTGAGTCAAGTTTACCCCAACCCTCCGCCTGGTAAAGTATGCTCTAGAATCAGTCGTCCTCCCCTAGGTAAGACCTACTACATAAAAGGAAGTTAAGCTACTGCACTTCTATCCGGAATTATTTTGCCGAGCTTCCCATCAAATGCGTGTTTGTTTTTGCATATCTGTTTCATCTATATTTATTTATTCTCTACATGTTTATAATTTAAGTCGTGGAGAATTAATTGTACGGAAATAAAAAAACAGAATAAACTAATACCTGGACAGCTAACAAAGAAAAAAGAAACCACAAGTTTCTTCATAATCATAAAAATCGGTCTGGTGGTTTTATGGACTCGGGCTGGGGTGACTTGTGAACAATACTTCTCCTTTGTCTCTCTGGAGCTGGTAAACAAGTGAGATTGAACCTCTTTACATGACTTATCTGAGAGAGGCTGACAGTAAACGGTGCCTTTGATAGCCTATCTGCGGCCTGTCATCGACGCACGCTACGGTCTGTTGGCTGAGCCAAAGCCTATCAACCACGTAACTCATTAAAGAAAACTAAAACGATTCAACACACTATCCAACTATAACTGTATTATTGTTTGAAGATGTTCCAAACAACATAAACCTATATTTGTATCACATCCTAACCATTATCGACACATAATTGTATCATATCCTAACCGTTATCGACTTATCACTGTATCATATCCTAACCATTATCGAACCATCATGTATCATATCCTAACCATTATTGACATATCATTGTTGTATCATATCCTAATAATTATCGACCTATCACTGTATCATATCCTAACCACTATCGACCTATAATTGTACCGCAACCTAACCACTATCGACCTAAAATTGCATCCTATTCTAACCTCTATTGACCTATCACTGTATCATATCCTAACCACTATCGACCTATAATTGTACCGCAACCTAACCACTATCGACCTAAAATTGCATCCTATTCTAACCTCTATTGACCTAGGATTGTATCATATCCTAACCACTATTGACTTATAATTGTACCATAACCTAACCATTATCGACCTATAATTGCATTCTATTCTAACCACTATCGACGTATAACTGTACCATTATAGGTCGATTTATAGGTTGATGTACGATAGGTATCATAAATATCCATCGTATATTATGATACAATTATAATTGTATCGACCTATAATTGTATCCTATTCTAACCACTATCGACCTATAATTGTACCATTTTAGGTCGATTTATAGGTCGATGTACGATAGGTAGGCCTATCATAAATATCCATCGTTTATTATGATACAACTATAATTATATCGACCTATGATTGTATCCTATACTAACCACTATCGACCTATAATTGTATCCTATCCTAACCACTATCAACTTATACTTGTATCATAACCTAATCACTATCGATCTTTAATTGTATCCTATCCTAACCACTATCGACCTATACTTGTATCATAACCTAATCACTATAGACCTATAATCGTATCCTATCCTAACCAATATTGATCTATGATTGTATCCTATACTAACCACTATCGACCTATAATTGTATCCTATCCTAACCACTATCGACTTATACTTGTATCATAACCTAATCACTATCGACCTATAATTGTATCCTATCCTAACCACTATCGACTTATACTTGTATCATAACCTAATCACTATAGACCTATAATCGTATCCTATCCTAACCAATATTGATCTATGATTGTATCCTATACTAACCACTATCGACCTATAATTGTATCCTATCCTAACCACTATCGACTTATACTTGTATCATAACCTAATCACTATCGACCTATAATTGTATCCTATCCTAACCACTATCGACCTATACTTGTATCATAACCTAATCACTATAGACCTATAATCGTATCCTATCCTAACCAATATTGATCTATGATTGTATCCTATACTAACCACTATCGACCTATAATTGTATCCTATCCTAACCACTATCGACTTATACTTGTATCATAACCTAATCAATATCGACCTATAATTGTATCCTATCCTAACTATCGACTTATACTTGTATCATAACCTAATCACTATCGACCTATAATTGTGTCCTATCCTAACCACTATCGACTTATACTTGTATCATAACCTAATCACTATCGACCTATAATTGTATCCTATCCTAACCACTATCGACTTATACTTGTATCATAACCTAATCACTATAGACCTATAATCGTATCCTATCCTAACCAATATTGATCTATGATTGTATCCTATACTAACCACTATCGACCTATAATTGTATCCTATCCTAACCACTATCGACTTATACTTGTATCATAACCTAATCACTATCGACCTATAATTGTATCCTATCCTAACCACTATCGACCTATACTTGTATCATAACCTAATCACTATAGACCTATAATCGTATCCTATCCTAACCAATATTGATCTATGATTGTATCCTATACTAACCACTATCGACCTATAATTGTATCCTATCCTAACCACTATCGACTTATACTTGTATCATAACCTAATCACTATCGACCTATAATTGTATCCTATCCTAACTATCGACTTATACTTGTATCATAACCTAATCACTATCGACCTATAATTGTGTCCTATCCTAACCACTATCGACTTATACTTGTATCATAACCTAATCACTATCGACCTATAATTGTATCCTATCCTAACCACTATCGACTTATACTTGTATCATAACCTAATCACTATAGACCTATAATCGTATCCTATCCTAACCAATATTGATCTATGATTGTATCCTATACTAACCACTATCGACCTATAATTGTATCCTATCCTAACCACTATCGACTTATACTTGTATCATTACCTAATCACTATCGACCTATAATTGTATCCTATCCTAACCACTATCGACTTATACTTGTATCATAACCTAATCACTATAGACCTATAATCGTATCCTATCCTAACCAATATTGATCTATGATTGTATCCTATACTAACCACTATCGACCTATAATTGTATCCTATCCTAACCACTATCGACTTATACTTGTATCATAACCTAATCACTATCGACCTAACCTATAATTGTATCCTATCCTAACCACTATCGACTTATACTTGTATCATAACCTAATCACTATCGACCTATAATTGTATCCTATCCTAACCACTATCGACTTATACTTGTATCATAACCTAATCACTATCGACCTATAATTGTATCCTATCCTAACCACTATCGACTTATACTTGTATCATAACCTAATCACTATCGACCTATAATTGTATCCTATCCTAACCACTATCGACTTATACTTGTATCATAACCTAACCACTATCGACCTATAATCGTATCCTATCCTAACCAATATTGATCTATGATTGTATCCTATACTAACCACTATCGACCTATAATTGTATCATAACCTAATCACTATCGACCTATAATCGTATCCTATCCTAACCAATATTGATCTATGATTGTATCCTATACTAACCACTATCGACCTATAATTGTATCATAACCTAACCACTATCGACCTATAATCGTATCCTATCCTAACCAATATTGATCTATGATTGTATCCTATACTAACCACTATCGACTTATACTTGTATCATAACCTAACCACTATCGACCTATAATCGTATCCTATCCTAACCAATATTGATCTATGATTGTATCCTATACTAACCACTATCGATCTATAATTGTATCATAACCTAATCACTATAGACCTATAATCGTATCCTATCCTAACCAATATTGATCTATGATTGTATCCTATACTAACCACTATCGACCTATAATTGTATCCTATCCTAACCACTATCGACTTATACTTGTATCATAACCTAACCACTATCGACCTATAATTGTATCCTATCCTAACCACTATCGACTTATACTTGTATCATAACCTAATCACTATCGACCTATAATCGTATCCTATCCTAACCAATATTGATCTATGATTGTATCATAATCTAACCACTATCGACTTTTATTTGTATCATAACTACTTTAGGGGAATAGAAAATGTTTTGAGACGCGGCAAAGTAAGGCTTTATTTGTAGATTCTTAGAGAATCACAAGTACGTCTAATTCAGGAATAATACAGGTACAATGTTATGTATCAAGCTCAATATGGATTTCCAATTTAAGAATTCTTCAATTATATAAAATGGATATTGCAGCAAACATCTTATAGCTCTCTCTTCATGGCATTACTTCTGTTCTATGATTTGATGCCTTCAGGAAGGTTATTAAAAAGCTTGAATCCCATAGCCTATCTATACGATCTTTCTCTTAACACAGTTCCGTTCTATATGCTTATAAGGTTAAATCTGTAGCTCGTACAAGGCCGGTATACACGCTCGCATTTACTTGCGCACATGCGTGCGCATACCTAATGTGCGCAAATAAATGTGTAAACCCCAAAACTGTCCACACGCACAATTCTAACCTCACATTTCTAGGCACACATTTGTCAACTCTCAGTCTGTTACAAGCAGTTAAGCAGTATTGAGGAAGTTCTTATTCTTTCTATGATTGCTTTTTTAATTGTTAAAAAGTGCCGTGCCAAATTTAAACGGGAACGTACAGATCGACGTTCAAGATTGACAAGACAGTAAGTGGTTACAAAGAAGAGAAACATTTAGTCAAATAAATCTACTGAGTTAATTGCTTAGAGAGCCAGAAGATTGGAAAAACTATTTAAAAATGGACAAACAACCATACAATAATTTTTTGCAGTTGGTCACTCCATACAACAGCAATTACACCCCATTAAAGACTGGTAGCTACACTCAGACTTTTAGCAACTGGTAGAAGCTACAAGGATATGGAGTACTCAGCAATACTTCTGTAAAAAATTCCCTTTGTCTAAAATATACCATAGCTACAAGTACACGCGACGAATTTCTAACCAAGAACGATACGCCAAATTTGCCGATAACTGCGCCTAGATGTGAGCACATTTCGAGAGGAGCGTCCACAAGCACCAACTTTTATGCGGTCGTTGCACACATGTGCGCACTGCTGAGATTCACTCAAATATGCGGTCTACATGCACACATTTTTGTTTGCGTAAATCAGGTTTGCGCAAACATGTGCGCAAGTAAATGTGTGCGAGTAGACAGGCCTTAAGTGAACGACTGTGCAAGAGTGTGTCGTACAATGATTAGTGAACGACCGTGTACGAGTGCGTCGTACAATGGTTAGTGAACGGCCGTGTAAGAGTGCGTCGTACAATGGTTAGTGAACGGCCGTGTAAGAGTGCGTAGTACATTGGTTAGTGAGCGGCCATGTAAGAGTGCGTCGTACAATGGTTAGTGAGCGGCCATGTAAGAGTGCGTCGTACATTGGTTAGTGAACGGCCGTGTAAGAGTGCGTCCTACAATTGTCAGTGCGTGGGGAGGAACAAACCTGGCACGGTCGTGTAAACAGAGTTCATAGTTAGCCCATGTTTAGTCTGGCCATTCCAGAGGCCGACCCCTTCCCAGTGAGTCCAGAAATCGCTGTAAAACTAAGATGGTCAACGCTCAGCAACTGGAGTAGAGAGATATGGGGAAATGCATCGCACAGGACTAATCTGATATTTAAACTTCATACAAAAGCCATCACGTTAATAAACACTGTATTAACAATGCTCTAGTTATCGAACTGGACATACGATCACACGTATCCAAATTGAAATTTCAGTAAATCTTACAAGCACATATGAATATTTATGTCTTAGGTCTATTATTTATACAAATTGTCAAAGTTGTATAAAACAAATAGGTATATGAAAATATATAAAAGCTTTAAAAGGGACTGTAGTTAAATATGTCTACTGTTCTATAAGTAAGAGCTCTCCTTTTTTGGCTAAGGACAGAAGTTGTTCCTATGATGGCACAGGACATTTATGATAATTTTTTTTCTATTTTGAACAAAAAAGACCAGAATGTTTTTTCATTGTACATCAAATTTACACCATGGTATGATTGCATTTTTCATAGACCTCCTAGTTTCTTAGAAAACAACCTTCAAACTCGGGTGCACATAATTTATGCACCTACAGTATTATAGTAAATTATATTTGATAAATTTATACTGTCACTGTCGAAGTAATCAACACTGTCGAGTAAACTTTCACAACTTCATATTTGGAAATAATTTCTTGATCCAATTTATATACATTCAAATTCACGCAATGATGGCCTATCATTAAATATTGAATGGGTCTATTCGATTTTGTTTAACAAATTTCAAACTTGCGCATAATTTCTCCGACAACTTTTGTTACAGCCGTTTTATTTTAACATATGTGGAATTGCTACTACCGGCGGCATCGCACAAACAATTCTGTCCAAGGGTGGCATTACAAAATGAGCATGAGCAGTCTACTTGGAAGACCTCACCAAAGAATTAGATTTAGTAAATATTTGAAGTTGGAGGTTGAGGCGTCAAATTACAAAGTCATTAGGATGGAACTAAACTTAGAGGGGGAAAAAAGAAAATGAAAATATTTCAAACTTGATGACAGAATATCAAGATGTTCAAAACGATACGACGAAGATCGTAACGTGGGAAAATGTTAAACATAATGCCCTACATTTTAGAACTAGGCTGAGTAGTTCCATTGTACTTGTAATAATGTTGGTGAGTTTTATTTAATTATAAATATATTGCCACGATTCTCACATATTTTTTCTATTATACCAGCTTCACCATTTTCGATATGTCTTATTAATATTCCATCTTGCCTCAAGACCTTAATTGTTAAACCTCTTTACAAGAAAGGCGACTCCAATGAACCAAAAAACTATCGTCCAATTTCTATTCTTTCAACATTTTCAAAGGTATTAGAAAAGTTATTCTTCAAAAGACTTACAACTTTTTTAGAATCTAAGGATCTTCTTTTTAATAAACAATTTGGCTTTAGGAAAAATCTTAGTACACTTAATGCCATGTTTAGTTTTATTTCTGATATTTCACATGCCTTAGATAAGAGACAGCACACAATGGGTATTTTCTTTGATCTTACCAAGGCCTTTGATGTGGTTGATCATAGAATCCTATTAGAAAAAGTGGACTCCTTTGGTTTAAGAGGAAAAGCATTACAATGGATCAAGTCCTACTTATTAGGACGAAAGTAGTTTGTGCATATTCCTTTTATTGATGCCCTAGGTTGCATCCATAAACAAGTATCAAGCGAGGTGTTTGTTCATACAGGCGTACCTCAAGGGTCCGTCCTTGGGCCAATCTTATTTCTTATGTATATTGATGATCTACATCTTAACATAAGAAATTCCAAGCTCTGTCTTTACGCAGATGATACATCGATTTCCATATCTAACAATAATGAAGACCAGCTTCAGATTGACACTCTTATTCAAAGCAGTTCTCTACTTCAGTGGATATCTGAGAATCATCTTTTTGTGAACATGTACAACACTAGCCTCATCGAGTTTAAATTAATTCTAAATCAAATTTTTACAATTTCTCCAGTATTCTGATTGGTGATGCAGAAATTTTATCTAGTGATTATACTATATTTTTGGGCCTGGTGATTGATTTAAATCTGACCTTTAAAAAACATATAGACAGTTTGCAGCAAATTACACAGTGGAATTTTTTTACTTCAGAGATTTTTAATGTTTTCATATAGAGACATTTGATTTCAGCGTACTACGGATGTGTCTACCCACACTTAGTCTATGGACTCCCAATATGGGGCGCTGAATGCTCAAGGGTGAAATGCATTTTCACATTGCAAAAAAAGGCTCTGAGAGATACTTGGATTGCCCCGAAATAAATATTTTAGGGGACTTTTCCGACGTAACAAATTACTTACTTTCCCTTCACTATATATCTTGGAAACCCTTATGTTCACGAAGAAATATATTCACCTTTTCCATCTAAAATCACATGCTCTTCGAAATTTAAATAATATAGATATTCCCCGCCACAATAGTACTTTTTATAAAAAACACTCCACTTACAACTGTGTTAAGTTGTATAATAAGTTACCAAGGTTCTTGAAGGCTGAAGCGTGTGTGCATGTTTTTAGAAAAAGATTGAAAATTGTTTTATTGGAAAAAGAATATTATTCAGTTTCTGACTATTTACAAGATACAATAATAGATAGTAAGCATAAGTTACATAGTTATAATTTATGAATTATAAATAGTTTATATAAATGAAATGTTGTGTAATAGGTTAAGGAAGACGTTTGTCAATGACAATCTTGTTTTTATGACAATAAACTTTATTGGATTTGATTTTTACAGGATTTTTCTTCGTCATATTGATTTTTATAGGATTGTTTTTGTTTTGTTGTAATAATTTTAACTAAAATATTTGACAATAAATAGTCACTACGGTTTATATCACGATTACTAGTTTCTTGGAAAGTTTGGAGATTCTCTTCAAACATGTTCGCAAACTGGACACTACCTGACTCAGGATCCAAACCCCTCCCCCCTATTTGTTCGCAAATTGGACTGTTCCCAAACTGGAAGACACGGAACGGTAGGCCTACTGTATTAAGAGAAACATCGTATAGATAGGCTATGGGATTCAAGCTTTTTTAATAACCTTCCTGAAGGCATAAAATCAAAGAACAGAAGTAATGCCATGAAGAGAGAGCTATAAGATGTTCGCTGCAATATCCATTTTATATAATTGAAGAATTCTTAAATTGGAAATCCCTATGAAACTTTATACATAACACTGTACCTGTATATTATCCCTGAATTGGACGTAATTTTCATTCTCTAAGAATGTACAAATAAAGCCTTAGTTTGCCACGTCTCAAATATTTTATATTCGCCTGAAGTAGTGTGAATCGAAGGGTGTTGTGCCTAAAAATGCCCTGATTATTTGCTCCCTAATTGATATTGAAAATAATTTCAACAATGCATTCAAGTCGGCATTGTTGCGATTATTTTACATTACGCACAACACACAACCATTGCATATAGAAGGAAAAATTCGCGCAAAAAATTAATCTGCAATTAAAAGATAGGATTAAAGTGTAGAGAAAAACTAGTTTCAAGTTTAAATGGCGAGACGTGTGTTTCAAGGCCACGTTTGAGGGAGCGACCGCGCGCCCTCCATTCACCGCCGATCTACAACCTTCCGCTTGCGACCGTGCCAACACTTCTAAAATAATGCATCTCTCGCGACTGCTAAAACTTTATTGTCGTCATCAGATCGTACGTTGTTTGGGGTTGAGAAAAACAAACAAAGTCTAAGGCTTTGTCCACATATCGTACATAGCAGGTAATTTACTGTTTATCTACTGGACATTTTATCATGTATCGCAAGGATATAAAAACATTTTCTTTAATCCTAAATATACTTCGATAGTCTATTATTTTTGGAAAGAGCACACTATGCATTATTTCAAGTTTTTGAAATTCAATGGGCTAATTTTGAAAGTTGTTAAAATTAGGGGGGAGGGGGGAAGCCGGGAAAATTATGAAAATGAGGAAAACGGAACTATTTTTTCGTTCAAAGTCTGCGTTGTTGGTAACATATAAATGTAACGTTGTGGGCACTCAAATTATTCGGAATTTCGTCCTGGTCACAAATGTGGCAAGGGTTTTGCAATCCGATAGTTATTAAGCATGTTAGAGCATTGTCTGGTTCTAAGGTTTAATTGGTCATGTCAGGTTTGGTTGGGTTATGTTAGGTCTGGTTAGGTTATGTTAGGTTTGGTTGGGTTATGTTAGGTTTGGTTGGGTTATGATAGGCTTTGGATAGTTTTTATTAGGTCAGATTAGTACAAACTAATTAATAAAAACAGCTTAACCTTAGCACTAACAGAATTAACCTAACCTACTTTACAAAACCAAACCAAACATAATCTAAAAAAACATAACATTATCTTTTCCCGAGGAACACTCTTATTAATAATGGTGCTATTAAACCCCTTTACATATTCTTGATCGGGACAAAATTTCACATGATTTGGGTACGCACAATGCAATATTTTAGTAAAATACTATTTGTATACATACAGCAGGTAGGCCTACAGGGATCACAAAAGCACAACTTAAGTAACATGTACATGTATCAAAAAAAATACATACACTTTCAGGAAATATATTGTTTCTTAGGTCTATTTAAAGAATTGTTATTATATACGGGTAAAACAAGTACGATAACCATGCATATAACCAAATCTTTTTATAACCATAGTAATACGTAATAATAGGATTCGTAGTGACGAATAAATGTATCAAAACCGGTAAAAGTCTACAGAATGACGTCGTTTGTCTCAGTGGAAACAAATAAAAATATAACCTTTGGAGTTTAACTAGCTTAAATCATACTCCTGGTCTCCAAAGAAGAATAACGTGTGACAGAGCGACATTGTCGCAGAACGAAAGAGATGGCTGCAGAAATAATCTAATTGAGCAATTATTTTTCCGTGTTCCAAAATTACACCATTAATTTCTGCAGAACGATACCTGGTTTTGTCTATAAACAATTAATTAGAACCGTGTTAGCAGTGTAACTTAATAACAAACTGTAAACTGACTCATTCAGAATGTCATGTGATATTTGCGTCATTTGCGATTTTACGAAATGAACTGCAGTGAGATGGAAGTCAAGAATCGGTCACCTTCAACACATGCCCAAGTTCGCATTAACTCTAACCGCCGTCTAGAGATGGGTAAAGTTAATTCATATGCAAGACTAGTACACGACCAAATCGTTAACTGTAATGAACTAGTTCAAAATGACGAAACGAACAACGACTTGTACAAGCGACTTTATAGTTTTTATATGAACTCAGTTTCAAAGACACTTTTATTATTAATCTTGTAAATTTTTTCAAACAATATCCTTCAAATTTCAGCTTTTATTACTAATATTGATAAAAATAAATAATTAAATTGTTAATGATTTGTCAGTGTTCCTTCCCAAATCTGATATTCACTTTGAATTGAACTAGTTCACTCGTTCACTAATTCATTGTCTCAATCGTTCGTGAACTACCCATCTAACGTTGCAATTAGGCCTACGATATGATCGGTATATCGTGTTCGAGTAATAACAACTTCAATTCTATTATCATTGATTGATAATGGCTGCCTCTGGACAGCGTATTGTTTGTAGTAACCGCCCAGAGAAAATACTACTTAAAAATCGTAAAACACATTATTTAAAACATAATCCAGGACGTTCTGTGATGTACACGTCTGCAACCACGAAAATATTTTTGTTATTTTTTCAGTCCAATATAATCCGACAGCTTCCGCTCGTCAGTCAGACAGGTTATTAGAATTATAGTCAGATTGTGTTATAAAGAATTAAAAAGAATAAGTGCATACTACATTTGACATTTCCATCTGTCGTCAATGAATTAGTTGTAATCGTTACTCGAATTAAACATAAATAATCGTAGTTTGTTTCCCTTAATTTAATATTTTACTTCTATATTGAGCGTTCGGGAATATTATTTATATAATTTTGGATAAAAACAGTAGGTTTATACGATTCTGGGTGATTATACCCAGCTAGTTTATACCTGACTAGAAGACGCAGCTCTTTCTGGGAACAAATGGCGAAATAAAATATTTTAATGGCAATTTTTACGTTCTTTTCTTTGGCATTGGTAGTAATAGATAAGATATAACCTTATATTTATAATATCTAATAATTTTAATTTAATCATAATACTGTGAACGAAGTATATTTATCAAACAAAATAATTCATTTTTCGACCAAAAACAACAACAATAACTTAGTGAATAAATACAAATTCCAAATAAAAACTATAATTCCATTATTTAGAATCGCTCACTGGCAATGAGTTAGTCTCAAATAGTTGCTTATTAGTTTTCAATTATTTTGATAAACATCTTTAGGCTACATTATATTGTGGGGGGGGGGTATACAACATAACTAATGTTTTTCAAGTTGATATTTTACGCTATTGGTACCATAATATAGTACTTGCAGAAAGTTTTGGTTTTTTATAAACCGTTGCTCAAAGACGGTTTATAAAAAGAAAGACGGATTTGTATTCTGCTTTGGGGCTCCTAGTAAAAATCAACCATATCCATGTATAGAAAAAAGAAAATCATTTACACATTGTAAAACTGACAGAATCTTAATAGAATAAAAATACTCAATGTACCAACAATATTTTTACAATGAGCTTTAGAATGTACTGTACAATGCAATTAGTCACTAGTAGTTTGATACAGACGTGAAGAAGAAAAAGGAGGAGAGTTAAAAATGTCTTAAATAAAGCTAGCAAATAAGTTATAAATGACATTAATTTTATAATTTATAATTGATCAATGTTCTTAACACGGCAGGCTTAAGTTGTAAGCATGAACGGATAGGGTGGACTGGAGTGATAAGAAATAATAGTCTCCGGCCAGCACGTATCTATTCTCCAGCAAGACCAAGTTCTCAAATCCAGAAAAATCACAGTTCCATTTATAGTCCTATAAAAATCATTTGTTAATTAGACTATTTCAACGGTTTACATTTTCAATGAGTGATTTAATCAATGAATGTTGATTTATCAATGTTTTTCTAATTCGTTGGTGTATTCAATTACAACTATTTTTTTTAATTAGAACAATTTTAAGTACGTTAATCTCAGATTAACGCAGAGCACATCATCCTCGATAATTTTATCGGGAAAATGCGTAAAAAATGGCTTAATTATTTATTTGACATTAGCCTAATAGCGAATATATCCCAGACGGAGCATTAACCCCTCCCCCCCCCCATAAGTCAACAAACTAGTGGGAAAATGTGTTTCAGATAAACAGTTCACTAATAAAGTAACGAATAGCATGAGGATTAATAAAGAAAACAGCTGCTGCACCCATAAGCAATAAACAAGCCAACACTGGACAAATTGCTTAAATATGAATTTAAGAATACAGGATATATATTTGTTTTAAAATTATTACCACCATTTTAGTGATTCTGATATTAAGGTGGTCGTTTCCCAAACTGCCAAGCCACCGCTGGGAAGTCGACAGTTAATATGTATATTTAAAAAAATATAGGATATATATTTGTTTTAATATTATTACCACCATTTTAGTGATTCTGATATTAAGGTGGCCGTTTCCCAAAGCTGCCAAGCCACCACTGGGAAGTCGACAGTTAATATGTATATTTAAAAAAATATAGGATGTATCATATGTTCATAGGTAATAATATACAATTCAATAGTTTTAATATTATTACCACCATTTTAGTGATTCTGATATTAAGGTGGTCGTTTCCCAAACTGCCAAGTCACCGCTGGGAAGTCGACAGTTAATATGTATATTTAAAAAAATATAGGATGTATCATATGTTCATAGGTAATAATATACAATTAATAGTTTTAATATTATTACCACCATTTTAGTGATTCTGATATTAAGCTGGTCGCTTCCCAAACTGCCAAGCCACCGCTGGGAAGTCGACAGTTAATATGTATATTTAAAAAAAAATATAGGATGTATCATATGTTCATAGGTAATAATATACAATTCAATAGTTTTAATATTATTACCACCATTTTAGTGATTCTGATATTAAGGTGGTCGTTTCCCAAACTGCCAAGCCACCGCTGGGAAGTCGACAGCTAATATGTATATTTAAAAAAATATAGGATGTATCATATGTTCATAGGTAATAATACACAATTCATTAGTTTTAATATTATTACCACCATTTTAGTGATTCTGATATTAAGGTGGTCGTTTCCCAAACTGCCAAGCCACCGCTGGGAAGTCGACAGTTAATAAGTATATTTAAAAAAATATAGGATGTATCATATGTTCATAGGTAATAATACACAATTCAATAGTTTTAATATTATTACCACCATTTTAGTGATTCTGATATTAAGGTGGTCGTTTCCCAAACTGCCAAGCCACCGCTGGGAAGTCGACAGTTAATAAGTATATTTAAAAAAATATAGGATGTATCATATGTTCATAGGTAATAATACACAATTCAATAGTTTTAATATTATTACCACCATTTTAGTGATTCTGATATTAAGGTGGTCGTTTCCCAAACTGCCAAGCCACCGCTGGGAAGTCGACAGTTAATAAGTATATTTAAAAAAATATAGGATGTATCATATGTTCATAGGTAATAATACACAATTCAATAGTTTTAATATTATTACCACCATTTTAGTGATTCTGATATTAAGGTGGTCGTTTCCCAAACTGCCAAGCCACCGCTGGGAAGTCGACAGTTAATAAGTATATTTAAAAAAATATAGGATGTATCATATGTTCATAGGTAATAATACACAATTCAATAGTTTTAATATTATTACCACCATTTTAGTGATTCTGATATTAAGGTGGTCGTTTCCCAAACTGCCAAGCCACCGCTGGGAAGTCGACAGTTAATAAGTATATTTAAAAAAATATAGGATGTATCATATGTTCATAGGTAATAATACACAATTCAATAGTTTTAATATTATTACCACCATTTTAGTGATTCTGATATTAAGGTGGTCGTTTCCCAAACTGCCAAGCCACCGCTGGGAAGTCGACAGTTAATAAGTATATTTAAAAAAATATAGGATGTATCATATGTTCATAGGTAATAATACACAATTCAATAGTTTTAATATTATTACCACCATTTTAGTGATTCTGATATTAAGGTGGTCGTTTCCCAAACTGCCAAGCCACCGCTGGGAAGTCGACAGTTAATAAGTATATTTAAAAAAATATAGGATGTATCATATGTTCATAGGTAATAATACACAATTCAATAGTTTTAATATTATTACCACCATTTTAGTGATTCTGATATTAAGGTGGTCGTTTCCCAAACTGCCAAGCCACCGCTGGGAAGTCGACAGTTAATAAGTATATTTAAAAAAATATAGGATGTATCATATGTTCATAGGTAATAATACACAATTCAATAGTTTTAATATTATTACCACCATTTTAGTGATTCTGATATTAAGCTGGTCGCTTACAAACTGCCAAGCCGACAGTCCGCTGGGAAGTCGACAGCCCTGTAGTAGACATGTAATCTACCGTCAGCGGTCCATAACATGCTGTTCTATGTCAACTGTACGGTTCATGTTTATCATTATAATAAGTAATATTAAACACGGTATAATTATTAAATGTCCAGACTAGTGGACCAACAATCGACATTAAGATTTTTAAATTTAAAAATTGTAAAAATTTACATTTAAAGTTTTACATATTAACTGTGCAAAAATAATAAAACACTAATGTTTTACAAAAATCATCTTATGAATTATCTAGAAGAGTTTTTCACCTGTGAAACGACTCTTCAAGTGTTACGATACTTTTTCGTGGAGCGAAACGACCCCCTTGATTAAAAATATTTAGAAAGCATTGGATGTAAATATTCTTCATAGTCGGTGGAAATCAATATTCGGGAGAAAGTAGTATAAACCCAAAGTAAACCTTTCTACTTGATGGGCACGGAGAGGGACGGTCTTGTTTACCAAAGGGCAAGGGACGGGTGGGGGTCACATGGTTGAAAGCAAAAGTAGGCTATTTACAGGTGGCAAGCAAGAGTTGGGCCACCACACAGTGTTGCCAAATGTACTAATTTCAAAATGATAAAACTGAATCTAACTGAAATAGTATACTGCTATAACATATGCATTCTGTACAGAATTGAAATGTTTTTTTTTTTTTAAAGGAACACCAACACAGACATCGCCTTGGAGCAATTATTTTCCCAAACTACTAGCGATATTACTAAAGACTTTTTTTCTTTTTTTGTATCCATGTTAATAAGGCATTTTTAAATTTTAGGAATATTTTACTATGATTATAATTGTTTGTTTAGTTTCATTGATTTATATATTTTCTTTTTAAACATAATGTATTTGGGCTGTACAAATAATGCAATTTGCTATTTTGTAAATAAGATAAGAATTTAAATGAAATGCCAAAACAACAAATAAACACACAAATAAGCTGAACATGAAGAAAAACAAAACAAAAAAACTGTGATCAAGTCTTCTGTTTTTGCCTATATTTAAAATAAATGTATAGATCAAACTCCTCTGTATAAAAAAATCTATCAATCTCTCGGTCATTTTTTACAACTTTTAAGGGATGTTATGCTGTAAAAACTCTTGAAGGCTTAGTTTTAACAAATTTTTGAACTCACCAAAAATGTCTAGACAATATTTATGGATTTAGGCTAAGGAGTAATTATTTCATTTTTTTCTAAATTTCCAGTTGAACAAATAATGAACACTCATTACAAGCAGAGCAAATAAAGGCTCGAGATTTTTGTTCACACTAACTACTTTGGAAAATATTTTAAAATGTACAAAAGTAACCAACTACATAACACAAATCAATTTGGCATGTCGTTTACTAGTGAAAAACTGTTCTGTCCTTACAACCACCCATTGACAAAAATAAATTATGCGTGGTTTAAAAGACTCATTCAATTTACAAATAATCAAACAGTATTAAAATTATGAAAAAGTATATAAACTGCTCAATTCCTAAAAAATAAGTTATCATATCCAATTCAAAAATAAAATGATCCCCTAGGAATATATTTTAAAAACAATCATTATCAAACTCTAAATCATGGGAAAATTATTAGGTATTATCATCCATACAGAAATAATACTAACAATGTTGTTTATGCAATTAACCACCATAAGGGAACTAAATATAACTTGAGCACTAAGTGCTATTATTTTCAGACAATCATTGAACCTTACTTTGGGAAATTCGTCATTACTGTCCACCCAGAAAGAATATTTAGAATATTGTTTAAGTAAATTCATGTAGTTACAATAAGGCAATTCAATCAGGTCTCTCCTGAACTTATTTAATACCAACTTAGAGCATAATTTATATGAAAGAAAACACTTGTCTTATTGATAAGTCTGTTTTTTTCTGGCTATAGCATATAAGACCCCCTACATAGGAAACGAACGCAAATATTCAACATATACAGGGAGTCCTAATTACTCCACGCCTTACTTAAAATAACCACAAAAATAATGCAACATGGAAGTTTAATCAAACACAATCAAAATACTTAACGTTAAGTTAGGGTTAACCTAACCATTAATTTGTAGGTTTATGGCATTTAAGTCAAGTAGGTATATCCTATTTTCATGATTAATTTTGAGGTGGAAATTTATGTTAAGTTCATGTCAAACCAGGCAAATAAGATAAAGCTTTTGAGCCCATATAAGAAGAATGAGGAGGACTTACCAGGTCTGCATATCCTACTCCAGTGATAGGGGTTGCAACAGATGAAGGAAGAGTCCTTGGACGACTCACAGAGGGGGAGTTGTTTCAGTTCGCCAGGCTGCCTGAGGTCGGGCCACCTCCAGGTTTGGCAGCACTTGAGATGGGGCTCGTCCACCAGATCCCGAGGGAGAAGGACACAAGTGGTAACGCTCGTCTCCCCATTTTCAACTGCAAACGCTAACATTTCAAGTTGATTTTCTTTCAGTTGTTTTAAAAAGTTAGTCCTTAGGCTACGTTCGTCCACGTTAGCGAAATCTTTAGGGTCACGATTTTCGTTCACATCGTCCGTTTTTGCTTCACTCCCGGCTTCATGCTCTCTTCTGATTCTCGCCTTCCACAGACGTTTAGCTAGAGCTGTCCGTTTGCTTCGAAACATGAACATTAAACAAGATTTGCCGGTTGAGCATTTGGTTGCCAATGCTTTAACCGTTGTTCTAGAAGAAAAAACACCAAGGTACTTCTTAGTTGACGTACGCTATGCAAGGCCACATTAATTATTGATATGTCAACAATAATAAGGCATTGTGTGAAAACGATTGTTGTAACCTAACCTCAAAACGTTTGAAAAAAGCTAACCTCAAACGAGTCGTCAAATTACCCTGTATGAGCATACACATAACGTCGTAGGACGCGACTAGGTCAATTCAAGTTTATTTAAAAAATTAAATCACCACTTGACCAAGAAAATTACGCTTAAATAAGTATATGTTTGATTGTTAAAATTATACTAGGCACTGGGTATTAACATAACCTCAATTAGTCAATAATAACACAGTAAACATTGGAGGCACTCGCGTGTACTTAAAATCACTTACACTGGATCACATAAAGATACAGGGCCCGTTAGAACCGACCGACACGGTCACCACAAGCACTAAACTAACACTGACTGATATTGCGTCCGCTTAGCTGAGTCGGTGCGCTCGCAGCGCTTCAGGCGGACGGCTACAGAACAAGGTTAGACCAGACGACCGCGCTCGACTCGGCGCGCCAATCCACAGAACCGGCTTTCTCAACTTGGACTCGTCCGAAGGGGGGGTCGCTTCCGTACACTCTCTGGCGCCGGCAACTAGACCTAATCATTTAAATAAATTACAGTTTGTTTTTTATATTACTAAAAAATATAGTATCGCCAGTTTCTTCTATCAAGACCCAAAAGCTGGGATTGTGAAATTTGTGCCAAACTTGATACCCTCGATTAGAATTATGCTGACTATTCGATTCCTTCCGTAAAGTATCAGTGTCACGTTATTTGTTGCCGCGACAGAATTGTGTGAACCAACCACAGAATGTAAATCTGTTTTGTGACTTGATCGCGACAAAAAATACGTGGATTAGATTATACTGACATAATATAAGAGTCGCTTTTTATCTTCTATCAGCGAATCAAACCTAATTGTTGTGCCGTTTCGGTGATATCTAACTAAAAGAAGAACAGATATAGCTTTAAACCTATCAAATATATTTTGAAACCTTATGCTTGAAGACACATTAATATATTTGTCTTATATTTATATAAATTTCCCATGAACCGAATGAAAATAAAATTTACTTTTACCCACATTTCTGTCAGTTATCAAAAGGATAGATATGCACAGATTTCTCGGATCACGAGTAAAAACACTATTAAATTGAACTCTTCAACAAATTAGGATACTGAAGCATGTGAGTTTAAATGAAGGAATGATAAATCGACTCCAATATGTTAACATGAGGATCGTATAAGCGCAGCGATCAGAAAATGCTTCTAGGCGCGGTAGGGTCGATGTCCTCGATCGCTGAATGTGACAATCTTAACCTCCATTCTGCCTTTGAGACAGTAGCGTAATCTGTACGGGTTATATTGTAAAATATATATTTTATTTACATGAAATGTAATTTTCCAAACAATTTAAATAATAGGAGAAAACGTTTACGTAAATAAGGAACACAGCGGTCCCTCCAAAATTTTCAGGTTTTTTAACAAGTAAATATTAGGCCCACAAACACAAATCCGTAGGGATTTTTCCTTAAAAATACCTACATATTTTTTAAATACTTATTTTCTTAAATATTTTTAACAGCGAAGTAATTTACAATATCGTTACGTAGTTTTTTCTCTTAGACATGAATGTGTCATCCAATAATAATGATATTTAACTAAACAGTGGGTTAGGTTAGGTAGGTTATTTTGGGTGAGAGGTTTTTAGATTAGGTTAGGTTGGGTTAGGCTGTTAATGTTAGTTTAGGTTATTTACCTAATAGTTACTTAAATGGGTACATTTTATCTGTGATGTATAATTTTTTTTTTTTTTTTTTTTTTTTTATGAAAGTAACATATAACTAACTTAACTTAACCAACCTTAGCGTAAAATAACCTAACCTGACATACCTAACATAACCTGAAATAAGCTAATTTAACCTAACCTAATGTAACAACTGAGCCACCACGCCGGCAGTTAAGGTGCTAAAAAAATCAAATTAGAAGATGAATAATATCGAAAACAAATAAACGTTTATGAAATCTACTGAAGGTTCAACCTAGTGGACTATAAGTTGTTACTATGTGTTTTTTAATTTTATATCGTCAAGATTGACATTCAAAGATTAACAAATTAAACTGTAACATAGTCAATTTTTACAAAAATCACATTATGGTTCACTAAAACGGGTATTTACCTTTCAAATGAGACTTCAACTGTTACGAAACTATCATTATTACAGACCGAATCCTTGAAATAGAAACTCGTGTTATTTGCGATTTTCGTGAAGGAAAATGACCCTTGACCTAATTTATTTTCGACATGCATTCATGACCATCTTGATTATTTATCTTTTAAGAGGGACACCCACACGCCCTTACAAACCACCGGTCCTGCCGTCACTGCCGGCCAGCTGAACTCTCAAGTGTCCAAAACAGCCTTAGGGCCAAACATGCACTCGAGAAATGGGGCTAAGCTGGTTGAGTGTGAGTTTAGTCACACGGTAAAGAGATATGTGTTGCTTTCAGTATCCTTAGAACCTGCCACAATCGTTATCGAACAAATCCAGGTTGAGGATCGTGATTGAACGGTCGCACACCTCACCACTGGGTCAAACACTCCAAAACATGGTCAGAGAAATGGATTTCTTGAGCAAAAAGATTATGATATATAAGTGAGGTCGCGATAATCCTACTATTTGTTTGTCTGAGGTAGGCGGATTACGAAAAAGGTTAGATTAACAAGGATTCATCAAAAAGAGAATTATTTACTATAGGATCAACACTGCATTCGTTATATGTTACAAAAATGAATTCAGAAATTACGAATAACAACATAAAATAACTCAAAGCACCTAAGCCTACAAAATGAATGCAAAAGGTAACTCTAAAAAACAATCAAGTACACACTCACATAGTTGTTTTATCACAAGTTATAACTCTGTATTAGATCTGTATAAGATCTGTATTAGACAAATCAGCTGTTTTATCACAAGTTATAACTCAGTAGACACGTATAATTATTACACTCTCCGTAACAGTACCACGGTGCGTGTAAAGGCAGGTGGGTGGGTCAGTACCATGGTGCGTGTAAGATCAGGTGGGTGGGTCAGTACCACGGTGTGTGTAAGAGCAGGTGGGTGGGTCAGTATCACTTTGTAAGTAAGGGCGGGTGGATGGGTCAGTACCACTGTGCGTGTAAGGGCAGGTGGGTGGGTCAGTACCACTGTGCGTGTAAGGACGGGTGGGTTGGTCAGTACCACCGTAAGTGCGTGGGTGGGTGAGTGGGCTAACACCACCTTAAATATACGGAAGGGTACGCATGTACGTAAACCATCGTAATCCTGAGTATAGCGAATATACATAGCCTCATTTGACAACCTGTGAACTACAGTACTGTATTAGACAAATCAGCTGTTTTATTACCGACTTTCTATAGACATGTAAGCGGAGCCAGGCAGGTGGTCGGATTACTGAGGGAGTCGGACTAGCGCGACCTCACTACAGTTAAATCACCACGCGCTGACATGTAGAATTGTATGAATTTTAATGAGTCCATCTTTGAATATCTAGACAAGTCAATTCTTAGACAGTTGCGTGATTAAAAAAACTCCTATTCTCGGTCGCCTTCCACTATCAGGAAATACAAGGGCGGATCAGTGCTTTGGTGTTTGTTCTCACCGCCCGTCTCCGCATATCTCTCCCAACCCTACCTTGATCTATTATCATAAACCGACCATAGTATATTGAATGTCGATGGTACTTTATCAGTATACTGTTCAGTCTTAATTCTATCACTGCAACGTTAACGTCATTTATGGCAATTTTCATCACAGCATTACACTTACCTCCTCTATGTATATTTCAAGGGAATCACTTTATTCTCTGTTAGATCAATATAAGTTGGAATACATAATTGTATCGCTGCGATAATATTTAGTACCAAATTTATATCAATACAGTATTTTAACTACTTATTTCATTGTAAGATGACAGGCTAAAATGTTACTGACTCTGGGATAAGGGGAGGTGTCAGTCAAGTTTGTCTGTACGCCCTTAAAGGCCACATTTTGGCCTTTAGGAGGAGGGGAGTTGTCAGTCAAGCTTGTTTGTACGCTATTAGAGGTCACATTCTAGCCTTAAGTAGATATTGGGTGAGGTGTCGGCCCGGGTTGTCTCTACACAGTTCGAGGGCACATTCTGGCATTTTGTATAGATAAGTTTTGGTGTCAGTCCCCCGTGCATAGAAAACCGTTCGAGGCCTCGTTCTTGTCCTCTGCGCCCATGAGTTAAGGCGACAGACCGGCTTGTGTGCACGCCATTTGAGACCTCGTTCTGTTACATAGCACCCCTAAAGTGATCACTACACATTGACCGTACTCCGTTTCAGGCCTCCTGGACCTTAGTAAGAAGAGGTGAAGTGTTAGTCCGGCTAGTCAGTACGCCATTTGATGCCTTGTTCTGGTCATTAGCACCCATGAGGTGAAGTGTCAGTCCGGCTTATCTGTTCGCCGTTTGAGGCATCGTTCTGGTCCCTAGCAATCATGAGGTGCGGGTCAGTTATGCTTGTCTGTACGCCTCTTTAGGCCTCGTTCTGATTCTTAGCACCCATGAGGCTAGGTGTCAGTACGGCTTGTCTGTACGCCGCTTTAGGTCTAGTTCTGATCCTTAGCACCCGTGAGGCTAAGTGTTCTTGCCCTTGGATTGGCGTGTGACGTAGGCGATTTGCCGCCAGTCAAGTGTGTAGTGCTGGCGCCGTCAATAGAAAGTATCACTGTTGCGCCGCGCCGCATCGTTGAATAGGTCCATGGTTGATTCACTCATTCCACCTTCCTCTATGCATTACAATGACATTGAATCCATATAAATCCTATATTCATGTTTAAAACCATATATCTGATAAATAATTCTAGAATAGACATTATGAATTGTGTTGTAAGTTATTTAGTAAGATAATGCCCCCGAAAAAATCCTCACCCAGGTTATATCAGAAGGGGAGCCACGACAGAGATACCGCAGAAGGGGAGCCACAACAGAGATACCGCAGATCGAAGACTACGACAGGAATATCTCTTAAAGGAGACCACAACAAGGATATCTCAGAAAGGAGGCCACAACAGGGATATCTCAGAAGGGTGACCACAAATGAGATGTCTCGGGAAGGAGACCACAGCAGGGATATCTCAGAAAGGAGGCCACATCAGGAATGTCACAGAAAGGGGTCTCAACAGGGATATCTCAGAAAGGAGGCTACAACAGGGATGGCACAAAAGGCAGACCACAAAAGGGATATCTCAGGAAGGAGAACACAACAGGGATAGCTCAGAAGGGCGACCAAAACTGGGATGTCTAAGAAAGGAGACCACAGCGGGAATATCTCAGAAAGGAGGCCACAACAGGGATATCTCAGAAAGGTGACCCCAACAAGGATATCTCGGAAAGGATGCTACAACAGATATATCTCAGAAAGGTGACCACAACATGGATATCTCGGAAAAGAGGCCACAACAGATATATCTCAGAAAGGTGACCACAACAAGGATATCTCGGAAAAAAGGCCAAAACAGATATATCTCAAAAGGGTGACAACAACAGGAATATCTCAGAAAGAAGACTACAACAGGGATTCCTAAGACCACAACAGGGATATCTTAGAAAGGAAAAAAACAAGAGGGATACCTCAGAAAGGAGACCTCAAAACGGATATCTCCAAAAGGAGACTTCAACAGGGATATCTCAGAAGGAAGACCTCAACTTGGATCCCACCGAACGAAGACCACAACAGAGATTACTCATAATGGAGACAACAACAGGGATGCTACATAGCACATAAGGGAAGACCACGACAGAGATGCTACATGTGGAAGACGATGACACGGGTGCCTCTGAATGAAGACCTCCTCAGTACTACTTGATAAGATACTCATAGTTTACACAGAGGTGTCTCAGACCTCCACTATGATATAATCGTTTTAATAGTAATAAATTGTGTTGGTATTCTCAGTTGCAGTCAAGACAAATTTATTTATATACATATACACAGTACGGTCATGGTAATCCGAATATTTGTTTGCAAGGGCCTGTTCGGACTATCAAGGTTTGAGAAAACAATAATAATTATTCAATAAAATCGCCATTTAATGGAATAATTACCAAACTATAAAATGTTATAAACATAATAACAAGCTTGACAAGTACAGCAATGACAAAAGCACACTACAGTATTTGCATACGAAGCCTATTTGTTAAAACTGCTGGATTCAATTATAAGAAAATGTTTATATCTTTTAAAAATCGTTTACATACAGCAAGTAAAAATCAAACAATTTAAACTAGTCAAATTTTACATAATTATTAAAGTAATCTGTAATTTTAAAGTTGTCTGTTTACGTTTATTTGACTTTCTGATGATTATTAGAACAACATTACTGTCACTGTTACTATCCGTATAAAAAACTAACAAGTTGAGACGTGCAACCAAAACAGCTGTTTGCAAGTGGCCGGGAGGGTCGTTCGGATTACCGCGTGATTCGGCCTACCGCGACCCTACTGTATATATAATACAAACCCTACTTATACCAAAAAATAATAAATCTATGCATTCAAACCTGATGGTACTGAAAATTACTAAAAGTTAACGTCAAGAGTTGGCTAAAGTAATTAGAGAATCTGGTGACATTCGGTCCCGTTTCCGGGCATGATCAGTCTATTCTCTTTTAAGACAATGAATAAGCGGAAAGAGATAGGGAAATAATCAGACTTCCTGTAGCAGTTGCCTTGATCGGAGAGCTCCGACATTATCGAGAGCTCCGACATTATCGAGAGCTCCGACATTATCGAGAGCTCCGACATTATCGAGAGCTCCGACATTATCGAGAGCTCCGACATTATCGAGAGCTCCGACATTATCGAGAGCTCCGACATTATCGAGAGCTCCGACATTATCGAGAGCTCCGACATTATCGCAAGACAACGGCGCTAAGCCACGTCGAGCAGAGCTGTTCCTTGCATGGATGATGTGATGAATCCCGTCCTTGCACGCAGCCCACCTAGTGGTGGGTAGGAGAGGCTGTCGTACATGTTGGTTTTAGTCCCATAAGAACGATGTTATTTGTGAATCCATATTTTTCGTTATTTATTGACCAAAAGTTGTGTATGAGGTGTCATTTTAAACTTTATCATATTGCGCATTGGATTTCCTTTTGATATTTTGAACACATTCGCCTAGTTTTGAAAAATAGGTGAAAACAAAAACGTCAAACTAAATAGTTTTTAAATGTTGTTCCTTAAAAACTAATTAGGAATTCGCAAAGCAATTCCAACGTGCAATTTCATTTTTGATCAAATGCAATTTGTTAGGTAAAACCCCGTTTACATATAAATGTTCAGTTTGGATCGCATGATCGTATGTCCGTTTCGAAAATAGCATTGTTCTCATGGGATTAAAACCAGCATGGCCGACAACCTCCGCAGACTCTTAAGCCGTTGATGCCCAGGTCAAGTGTTAGAAACAGCCTCTTAGCCCAAAATTCACGTGATTAAATTAGACACCCATTAACATTTATCTTTTTTAAGCAGACGAAACGATCTTAGCGCGGCTGTCGACACGCAGCGCTGGATATGATTTTCTGCCATGTACTCTTTCCCCAACTCAATATCTCTCTCCACCTTTTCCTTTCTATCTATCCCTTTCTCGTGGCAATTTGTTCTGTATATCTATGTCCAGTCGGTCCTGCTGCCCTGTCATAGAAAAAAATGTGTGTGAAATTGTGATATTGGCTTTTTGGTTTCATATACTTATATTCATTGTTTAGAACCAATCTTACATTTACATTACAATCTTACATTTACATTTACATTACAGCTTGATTTCTCAAATCAAGCAAAAACACAGCTCCGCTGGTAGTCTTTTACAGAGTTTGTTCAATACCCGATTTTAAAGTTTTCATATTCACAAATTCTTTAGTAAATACGTAATGTTAATTGCTTTTTAGTTTCAATCAACAATCTCCATTACAACGTTTGTAATATTTCTAACACATTTTCGTCGGTAACTAAGTAAAAAGATTTGATTATTAGTTCAATCAATTTGAGTAAGCTGAATATGACCGAAAGTTCCAGGTCCCCTAACGAAATAGTAAGTTTGTTGAAATCTTAAGTTTATCATTGACGGAAGAACCGGGAAATCTGTGTTTGTAAATAAAGTATCATCTCACATAACTTAGAGTAGGATAAATCCTGCCTCCTACTTGGTCGCCTACCACAGATCCAAGGACAGCGCCACGACCTGTACCGTTAGACAGTCCTTATGTAACTAGATCTATAATAATGAAATATCGTCACATTGCTAACAGTTGTAAAGAGACCATGTCATTTAAATACATGCACTTAGCGCAATATTTATTTGATTGTAGGAATAAAAATTACGTTCTTTTCCAACAACCTCCACCTACCCTACTCACGCTAAAGAGCACAAACAGAGCTTTTCAAACATCAGACATGGACAGATTACTCTAGAATATTATTATAGAAGATTTTTTAATAAATTCAATAGGAGATTTATCTACAAACGCTATTCACACTACAAATGCACACTGCCGCGACTCTCAACCCCACTACTGCACACACTACAAATGTACAATGCTAGGGATTCTCATCTCACCCACGCTAAACAAGTACACTACAATGATATCCCTCTCAGCCACGCTAAACAAGTACACTACCAGTGATAGCCTTCTCAGCCACACTACACAAGTACGCCACCAGTGATGGCCGTTCAGCCACACTTCAAAAGTACACTACCAGTGATGGCCATTCAGCTACACTACATAAGTACACTACCATTGATAGCCTTCTCAGCCACATTACACAAGTACAACACCAGTGATGCCCCTATCAGCCACACTACACAAGTACACTAACAGTGATGGCCCTATCATCCACACTATACAAGTACACTGCCAGTGATGAACCTCTCAACCACGCTAAACAAGTACACTACAATGATAGCCTTCTCAGCCATACTAAACAAGTACACCACCAGTGATGGCCCTTCAGCCACACTACACAAGTACACTACCAGTGATAGCACTCTCAGCCGCACTACACAAGTACACTACCTGTGATAGCCTTCTCAGCCACACTACACAAGTACACCACCAGTGATGGCCCTTCAGCCACACTACACAAGTACACTACCAGTGATGGCCCTCTCGGCCACACTATACAAGTACACTACCAGCGATGAACCTCTCAGCCACACAACACAAGTACGCCACCAGTGATGGCCGTTCAGCCACACTACACAAGTACACTACGAGTGATCCATTCAGCTACACTACATAAGTTCACTACCAGTGATCGCCCTCTCAGCCACATTACACAAGTACAACACCAGTGATGCCCCTATCAGCCACACTACCAGTGATGGCCCCATCAGCCAGACTATACAAGTACACTGCCAGTGATGAACCTCTCAGCCACGCTAAACAAGTACACTACAATGATAGCCCTCTCAGCCGCACTAAACAAGTACACCATCAGTGATGCCCCTCTCAGCCACACTATATAATTATACTACCAGTGATAACCTTCTCAGCCACACTACACAAGTACACCACCAGTGATGGCCCCATCAGCCACACTACACAAGTACACTACCAGTGATGGCCCTCTCAGCCACACTACACAAGTACACTACCTGTGATTCCCCCTCAGCCACACTGCACAAGTTCACTACCAGTGATGAACCTCTCAGCCACACTACCAGTGATGGCCCTCTCAGCCACACTACACAAGTACACTACCAATGATGAACCTCTCAGCCACACTACACACGTACATTACTAGTCTTGGCCTTCTCAGCCGCACTACACAAGTACACTACCAGTGATGGCCCTCTCAGCCACACTATACAAGTACACTACCAGTGATGAACCTCTCAGCCACACTACACAAGTACATTACCAGTGTTGGCCCTCTCAGCCGCACTACACAAGTACACTACCAGTGATGGCCCTCTCAGCCACACTACACAAGTACATTACCAGTGTTGGCCCTCTCAGCCACACTATACACGTACACTACCAGTTATGAACCTCTCAGCCACACTACACAAGTACATTACCAGTGTTGGCCCTCTCAGCCGCACTACACAAGTACACTACCAGTGATGGCCCTCTCAGCCACACTACACAAGTACATTACCAGTGTTGGCCCTCTCAGCCGCACTACACAAGTACACAACCTGTGTTGGCCCTCTCAGCAACACTACACAAGTACACTAACAGTGATGGCCCTCTCAACCACACTACACAAGTACATTACCAGTGTTGGCACTCCCAGCCACACTATACAAGTACACTACCAGTGATGAACCTCTCAGCCACACTACACAAGTACACCTGTCCAGTAATGGCCCTCTCAGCTACACTACACAAGTACACTACCAGTGATGGCCCTCTAAGCAACACTAAACAAGTACATTACCAGTGTTGGCCCTCTCAGCCACACTACACAAGTACACTACCAATGATGGCCCTCTCAGCCACACTACAAAAGTAAATTACCAGTGTTGGCCCTCTCAGCCACACTACACAAGTACACTACTAGTGATGGCCCTCTCAGCCACACTACACAAGTACACTACCAGTTATGGCCCTCTCAGCCACACTACACAAGTACATTACCAGTGATGGCCCTCTCAGCCACACTACACAAGTACACTACAATGATAGCCCTCTCAGCCACACTACACAAGTACACTACCAGTGATGGCCTTCTCAGCCACACTACATAAGTACACTACCGGTGATGGCCCTCTCAGCCACACTACACAAGTACATTACCGGTGATGGCCCTCTCAGCCACACTACACAAGTACACTACCAGTGTTGGCCCTCTCAGCCACACTACACAAGTGCACTACCAGTGATGAACCTCTCAGCCACACTACACAAGTACAATACCAGTGATGGCCCTCTCAGCCACACTACACAAGTACATTACCAGTGATGGCCCTCTCAGCCACACTACACATGTACACTACCAGTGATGGCCCTCTCAGCCACACTACACAAGTACATTCCCAGTGACGGCCCTCTCAGCCACACTACACAAGTACACTACCAGTGATGGTCCTCTCAGCCACACTAGACAAGTACACTACCAGTGATGGCCCTCTCAGCCGCACTACACAAGTACACTACCAGTGTTGGCCCTCTCAGCCACACTACACAAGTACACTACCAGTGATGGCCCTCTCAGCCACACTATACAAGTACACTACCAGTGATGGCCCTCTCAGCCACACTACACAAGTACACTACTAGTGATGGCCCTCTCAGCCGCAATATACAAGTACACTACTTGTGATTGCCCTCTCAGCCGCACCATACAAGTACACTACCAATGATGGCCCTCTCAGCCACACTACACAAGTACACTACCCGTGATGGCCCTCTCAGCCACATCACACAAGTACACTACTAGTGATGGCCCTCTCAGCCACACTACACAAGTACACTACTAGTGATGGCCCTCTCAGCCGCACTATACAAGTACACTACCAGTGATTGCCCTCTCAGCCGCACTACACAAGTACACTACCAGTGATGGCCCTCTTAGCCACACTACACAAGTACACTACCAGTGATGGCCCTCTCATCCGCACTATACAAGTACACTACCAGTGATGGCCCTCTCAGCCACACTACACAAGTACACTACCAGTGATGGCCGTCTCAGCCACACTACACAAGTACACTACCAGTGATGGCCCTCTCAGCCGCACTACACAAGTACACTACAAGTGATGGCCCTCTCAGCCGCACTTCACAAGTACACTACCAGTGATGGCCCTCTCAGCCACACTACACAAGTACACTACCAGTGATTGCCCTCTCAGCCGCACTATACAAGGACACTACCAGTAATGGCCCTCTCAGCTGCACTACACAAGTACACTACCAGTGATGGCCTTCTCAGCCACACTACACAAGTACCCTACCAGTGATGGCCCTCTCAGCCGCACTATACAAGTACACTACCAGTGATGGCCCTCTCAGCCACACTACACAAGTACACTACCAGTGATGGCCCTCTCAGCCACACTACACAAGTACACTACCAGTGATGGCCCTCTCAGCCGCACTACACAAGTACACTACCAGTGATGGCCCTCTCAGCCGCACTACACAAGTACACTACTAGTGATGGCCCTCTCAGCCACGCTACAGTAGCATTAGCATTAATTTAATTTAATTATTTCATACAGTTAATTAAAAAAAAAAACATAAACATGACGCAAAAGCTTTGCTAATATGATTTAATCGTGTAATGTTTAAAGTCATTTCTACTAATTCCAACATTATCGCACTACTTATAGGGTTTTATAGACTATAAATATTTGTTATGTACGAGAGTGGCAGCAATGTGCTGGTTTAGAGAGAACTACAGAGGAAAATGTAAGCAAGTGTATAGAGAACCACCCCGTATAGTGGAGCAAGGGCTGTGGGATAGTAATTGTATAAACAAGAAAAATTTAATTAAAAGCTTATTCTTTTAATTTTATTTAATTTTTAAAATAATGTATTCTTAAGAAAATACTTCATTTATTCATTTTAACATTTGTAACCCATGCTTTCACCTTTTATGTGCTTTAACGTGTTAGTACGTGACGTGGGGTGCACATTTTACACGTGTAACATTAATTAATGATTTGTGTAAAACTGATGGCAAGTATTAATATTAATGATCATTAACAATAAGTAATCTTAACTGTACTGCGTAGTGTTTAGTGTTGATATTCAATAATGGTCACCCCGTTTTTAACTAGTCAATATGAACCCCAGAACACAAATCCATTGATATTTTTTTTGTGAGAATACCAAATTTACAACAAAATTAAAAAAAAGAACAAGCTTTTTTTCTCCAAAAACTATTTATATGACATTAATATTACATAGTTTTCCTCTTAAATACGAATATGACATCAATTTATTCCTACGGTAAACAAAAACTAAGATATCTAACAAAAGAAGTTAGGTTATGATAGTTAGATTATCACTTTAATTCTATTTATTATGTTTTTATGAACAATATTATATTCTAATGTAACTGGCTGCACTATTATTATACAAGGCCAGTCAATTTCCGATAGTTTGAAATTTTATAGCATGTAAATATTATAGGAAAATAAATGTGTTTATTTGATACTATTTCTTCTGTGAATGGTGACAACTTAAAGGGAATGCTTAGTTGATGGGAAATGGCTAAACCTCAGTAATGGGTTTGCTACAGCAAAAACGTGTTAGAGGTTGTTATGGGCGGCCTTGGTCTCGGAATGAGAATGGAATATTGGAGTAGAGAGTATGGAATGCAGCAGGCAGTGGAGTGAGTCACCGGCTCGAACCGCGAGCTGGCCTGGTCCATCCTATTGTCCATAGATAGCAGCACTGGACATTAGAACCCCTTTCGTCCCCTAGTTTTGATACAGAGACCACCATAATTTTCTAGGCAGAATCCAGGACGTGCTTGATTTGTAAGATGATTAGGGGTCCCATCCGGATGTTTTAAAGGCTGATATCCAGTTGCACCGGCGGTCAAAGGAATTTCCACGGGTCAAAACATTCCTCCGTCCGAAAAGTGTCCAGATGCACCGGTGGTCAAAATCTACCCACCTCACTTATCCCCGCTGCAAATTCCTTCGACCGCCGGAGCCGGTGCAATTGGAAGGCCCCTTCCTTCCCCACCCCACTACATTTCTTCAAACATAGTTTATAAGTGTTTAACAATTTCGCAATGGAATATTCTATCAAACACTTGCCGATGTTTCGTGGCACATACTAATGGTAGACCATAGCAGGTTCTAACTAATAAATATGGTAACTATGTATTTAATGTTTAATTTTGTGTTTATCCGTGGCAACACTAACATCTAACCTAACCTAACCTAACCTAACCTAACCTAACCTAACCTAACCTAACCTAACCTAACCTAACCTAACCTAACCTAACCTAACCTAACCTAACCTAACCTAACCTAACCGACTCATGACTCATGTCATAACAAAGGGTGTGGAATTTGGCACGGTCAGCTTGGGGTTACTGTACTAGGAATCCGGCCTGGTTGGACTTTCCCGGCTCATGTCATAAACAAGGGCCTCTGGTGCAATTGGAACACCCCCCAAAAGGGGCTCCGGTGCAACTGGACACATCAGTTTGGGGCCGATCCCTGACCCCGGTGCAATTGGAAATCTCCCGTTTTAAACTAGTCAATATTAACCCAAGACCATTCGTAATATCTGCAAATATTTTTCGGCGAAAATACAGATATTTACAGCCAATTGAAAAAAAAAAATTGTACACCGAGAGTGATATATATAATATACACGGTGTCCAAAAAGTCGCGGACCGGTTAAATATTTGTAAAAACTTTTACGATAGAGCTAAACCAATTGATACCATTTTTTACTGACCTAAAATCTATTTTAACACATTATTCAGTGACCCGCTACCTCCAAACGGACGACCCACTAGGAGTCAAAAGAAAATCTAGGAACATAGGTCGATATGCATACTATTTTAAATGTCTTAATTATTAGAACATCATGCCGCAAATTAGATCTCAAAATGTTGACTCTAAACAAAATGGCGGCACTCGAAAGTTTCAATACTGATCTTAAGTGCAAGAATAGCTTCAATTTATTGTTACCATATCAGATGAAGGTACAAAACTTCACCAAAGATTACTGTACACAAACAAATACTTTAGGATGTATTCATTGTCCTATTATTCTTCTATAGGAACGGTCCACGAGGAGTCAGTAGAATAGTTTTAATGTAAGTATAGGTTAATAATCATTTTAAAGATCTAGTCAGGTAAAGAAGAACGCCAAAAATCGCACTTAAAAGCTTTATCCGTTGGAAAATGGCAGCGGTTTAAAATCTTTGAATCTTTTTGCCATTCTTGTGATGAATGGGAAAATTATTTCGATTAGTGACACAATCATGAAATTTATTAATTTTTTTAATTTACATAACATTTTAATAAACAATTTTGTTGTTTCAATTTTAAACACCATTCATACCTTATTATACAAAATATAAATGTTTATATCAAAACAAATTATTTAAGCCACTTTTTGTGAACAATCTATAATGCAATTGGTATATTTTTAAACCAGCAAAAATAGCTTTTACTTAAAAAAAACTAAACTAAAATATACTCTTCAAAATCCGAAAACAAAAATAAACTGGTAAAGTGCTATCATAAAACACTTAAATACTATTAAAAACAAGGTTAACTCAGCAATATTCCTCTATGTTACAGGAACGATGAGACAAAATGGCGTTCTTCTCTCTTCCTTCGTCATCTCACACCTTCCTAAGGGCTACAAATGTCCAGAGTAGTTGGAAAAAGTTTTTTTTAGAAAGGCTACAAATCTTCAGAGGGGTTAGAGTGGGTAGATGGAATTGTTCACCCCCAGAACTCATCGCCCTATGGAGTGATGACCCTCAGAATCCAAGCTCTTTGTCAGGCGGTGGAAGAGTTCACCTCCGGAACTCGATACCCCGGCTTGCAGCCAGAGAGGACAGCACTTGCCTCTAAGAGAAAAATTATTAACAAGAACGAAATAAACCCAACAGTTGTTCTCAAAGCTTAATGAATGGATGATTTGAAACTACGCAAATATCATCAATACTTAGGAGTGTTAAAAATCTGCCGAGTTAAAAATCACAAAATTGTTCTTTTAAAGAAAAGAGGGCCTTCTATAAACTAAATAATTTAGTTCTGTCAGATCGGTGATAGTGGCATTTCTCTAACTCCATTAGTAGTAAAATTATCGTACAGCTAACTATTTGCGCAAGTGGCTGGTTTATATAAAATTTAAGAGAACAGGGGACTCGTGCCAGCCGTCTGTCAGGAAAGCAGACATTTCTATTTAGAGTTGAATAATCGCAAAGAGCGGCGTGGTGACCGAGGCGCCGGCCTGCGGCCTTGCCTGTCACCTACTGACGGCCTGGCTACAGCCGAGACGTGATGGACCGATGTACAGTTTATTGTTCCAATACTTCACACGTGCTGTTTGAACAGCCGTAATATAATTTGGTACATCTCAATATAGTCGCGGAGTGAACTAAAGCGAACACTAGACAACCATTCGTAATATCATTTGGTACATCTCAATATAGTCACGGAGTGAACTAAAGCGAACACTAGACAACCATTCGTAATATCATTTGGTACATCTCAATATAGTCACGGAGTGAACTAAAGCGAACACTAGACAACCATTCGTAATATCATTTGGTACATCTCAATATAGTCGCGGAGTGAACTAAAGCGAACACTAGACAACCATTCGTAATATCATTTGGTACATCTCAATACAGTCGCGGAGTGAACTAAAGCGAACACTAGACAACCATTCGTAATATCATTTGGTACATCTCAATACAGTCGCGGAGTGAACTAAAGAGAACACTAGACAACCATTCGTAATATCATTTGGTACATCTCAATATAGTCGCGGAGTGAACTAAAGCGAACACTAGACAACCATTCGTAATATCATTTGGTACATCTCAATACAGTTGTGGAGTGAACTAAAGCGAACACTAGACAACCATTCGTAATATTATTTGGTACATCTAATTATAGTCATGGAGTGAACTAAAGCGAACACTAGACAACCATTCGTAATATCATTTGCTACATCTCAATATAGTCACGGAGTGAACTAAAGCGAACACTAGACAACCATTCGTAATATCATTTGGTACATCTCAATATAGTCACGGAGTGAACTAAAGCGAACACTAGACAACCATTCGTAATATCATTTGGTACATCTGAATATAGTCACGGAGTGAAATAAAGCGAACACTAGACAACCATTCGTAATATCATTTGGTACATCTCAATATAGTCACGGAGTGAACTAAAGCGAACACTAGACAACCATTCGTAATATCATTTGGTACATCTCAATATAGTCGCGGAGTGAACTAAAGCGAACACTAAACAACCATTCGTAATATCATTTGGTACATCTCAATATAGTCACGGAGTGAACTAAAGCGAACACTAGACAACCATTCGTAATATCATTTGGTACATCTCAATATAGTCACGGAATGAACTAAAGCGAACACTAGACAACCATTCGTAATATCATTTGGTACATCTCAATATAGTCGCGGAGTGAACTAAAGCGAACACTAGACAACCATTCTTAATATCATTTGGTACATCTCAATATAGTCACGGAGTGAACTAAAGCTAACACTAGACAACCATTCGTAATATCATTTGGTACATCTCAATACAGTCGCGGAGTGAACTAAAGCGAACACTAGACAACCATTTGTAATATCATTTGGTACATCTCAATACAGTCGCGGAGTGAACTAAAGCGAACACTAGACAACCATTCGTAATATCATTTGGTACATCTCAATACAGTCGCGGAGTGAACTAAAGAGAACACTAGACAACCATTCGTAATATCATTTGGTACATCTCAATATAGTCGCGGAGTGAACTAAAGCGAACACTAGACAACCATTCGTAATATCATTTGGTACATCTCAATACAGTTGTGGAGTGAACTAAAGCGAACACTAGACAACCATTCGTAATATTATTTGGTACATCTCAATATAGTCACGGAGTGAACTAAAGCGAACACTAGACAACCATTCGTAATATCATTTGCTACATCTCAATATAGTCACGGAGTGAACTAAAGCGAACACTAGACAACCATTCGTAATATCATTTTGTACATCTCAATATAGTCGCGGAGTGAACTAAAGCGAACACTAGACAACCATTCGTAATATCATTTGGTACATCTGAATATAGTCACGGAGTGAAATAAAGCGAACACTAGACAACCATTCGTAATATCATTTGGTACATCTCAATATAGTCACGGAGTGAACTAAAGCGAACACTAGACAACCATCGTAATATCATTTGGTACATCTCAATATAGTCACGGAGTGAACTAAAGCGAACACTAGACAACCATTCGTAATATCATTTGGTACATCTCAATATAGTCACGGAGTGAACTAAAGCGAACACTAGACAACCATTCGTAATATCATTTGGTACATCTCAATACAGTCGTGGAGTGAACTAAAGCGAACACTATTCGTAATATCATTCGTAATATCATTTGATACATCTCAATATAGTCGCGGAGTGAACTAAACCGAACTCTAGACAACCATTCACGTTGGGTACTAAGCGTCTATAAGCAAGAAACACTTCACTGTCATCTTTAATTTGAACATGTGAGATCTGTAACAAATGTAATGACTTGCCAATGAAAATTAAAATTAGATACTACAAGCGGTTTAGTATAGGTATTAAATAGTTTATATTACGATCTGATGTTCCACGAACACTTTCCCGGATTATATCACCTGAGCAATAACCAAGGTTTGGATCTGTTTCTTGAAATTAATTACAGACTGCTCCCTTTCCATCGTTAACGGTAATTTGTCAAACAATTTTATTCCCGAATAAAAAGGACTTTTATAAAAATTGGAAGTTCTATGCTTTATATAAAATCAATGAATACTTTGCTCGCTTCACATGCCAACCCCGTCACTTGTTACGCTTGCTCATGTAATTTTGTATTTTTTCCTCATTGCAGGCTTACATTTAAAATAATAACCTATGTCAAGTTGCACTGTCCTCCATTTTCTCATTTGTACGGTGAATGGCAACAAAGACTCACGTTGGTTGGTTTCATGATATTTATTGATTAACCTCCTTGAGAAAAATATTTTTCAATCCTTTCTTATTACGTAACTAGAGCTTACAAGGAATGAAACTGAGATACTGAGATAAGTCAGTCATTGGTGTTTGGCTTTTATATTTATAGATATGTCCTGATGTGCTCATGAAAGGCCCACATACAGGGTAAGTGTTCTCAATTTTTAACCCTTAACTACGTACATTTTTTGACCCCAGAGTGTAATTATTTTTATTTTATGTCTCTTTTACTTGGAGGATTGTCCTATATCTTTATGTAATATCTTTTCAGCTATTGAGGCATACAGTGTATGAGGTGGTTTCTTGTTCGGTCACTCCATATCTGGCTGAGAAGCTTCTGGGGTCAGTAGTAACCCCACAATAGTAGTTACGTTAGACTTTTCTCTATGTTGAAATTCCACCTTGTTAAGATAACCCACCCAAAGGAAGAAGAAATGAACTATAAACAAGATGAAATGACAGAAAGCATTCAACTGTGTGCGGTTATTGCAAAAAGTCAGAGTGCATAACCGATAACGAAGTGAGTATAACATGTGAAGAGTGCCAATAAGGGGAATTGGACAAGAAGATTTCACCAACTTTAGAAGAGGTATTTTTTTACTGTAGCAGTTATGTGGCCAAATACTATAATTTCTTATAATATATGTCTATTTCTAAAAGAAAATATATAGCTTTGATTCTTATAATTTTACTAAGAGTAAAAATTATTATTTTTGTAACCAACCAAAAAAAATAGATGCCATTAAAGAACATGTAAAATAAAAAAATATATTTAAAAGAAATGTATGTTCTATTGTTGAACAGATCGATTTTATTACTAAACGCTATTATGCAAATGTTTCTGTGGTTTTTGAATGAAGATTTTCTGATTTTTTTTATTCAAATAATAACGAAAGAATAGAATATATTTCATAATTATTCTGATACAGTAGTCCCGCAAACCCGAACCTCGATAAACCGAACAACCTGGCAGGGTGGAAACATGCAGTATACTTAACAAACTTACTGGAAACAGCAGAACTTTTTTTTAAGTTGTAGATTTCTTAGTAAAAGTACTTATGTAAAAAAATCTCTATTTTTTTCTTTTTCCTTTTTTTAATAACCCGAACATTTCACTACCTAAAAACCGAGTGGCCTCATTATATTTGAGGTTTCTGAGACTACTGGATGAACAATCCCCATTCAGAAGAAACAGACCAACTGAGGAAGACACTTGCCATAACAATTGGCCGAAGAGGAAAGAACGATAATTGGCATTTAAGTTTTGAAACAACTTTACAATTTGTAAAACTGCAGAACATAATGTGAACATGAGAAGTAATATTTAGTATATTAAAAGAGTGAGCATACAATATAAAGATCGATTGATAGTTAAAACACCCTGTATAAAAATCAGTAACAAAGTTGTATGCCTTGTCAGAGGAAACCACTTTAGTACTTAGCCAGGGATGTTTTTTTAACAAAACTTCACTCACCAGTTCACATGGGCCTATAGTTCTGTGCTTGAACTTTGTTCAACGAGTCAAGTACCAACCGTAAGATCTGTTAGGATTCGAACCTTGTCGTTAAATGACGAAGTTTATCATCTGTACAGTTTTATTTATGAATATTACGTCTGGAATAACTGATTATTTTTCTAACCCTTAAATATATATATCGCCTGGTTTCCTTGAAAAATATTTTTTGTTTGCTTACAAAGTACGTGTGTCATTTATTAAAATCAAATGCAAACATCTTTATTCAAAAACATTCATAAAACAGTAAAATAAAAGCTACAAAAGCAAATAAGTGAAACCTTACTCAAGACGGCTGATATCCAGTTGCACCGGCGGTCAAAGGAATTTCCACGGGTCAAAACATTCCTCCGTCCGAAAAGTGTCCAGATGCACCGGTGGTCAAAATCTACCCACCTCACTTATCCCCGCTGCAAATTCCTTCGACCGCCGGAGCCGGTGCAATTGGAAGGCCCCTTCCTTCCCCACCCCACTACATTTCTTCAAACATAGTTTATAAGTGTTTAACAATTTCGCAATGGAATATTCTATCAAACACTTGCCGATGTTTCGTGGCACATACTAATGGTAGACCATAGCAGGTTCTAACTAATAAATATGGTAACTATGTATTTAATGTTTAATTTTGTGTTTATCCGTGGCAACACTAACATCTAACCTAACCTAACCTAACCTAACCTAACCTAACCGACTCATGACTCATGTCATAACAAAGGGTGTGGAATTTGGCACGGTCAGCTTGGGGTTACTGTACTAGGAATCCGGCCTGGTTGGACTTTCCCGGCTCATGTCATAAACAAGGGCCTCTGGTGCAATTGGAACACCCCCCAAAAGGGGCTCCGGTGCATCTGGACACATCAGTTTGGGGCCGATCCCTGACCCCGGTGCAATTGGAAATCTCCCCTCAAGACAAGTTACGGTAAACATGATCGTGGGACATATTACATCATTCCAAATGAAAGCTTATACGACGTTTCGACTTGGTCAACCCAAGACTTTTTCAAGTATTAAGTCTAAATTACGTCTGCCTATGATACTGTAGTTTTAATTATATGGTATACTGCATGCTAACCTGAAAATACAAATACTTTATTAATACCTTTTTGTAAATTAAAACCTCTTTTGAATTATCTACATCCTAACCTGAAAACATACACAGTTACACAGATGTATAATTATGACTTGTGCATATTTTCAGGTTAAGATCTAGGTAAGAAAAGTATTAATAGGGTGGTATTTCAGGTATGTAAGTAGGCTATAACTTAAAGTGCGTTTTAGTAGTCATACTAAAATCTCGAAAGTTGATTAGATATCATTTAGATTTAATACTTGAAAAAGCTAAGGTTGTACTGAGCCGAAACGTTGTGTGGCGTTTCTTCACGTAATGGTAGAACATTTCTAACGATCCCCGATTATCCTATCAAATAATCAATTATTATTAAAATTAAAAATAAAACAATATAAGTATAAAAGATATATTATTATGGGGATCGATTACGTTTAAACACATATACCATCTTCAAACCAAAGCGAATGACAAATGAATGGGACAGCGATTACGTTTAACCACATATACCATTTGACAGGTTTGTCGACATGTTGACAGGTTGCGCAACATTTAAAAGCGCAAGATATAAATTGTAACATTAGAGGATACCCCTCCTAGTCCCCTGTGAACCATTTTTTAAATCATGTATTACCTAAGTTGTTCACGATAATATTGTACTTGTAAAGTAAAAAAAAGATCGAGTATTTAAAAATAAATTAAGGAGTCATCTATTTTTAAGTCAGGTCAGACAAGCTGAAAACATTCTTTGATTTTAAAAGCTTCTTCAGATTACCGCTGATGGCTTTGCTAAAATTTGTAGTCGGGGGCAAAGCCATCAGCAGGAGGTGAATTCACATTATTTATGTTCCAATTTAGGCCACGATATTAGACCGTGACGGCGTACAACCAGTTGTTTACTTCCACCATGGTTGTATCTACCAACTCGCAGGTTCCCAACCTTTTAGTGCATGAGTACCACTTGAAGTTTTCCCGTGACTTGGCCTTTTCCCGTGACCAGTTGTTTCCTTCCACCACGGTTGTATCTGTCAACTCGCAGGTTCCTAACCTTTTAGTACTTGAGTACCACTCGAGCCTTTTCTCGTGACTTGGCGTAGAACCAGTTGTTGCCTTCCACCATGGTTGTATCTACCAACTCGCAGGTTCCCAACCTTTTAGTACTTGAGTGTCACTTGAGGCTTTTCCCGTGACTTGGCGTACAACCATTTGTTTCCCTCCACCATGGTTTTATCTATCAACTCACTTCTCTCCCAAACCTCTTTTAAAGGATAAGCTAAACAAAAAAGTGGATACAAATTAAATTGAGGCCACTTTATACACGATAATTCTAATTTAATAATTGAATTCTGAATTGTTGCAACAGTGTTACCAGTTAACAAATTAAATTTCCCTAAAAAAAAAGATTTCCCACTTAGAAAAAATATTTCCTTTTATTTTATTTCTTGGTTTGAAAAATTTGCAGTCAATCGGCTATGATCTCCCGTACCACCAGCAGGGAAATACTGTACGAACTACAGGGTAATAAGCTAGGAGGTTCAATATGTTCTAAGAATTGAACCTCGACGGTCCCAGAATGATGTGTGTACAATAATAAAGGGCTCCAGTTCGGCGAGAACGCCAAAGAGGCGGGCGACACTAAGTGTGGGGTACGTTCGGAGGCAGACGTAAGTAATACCATAGGGACGGTTTTTTATCCAGGACACAATGACACTAATCTGACAAATTGCCAGTGGCGACAGTCGGACAATTAAATTGTCAAATTATCCTGACAATTGGTGTCAGTCGCCGGCCCGCGACCTCGGTAACCACATGGCAACAGGCGCCGACGCTGCAGTTGTGCCAGAAAAAACAAACCGACTTATTAAAACTATTTTCCCAGAAAGGAATTGAAGTCAAATGGTTTGTCTACATTGTTAGATGTATGTCAAGACAAAGGTATTTATATAGGCCCCAAGTTTGGTGGGAACGCCAAGGAAACGAACAGCCATAGCCTATTTATCTTAGGGTCGGCACAGAGATTATGTGTACCCGAGTTTGAAGGTGTTTACTATGAAACTAAGAGGTCTATGGAAAATACAAATTCACCATTGTTTTCCTCGTTCATTTTTACATAATTTAATATGGATTTTTAAATAGTAGTATAAGTTTTAATAATTTTTATTCTAGTTGGAACAAAAGAAAACAATTTTAACTTGTTGTCATTGTGCATCAACTTTAAACTTGTATTATTAAAAAAACATTAATATATCGCATTTTAATTCGTATTTTCCAGGAATATTTTACATGAGTTGTTTAAATTTCAGGATTTTAACTTTTAAAGAAAAAAAAGTTCTTATCAATTCCCTGAAACATCGTTTTCTTGGCTTCTAGAGGTCGTAAAATTAATTACTTGGTCGCGTTGTAATTTTTATGAAATGTATAGTTAGGATACATTAATTTTATAACCATAAGTTATTGCACAGATTTTAAATCGATTTAAATTAATTTAAAGTCACATTAAATTGATTAAGTTATCAATAACTTAATAATCAATGAAGTACTTATTATTTTTATTTTTTTAATAGAAGAGGCCTACCTCCTTCTTAAGCTTACCTCTGTTCATTCCCATAGACTATTGATCTATGCGAGGAACTTATTCAGACAGAGTAAGGGATAGAACTAGTACATTAGAAGGTGTACATTCGAACCAGCACTATCTCTAAACCAAGCTTAAATTCCTGACGTCTTAGACCGCTCGGCCACCAGCTCGCCCTACTATTCTTCGTACTGTAGATTTTGCTTTCTATGGTTATTTTTTATTTTTCTAACTTTTAAAAGCTTTCATTAGTTTGGCATCTGGCCTCTTACAGCCATACGATGTGTATTTATAATGAGTAAGGCGAATCTTAACGTAATACGTCGTTTTGTTGGTATTGAAATGTTAAATGTTCATGGCTTAGCATATTTTAATTGATGTGATACTCGTACTTAATTTTTTTTCTAATTTAAAAAAATAGTTGAAATTGAAACAGCAAAATTTGAAAAAATCAACAACTTCAACCAATCAATCAACATTAAGCATTTATTCGTTAAAACGTTAATCGTTAAAAACAGCTGATGAACAAATGTTTATATCTATCAGTGGTTTATATCTGTTTGTCTGATTTGAAATAGTCTATTATTAGTCTTGCCATTGACTAGAGAAGAAAAAGAAGACCATTGGCTATAACTTTGGACAGAGTGAACCATTTAATTTCCGGTTTGTAGAGTTTAATTTCTCTTTACTATACCTTTAATTTTATATCAAACTCGACTTATGCTTATACTGGAGAATTTAAACCGACCCTTGAATGAGACATACACTTAATTATAAAAATCAGTGAAAAGTGTAATGATATCTTGGCAACTCTGGTGTACAGCTTTGTACAAAATTTAAGATGTCTGCATCATCTCGTTTACAAAATAAAAAAGCGCTTCCATATTTTGTTCCGTTGTATACATACAATAAACATAAATACTGCTTACATTTGTGAATAAGTAGTTTTTACTTTTGGTTCAGTGATTGTTATCTGAGCTTCAACGCGGGACATACAATTGTAATTCAGCCTGTAAAATTTTAGTACAATTTCTAACAAAACATGTTTACTGGTTTGATTTGTAACATGTAATTTATTCTTGTATATACATTTTTACGTTATTTTTATTTATAATCAGTTTTTAACTAACCACAATTCAATAAATGTAGGTAGGATACTCCATTTATTGAATACATTTATAGGATACTCCTTAATGCCAGAGGATTTTTTTCAAAATGCGCTCTACCAGTCCCAGGCCAAAGGGTGTTACTGCCAATACCAGAGCGTTTTAGACAAATTTTTTAGTGTATCACTAAACCGTTTATATTTATGTTATTTTTCACTCAATCTTAATGATTTTTTCACATTATTAAAGGCAAATTATCAGCCTACCAATATTAGGTACTAAATTTGACATGATAAAATAGAAAATAATTTTAACCACAAAGAAATGTACTTACCTAAAAATCTTTTGTATTTTTTTGAGTTGGGACCCTGTTATGATGTTGTAAAAAAATTCTGGACTCTAAAGTATTTAGTTTTAAACATATTGTTAAAATTGTTCACTTTTGAGACAAGGGTTAATGATAGATTGTACAATATTTGCATTTCGTAAAATAAACTTTATTATTTAATTTCTTCGCGGTTACGCTTCACGGAAAACCCCAAAACGTGGGTTTCTATTGCACGGATTTGGTCTGTAATAATGATTGTATCAGAATACTTGAAATGCCATTTTATAAATGAAGAATTGTCGAAATTTACCAAAAAATGATTTTTTAATTGAATATTTTTGTACAGTTATAGGCCTACATATAAAATTGAGATGTCATTCTTGACGATTGTAAACTAAAATACTGATAATGTCGATATTAGACCTTTAGTAATCATACAGTGTTTATTATAATTCATTATAGACTAAATATAAACACCAAACGTGCAGTTTAAATAGAACATCATGTTTTAGCCAGCTGACGGTAATGGTGGGGTAGTTGACTTTCCAGCAGTGACTTGACAGTTTAGGAAACGGCAAAAAATTTAGATGTATGTATATTTTGGTTAATATATCTATTAAAATATTTTCCTCTTATACAAAAATTAGATACTTAAAGAACAAGACTACTTTCAAGAAAATGTGTTACTAATTACTATAGTTACCGATTTTTAATAAAACCCTTGCAAAAAGGTCAATTTAGGCCCATCTTTTTTGGGATACCAAATGTCAAAAATCCTATCAATTTTTTTGCCTATCAGTCTAAGGGTTAACGGGCGTTCGCTCCACGAAAAATGCCGAAAACATGGGTTTCTATTTCAAGGATTCACTCCGTAATAATAATGGTCGTAGTGTATCATTTGAAGTGTCATTTGAAAGGCGAAGACCTTTTCGAGTGGACCTTGAGATGATTTTCGTACAAAATTGATTATTTTTATAATGTTTTTACAGTTAAATATATGAACCTTTTAAATTCGATCTTGACAGTTTTACATTACAAATATTCATAATAACATCTCATGGTCCACCAGATTGGACCTTTAATAATCACACAGTACTCTAAACTGAAGCGTCCGGTAACATCGATGGAGATACCACTGAGTGTGCATCACAACGTGGGCGAAACGTTTGGTGATTTAAATATTGTAAATAACATCTTGACGTGGTCGCTACCGGAAGATTTAGTTTTTAGTAATGCCGCTTAAGAGGGTTTATCCTTAACTCGTTATAAAAATTAACACAAATCGTACATTTGAATAGATCAGCGTGTTTTATCCCGCTGAAGGTAAGATTACATAGCTACTATAGGGGCTGCCTGAGGCTGTCGACTTCCAGCGGTGGTTTTGCAGTTTGGAAAACGGCCTCCTTAAATCCTAGACTTCGTAACTATGTGTGTCCCATTTGATGAGGAAAATTAAGGGAGTTGACTAAGACTTCCAAAATAATCATGGGGAACACTCTTGAGATATACAAAATGGCCTCTAAATCTTTGATTTCAAGTGGTATAAATAGAACTTGAGTGGGGACTTCAAATAATGACTAAACAAAGAGAGTCAAGTGTTGGAATCAAATGGCCGACATTCCGGGAGCCCTGGTTCAAAGAACCCGCCCCAGAGGCTCTGATTGGCAAGGCGTCTGGTTCGCAGCGCTATTTAACGCTTCTCAGAACCTCTCTATCCACCTGTGGGAGGTCCCAGATGGATTCATCATTAAAAATACGCAGAGAATAATCGATTTGTGGAAATCACAATCACACAATAAGAATTGTCACATACTATTTCAAGAAAGTTGACTAAGTGGGAACTTACCACCTAGACCAAGTGTGGTCTGGTCCAGGGACTGCTGCTTAAGGAATAAATAACCAGAATCTTAAAATATATAATATATATTATATTATAATCCAAAAACTATTTACGATCTCCTAACCAAAAAACTGAACCGATGACGAAATCTCCGGAACCACTGAATAGATTTTGATAAACAAAATTGGAGGGAAGTTAGCTTTTTTATCATAGAGACCCACTAAGAAAGGATTTCTTGAAGTTCCAACTCCTAAGGGGCGCACAGAGTCCCTAACTGTTTACTTTCTAAAAGAGTATCATTGCTATTAATTTAATTACATAATATATATATATATAATAATTTTAATTATATAAATAAGTTAAATTGATAATAAATTAATGATAATTAATATCCTACAGCTGATAGCAAAAACATAAACATGACACAAAAGCTTGGCTAATTTGGTTTTCATTGAGAAATGTTTAAGGTCATATCATTCTCTAAAGTAAACTTATAAGGGTTTGTAGACTATAAAACTTTATTGTCTAGGAGAATGGCAGCAGACAGAGCTGCTGATATAGACTACATATGTTGATATAATGGCTTAGAGAGAACCACGGAGGGAAGGATAGGCAAGGATAGAGAACCACCCTGTAGTGAAGCAAGGGATGTTGGCTGGTTTAATTTTTTGTACGTTATATTTTTATGTTTAGGTCTTGAGCATTTCAAATTGCGCACAACTGACGTCTCACCATACTTAACCCTCGACACGCCAATCAACAGTTCCTTCATGGCCAGGCGGTTCTTGGTGGTTTGGGAGGGTTTTACTTAACACGTTATAAAATATGGCACTATTATCGTTATAAAATATAGCACTATTATCGTTATAAAATATAGCACTATTATCGTTATAAAATATAGCACTATTATCGTTATAAAATATGGCACTATTATCGTTATAAAATATGGCACTATTATCGTTATAAAATATAGCACTACTATCGTTATAAAATATAGCACTATTATCGTTATAAAATATAGCACTATTATCGTTATAAAATATAGCACTATTATCGTTATAAAATATAGCACTATTATCGTTATAAAATGTGGCACTATTATCGTTATAAAATATGGCAGTATTATCCAAACCGTAAAGTACTGTATGTCATTTTATTTAGTTTAAAATTTGGATTCTGATGGTATGACACTACTAATACAAATGACTCAATATATGAATCCGTTTATGGGTTCTTAAACTTAAAATATGTGTTTTTAACGACAATTTCCAAAGCCTGTATCTTGAAAAATCGAAATAACTTTTAACCTCTGGCCCTAAATCTAATAAAGTTTTAGAAGTTGTATACCTACGTGGTAATATTAAGATTCGTAATGTTCCCAAAAAATAACATAGCATCTATGTAGATTTAAAAAAATTACATAATTATTTCATATTTGAAACAAAATATAAAATATATCTAATCATCGATGTAAAACATTTTAAAATGTTTAAATTGATCAAAATAATTAGAAAATATACGGAGTTTTTAACACAAACAATGAAAAAATTTCTTATGTTTGAAATGTGCATTAAATTGTTTGAGCGCCTAAAACAACATTTTGAAATTTAAAGAAGTAGATAAAATTCAAACTAAACCTATACAAATTTCAAGGTATAGTTTGTTATTTTTATTTTAATGAATCTATAGCATATAAGATCGCCTTTTGAAGATTATTTAAGGCGCATCATTGCTTGATTTAACATTACATCAAAATGTTTTATTAAATGTAAAAAACTATTTTATACCAAGAGATATTTTATACATGAAATTGCATCGTAATGCTTATTTCCAATTCTATGGTTAGTTTTAAGTTTTGAGTAAGGTAAAATTGCGCAATATTTAGTTAGAAGCGCGCGCATCACGGGAGCTCGTAACGAGTTACTTGGCCATGAGGGAACACATCACAGGTATTCGTAACCGAGTCGCTTGGTTATGAGAGAACCCATCATATGGACTCGTAATGAGTCGCTTGGTCATGAGAAACCCGTCATATGGACTCGTAATGAGTCGCTTGGTCATGAGAAACCCGTCATATGGACTCGTAATGAGCCGCTTGGTCATGAGAGTACACATAGTATGGACTCGTAATGAGTTGCTTGGTCATGAGAAACCAATCATATGGACTCGTAATAAGTCGCTTGGTCATGAGAGAACACATCATATGTACTCGTAATGAGTCGCTTGTTCATGAGAGAACATATCATAAGAACTCGTAACGAGTCACTTGGTCATGAGAGAACCCATCGTATGGACTCGTAACGAGTCGCTTGGTTATGAGAGAACACAGAATATGGACTCGAAACTAGTTGTTTGACCATGAGGGTATCCTTGATATGAACTCGTGTCGAGTAGCTTGGTCATAAGGGAATACATTTTAGATCGTTATCTAAGACAGTGTTTTATCAATAACGACCTTAAGACTATTTCTTCGTTAAAGATTACTCTGATTTGTGAAACAATAACATTGTTTAAAACTATCTAATCCTTAAAGATTATTCTACAATTATAAAACAATGCTGACTTCGTTTAAGTGATATTTAGACAAAATATATAAAAGCACAAGTGAACGTCACACAACACAAATATATTACAATATAAGCACAAAATGCATAAATATATTACAATACAAGTACAAAATGCACAAATATTATGGTGATCGATTTCGTTGAACCACGCTCACCTTCCTCAGACCAGAGGGATTCACATAATCAAGCTTCTTTTGTGAATCCCTTTGGTCTGAGGAAGTTGAGCGTGGTTCACCGAAATCGATCACCATAATATTTGTGCATTTTGTACTTGTATTGTAATATATTTATGCATTATGTGCTTATATTGTAATAAATTTGTGCATTTTGTACTTGTATTGTAATATATTTGTGCATTTTGTACTTGTATTATAATATATTTGTGCTTATATTGTAATAAATGTGTGCATTTTGTACTTGTATTGTAATATATTTGTGCTTATATTGTAATAAATTCGTGTTGTGTGACGTTCACTTGTACTGTATATGTCCGTACACGAATTATGATAATTAAAACACTAAAATAAATAACAAATAAATGGGACACATTAAGTTTTATACTGAATATTTATGATTTTTATCATTTCCTAAGGTATTAATTTACAAGTCATTAAAAGTATGATGTTTATTTGGCGATAAACGTAATTGGTTTTGTATTTAATTAAAATATGTAAAATGGCGAGCTTAGGTAATATGCCCCTGAAAATAAGATAACCAATATTATCTGTTAATTTATACGCAAACTTTGTGTGTGTGTTTTTTTTTTTTTTTTTTTTTTTTTTTTTTTTTTTGTTTATCATTAGTTACATGTTTCTTGAGCAAGCCACCATGTACTTGAAGAGGTTGCTAGTAATTCCAGAAACTTAAACATTACTGTAAACACGACTTTGTGAAACATTTATTAATAATAATAATTCTTTATTACGTAAACAATCGTATAAATTGCATTTCATGCGTCAAAGTTACAGAGTATATATATATATATATATATATATATATATATATATATACATACATACATACTTTATACTATAATACATTTGTGTCCTACCATATTAAGTTTCTATACAATTAAAATAATAATAATAATAATAATTCAAAAATTTTTTGATATCAGAACCGGGGTATTGTTATTTATTTGTTTTTAATTTTAATTTTTAATCCCAGCGGCCCATCATGAACTCATCAACAGAGTAGAACGCCTTTGAGAACAGAACGTTTTTCGTTCCAGCTTTATATTTGTCTGGATCATTAATTTATTAAAAACTTTCTGTGAGCCTATTGATTAATTTGACACCAACTTGAGATGGCAAGTGTACAAATGTAGTGGAATGAATTGTTTTTATTTAGTTGTTAAAACTCACATATACGTTTTAAAAAGGCCGTTTTCTTACAAAAGAAATGATGGAAACATTCTAACAACAATTCGCAATACATAGAAATAAAACAAAAATAAGTGATGAGGCAACGCATCGAGTTCGGACAGGAGACAAGGCGATAAGGTATCAGAGCGGTAAGTACATGTAAATGAACCGGAATGGTGGGAAACGGACTGATAACCTAACCTAAAGAGCTAATGGAGCTGAGAGGTGTGTCCAGTGTCGCTCCTGGCGGCAAACCCATGAATGAACTCCTTCAGACTGACCAACATTCACTGTAGAAAACACAAATTATTGTAAACTTTATTCTTGGAACGAATAGGTATTCTAAACTTTTGTTCTAAACCAACTCAATTTTACTTTAACATCTTCAAAAATATTTGTCTGAATGTAACATTTTTTTCTACGTACGTTTATAATTGGTGTGGTGAAGTAACCTAACACGCTATTTATAGAAGAACGCGCACAATTTTTCTCAGTTAAAAACAGAAGATCGTAAATATTTAAGTGATATAAAAATTTGTCTCTGTTAAATGTAGATAATCTAAGTGATAAAAATATTTTTCTTAGTTAAATATAGAAGTTCTCGTACATCTAAGGGATAGAACTACTTTTCTTATTTAAATGTAGACGATTATGAACATCTAAGTGATAGAACAACTGTTCTTAGTTAAATATAGAAGATTGTGAACATCTAAGTGATAGAACAACTTTTCTTAGTTAAATATAGAAGATCGTGAATATCTAAGTGATAGAACAACTTTTCTTAGTTAAATATAGAAGATCGTGAATATCTAGGTGATAGAACAACTTTTCCTAGTAAAATAAAGAAGGTCACGTACATTTAAGTTATAAAACAAATTTTCTCTGTTAAATACAGAAGATCACGAATATCTAAGTGATAAACCAACTTTCCTCAGGTGAATATTGAAGATGGCTCACATATAACTGATTGAAAAAATTTTCTCAATTAAATAATTAAATCATTCCTTAGATTGAATTTCAATTCTAGTAAAAGAATATTTTGTAAATTTTAAAACCGAATGCACACATTAGAAAATAATATCATATACGAGTATAACATTGAGAATTATCTTATGGAAAATGTATCCGTTTATTTATAAATTTATAAAATTATCTATATAGATATCTCACGTGAAATACCATATATAGATACGGGTAATGTATGTCATAAAATAGATTCAAAGAGTCATTTTGACGGGTTGTAGTAATCTGTAATTTTACTCGACAAACAGTAAAAATGTTATGATCTTCAGTTAAAATAGTTATTGTGGTCGCGATACGTACGTCTGCTATTGCGGTATTAGCATCAGTGAAGGGGAAGAGATGTTTTAGCGCCAGATTTCGAGGATACTGGGATCGAACCTTCTGCAGACAAAAGTCTGCCATTCTGACATGACAAATTTCATCCAATACAAACAAAGGGGAAAAGAATCGGTTATCTTTCTTGGTCGACATCACGGAATCGATCGTGGACGTAGACAAGTAGACGCGGCGCGACGGCTCCGACGCGACCGAGCTGGTTTCTGTCACGGTTGTTTGTTTGCCAGTTTACAAGCATTCGGTGCCGACCTAGTTTAGTGCAACCTACAACGTAATCACTAAAGGTGTTTATCAAGGCGCAGAGATGCTGGCTGCTAAATTTCACGCGTAATAGATATATCCAGGTCTATGCACTGCGGTGCTTCTCACGGCCTCGGGCGCCGACTGTTCCAAACTTCGTATGAAAGTTGCAAAACGTTACAGTAACCTTCCACTTTGCCAACTCATGGACTGCCTGGAGACTTATATATAATACGTGAAGCTGTTTTTTTATGTTTTCTTCTCTTATTACTTAATTATTTTTAACGATTTAGGTGTCAAAAAATTTGCCCCTATTCGAAGTTGTGCAACACAGGAAGCTCTCAACGTACGTTTTTTTTGCAATAAGCTTTACATGGAGAGAGATTTAAATTAGTAAAAAAGTAACAGCTATTACAATGTAAATAATGATGTTTACGAAATTGTTACAGCTGTTAGAATGATGTTCACACTATTTTTTTTCTTTTTGATTTTTTTTTTTTTTTGATTTTTCTTTCTCAGTAGCTAAACTGTAAATGGGTTGCAACTGAAATGCAGTGATTGAGCTACTAAAAATAAATTTAAGTATTATGATTTTGTTTGATACATCTTAACCACTAATATTTTCTGTCAAAAGTCACATGCCGACTCCTAGGGCCGCGTTGTCACGAGCGCCGAGAGTGACAGGATGGCACGCGAAGCGTACAGGTTTTCCCGTAGTTATCTAATAATTGGGTTACTAGTTTGAAATATTTATGCATCACTACTTTTGTTGCTAATAAAAAACTTCACACATCAGTTCAGAAGGGCATTTAGGCCTGTGCGAGAACTTTATTAAATGAGTGAAGTTGCAACCTTTAGCTCAGTTGTGGAATCGAACCTTGGACCTTGCATTCCGCAGTCCGAAACCTTAGCCATTGAGCCACATCGCCGCCAATTATTGTGTTACTCATTGTTATATTGAGTTTTGTTTTTAATGTTATAATACTTAAGTTTTTTAAGTTTATAATGCATGATATTTTAAGTGGACGGAGTAGTTTAAATAAAGGGAGATTATGGATAAAGAGGTCAATGTTTAATTAGGCCACTCTACATTTTAAAAATTGAATCACTATTTACTATCCGAGATTTTACGTCAGTTGCAGTGTTATAAGATCTTAGTGGCAGGGTGAAGTTTTGAGTTGAATTTTGTCCTCTCTACCTACTTCAAATTGGAACTGTATAACAGTAAAGAAGTGTTGGTACACCATAAACTAAAATCCTGAGTATTAACTCAGTTGGACGTAAATACTATTTTTAAAATTGGTATTTACACTCATTGGGTTCCACTAAAACATTTCGCATTGGATGCAAATTTGTTTTATATTATTATTCTTAATTGGATCATTAGTAATAGTGAGTGATAAGAACTAAGTTTAAACATAATTTTGTGAAAATAATATACTCTTGTATTATTTGATTTAACATTGTATACGATATTTATTTCAAGGTACGACTTTTCAGTATTCAGATTATGGTGGGTTGGCCAGCCTGGATCCATCCACCCAACACCCCTAAACCCATTGCTTGATACCGCTATAGAGCTATATCTTACCGAAACTTTTCGGTGTTATCCGTTGGCTCACTAATGTGGGACCAGTTTTATCAACTGTCTTCATGATGAGTCATTCCATTCTCTTCACTCCTCGGCTTCCTCTGGAACCGATAAGTGTGAGATGGGATTCAGCCTACATAAGACGAACCACTCAGCACTCTGATTCATTCCGTTCAGATTTTGCGCTTCGCTTCTCAGACTTAAATGAATATCCAACCCTTTTTCTTCGCAGAGCTGAAAGCTTTCATTTATCAAATTGGCAGGTTCAACGTGAAAACATGAACTACAAACAGGGCCAGTATTAACATTCACATTTATTTAAATGACTTGTTTAATTTATAATTAAGATATAATTCTTGGAAAATAGTAAAGATTCAATGGCGTAATTTCAGCACTCTGTCATTTATTTTTACCACATCGGTCAAGTTATTACTTTTTTCAAGCTACCTCTGACGTGTCAATACGTATCCAAAACTTAACTGGCTTATAATCCAATCTATACATGACAAGCGGTTCCTTGTTTTAAACAGTTACAACATATCAAAAGAATACACAACAAGATATTCATTTTATTCAACAGTTACGCTAGCTATAGTTTACTGTTGTAACAAGCTGTTCATTGTTTTAAACAGTTACAACATATCAAAAGTGATACACAACAAGATGTTCATTTTATTCAACAGTTACGCTAGCTATAGTTTACTGTTGTAACAAGCTGTTCATTGTTTTCTAGCCATAGGCGATACACGACAAGCTCTTCCTTGTTTCCAGCAGTTTCAAGTAGTCAAAGGTGATACACGACAAGCTGTTCGTTGATTTCAACAACTAATCTAGCCAAAGGTGATACTCGACAAGCTGTTCGTTGATTTCAACAGCTAATCTAGCCAAAGGTGATACACGACAAGCTGTTCGTTGATTTCAACAGCTAATCTAGCCAAAGGTGATACACGACAAGCTGTTCGTTGATTTCCAGAGCTAATCTAGCCAAAGGTGATACTCGACAAGCTGTTCGTTGATTTCAACAGCTATGCTAGCCAAAGTATGTATCCTGAGGGACAAATTGAATCACTCGGGAATATGGTCCATTTTATCAACACGAAAGTACAAACTGGGTCGCCTTGGAATTTTGCACGCTGCGGACAAAGTGTTCCAACGACAATCTGTCCCACCTAACTTGCTAACTTGTCGTTGGGACACTTTGTCGTTTCCCCATTGGGGAATAGCCCCTAAGGTATTGATTTAACAGACGTGCAGATCTGAGTGCGTGGCAGAGTTGCTAGTAACCATATTAAAAACGAATATTACAATAATAAATATCAGCCTATAGTAATAATTGAGATTTGATCTTGTTAAAGCCAGATGTTTGTGTAGGCTAATGTTTTAAAAAAGAGCCCGCTATTCACTCCTCGCCTATGTCCAGCTGTCACTAGCCGTGACCACAGACTGTGCAACGGATGTTCTCCGAACGTTGAGAAAGTCTTTTGTAGCAAGGATGCACACGAACAGTCAGTAAACCTACAAACGGCACCCGGAACTGTTGAGAATCTATCAAAAGCGTACAAATAACTTTATAACATCAACTACCTAATTAATTAATCAAACATATCTATACGAAAATTTCATTTGACCATCGCCAAGGTTGACCAAATCACAAAATACCAAGATTAACGTATCCCACTGGAAGGACGGCCGGTAGGCAGTCTCGGAGGCCTCGATTCATAACGAGATACTGCAGTTTTCATCACAAACAAACCATGACAAGATTGTTAAAGCTCATGACGTATGCACCACAATATAAGAAGCCAATGTTATACTTTCAAATGGTTAAAAGTATTTTGTCTGTTTTTAATGCCTATTATTATTATTTAAAAGATATTTAAAAAATACCCGATAGTTATACTTATGGGGACCAATGGTGTTTGTATTGGTTTATTAAGAGTCTGCAGAGGCTGTCAGCCATCTTAGTTTTAATCCCATAAGAACAATGTTTTTGCGAATTAAAATTTGTTCGTTATTTATTGACCAAAAGTTGTGTATGAGGTGTCATTTTAAACGTTATGTTATTACACATTGGGTTTGTTTATGATATTTTGAATTCATACACCTAGTTTTGAAAAATAGATGAATGTAAAAACTTCACACTGAATATTTTTTATAATCTTTCTATACAAATAATTAGGACTTCGAAAAGCAATTCCAGCGCGCAATTTAAATCTTGATCAAATGCAATTTGTTTGAAAAAAAATCGTTTAAAAATAACTGTATAATATGGATAAACGTGATCGTATGTCCGTTTCGAAAATAACATTGTTCTTACGGGATTTAAACCAACATGGCCGACTGCCTCCGATAGCCTCTGCAGACTCTTAGGCATAAAAATTTACTACAGTGGCAAAATCGTCGGTCTTAAATGTTTTTCTTTGTTCGCATTTTTTAAACAACTGCAATGGACTAAAAAAGAATTCAATTACATGATAAGTGATTAAGTGAATTGAACGGTTTCAATGCCTACTAACCAAACGACAACCGAAGGTTAAAACAAAACTAATTACAAATAACCTCGTATTTTTACGGCTATCCATTATTATTTTAATGGATTATTATTATTTATTATTTATTATTATTATTTAAATTATTATTTAAATTATTATTTATTTTAATTACGAATTTCCTTCACTATCCCCCCCCCCTATGAAATAAAGAAGACCTAAAGATGATTATTGCACAATTCTGAAAAAAACGAAAACAATTATTATAATCATTCACAATTATCAAAAGTTAAACTGTTTTTTTCATATCCCAAGAATAATATTCTACATAAATGTGTACAGCAGGTTTCGAACCTGGGAACTAGCATTCCATTGTTTGACCTTTTAAATCTCGTAGGAAATACACGTGAAAGAGTGTATTACTGAAATAATCTGTGAGACCTATTTCCTAGAATCATTACACTATTTAACATGGTTTTCATCTAAATAAAGTTGGTTCAATACATATAATAAAATTCCATAAATTGATCACAATAAAATTATCAAAAGTAAGACTTTTACTTTAGTAAATTAAATTTAAAATGATTTAAATTTATAGCATGTTATAAACGTTGTGTTGATATTTATTATAAAGTATTTTCTTTTGTATCGCTTTAAAGGGTTAAAACATTTTTACAAATCATAATTAATGAAAAAGTGTTTTGTATTTATTTATTTTTCATTTTAAGCCACGGAAACATAATAATTTACCGGCAGTCAAGTAATTTATGAAGAAGTGTTTACTCTGTGGTGGACATAATTAATTAAGGCAAATTGTAACATTAATGTAACTGGGAAGGATTAACATAAACAAATTGCTAACACTGAAATACATTTTTCAAGATGGTTTTGACTAATACATTATAATTTTTTCAATATCAGCAAAATAATAATAATAATAAATAAATAAAAAAATTATGTTTCTTGTCCACATATGTTAATAATTTTATAAATATTGTTTTAATTTTTCTAATAGTGGTAACACTTGTTAATTTATATTAAAACACATGATAGGTTTGTATTCTTATACAGATTTACAAAGCATTGTCACCTGATTTCATAAAATTAGCGCAAATTAAAGTATTTGAATAAAGAACCGTACTCGTCACATGCACTTGTCGTGACAGTTGAGGTAGGCTGTTTGGAACATTTTATTTAATCACTTAATTCAAAATATTTAATTTTTTCTTTAGTTTTTAAAACTCAAAAATTTATCTCTACTTAGTATATGCTGATATAACCATAGTTTTTATCAGACGTATCAAATTTGTTCAACAATCATTTTTTTAATATTCACTCCGAGAGTGTCGAGGAACGAGAGGGAAGAGCGAACTCACCACGTGCCATGTCCCTCGCCGGTCGCGCGGTCCAGCGTGCACTGTGCCGCGAGCGCCACCCGTCGTCCCGCCACCCCCGAGTGACGGCCGCTCCAGAGTCCAGACGGCGACGCCGAGCCGTGGCCGTCGGCCGACGCGCCGGGCGTCAGTCTACAGCTCAGTCTGCCGACAAATTACGAACGGGCGCTCCTCTTTGGCAGCTCTTGGGATGAGCCAGAATACCAAAACAGCCTACGTATATTGTTTCCACAGAATTTGTAATTGACTTTAATTAATGGTAATTGTTTACTAGGACGTACCCCCACAGTTCTATTTCTAGAGGCTAAGGAAAGACAATCGAACAACAATGGACAGACTACTTATGTGTAGGCTTAGTTACCATGTGTAGCAATCGTAACCACCACTTAGTGATAAGAACTGGCTAACAGAGGTCGCTATGATAAAGCGGCAGTGTACCGGACACAATGAACAAACAACTGTGTGTGCAACACAGAGAAAAAAGAAACGGAGATCGCTTTCTTATGGACGCAGCGGCCGTAGCTAAGGCCACGTACCCAATCCGCGTTCGATTCTCGGTGTGGTCATTAACAGATTGTACCCCTGTACCACTCCCGTGGTTCAGGAGTTACGTTGGTCCAACGAGCCTACCAAACAAAAATCTCGCCTAAAAAAGCGAGGGGAACTGTGTCTTAATTAGGCATCTCTCCCCACTAAAATCCATATGAATTTAGTTAACTAAAATACATCTTTAAACATAGTAATAATTTTCCATCATCCTTGAAGATGAGAGGGACTGACAAGGTGCTAGCCCTCTCATTGCGTTGCAAACTGGAGTAATAACTACTCAACACACATTTAGCGCACTTTTAGATGCGACCTATGATTCTGTCTTCTCTGTGGTACAATTAGTGCGTCTTTAGTCTAGCTCTTGGCCTACGTTAGGTGCGGTGTGGTAAGATTGTGTTTGGTTACGATAGGTTAGTATTTACCTTCAAACTGGAGTGCACACTCAGACCGTCTTATAAACGTAGCGAGAAGTGCGTCAAAAGCCATGGATTCCGCTCACTCATTGATAACTTCTAAATTACTTTTATAATCCACATGATTCTTTTCTGTATCAGTCTTCTTTTCCAGGTCTGATGTCTCCTTGGGGCCTTCTTTCCCGGGTTCCGCGCTGCCTGCTTGCTTCTTGTGTCGTCACCCAATCCTATCCTATCCTTGGCTGAATAGGTCCTAGTGGCCTAGAACAGCCGCAGCTACACATTCCCGATCTAACTTTGACTCCGTGCATTAAAACTTTCTCCGCTACTGCAACAAGAAACACCATCTTCACAGACATACGGCAGAATTCCTCTTAAAACGTAAAAACAATTACTACAAAACTAGACTGCACAGTTTGTGCGCCAAAATACCCCCGCTGATCTCTCGTCCAGGAACAGCGATTATTCAGCTGTTTCTACTACAGACTCAGAAGGCGATGTTTCGGACACTACCAAAATGCATCCGTCATTTAAGGTAAACCTAAGATACTTTATATTTCAATAGAAGATATATTAAGACTAGGTACCTTCTGCAAAACAATTATCAAAGTGTCCGGGTATTTTGCGCCAATAACAGAATTAATTTAAGCTAATGACGAATATACACGTCAATGTGATGTGTACCGCCAATACGAGTACAATCGTACGGACGAGGTGGGCGTGTGACGTGTTGGGCTTTTCAATCATTGTATCTCATCTGTTGATGCAAAGGAATAAACAAACACCCGTAGAGTAAACTGGTGCTACTAGCACGTGCCAGAACTATTATCAGTGCAATGTTAAATATCTAAGTTGATTAAGTTTTTATAAAAACTGAAACAACTGCCAGACGTGATATGCTCATAAAACTTGAATCTATTTAAAATTCTTTAATTGCTTAATTAGACACAATAAACAAAAAATATAATTTGTAAACCTGTTCAAAGAGAAATAATAAACAGTAATAAGTTAAGATCAACAACTTACTAAACTCCTAATGGTTATAAATGTATAAATATGTATATATATATATATATATATATATATATGTATGTAGTTTTTAAAACTATGTTAATTTATTATTTGGTTACTGCCTTCAATAGCATGCAATATACATTCACCTCGTATATCAACTTCCACCACGAAATGTCAATACTGTATACGATTGCGTTTTTTAAAGAAGCCAACATTTTTACACAGTGAAAATCTTGGATTAAAGTAAATATGAAATTAAGAGAATAAAAGACCTCAAATTCGACTATTCATCCTGTAGAAAATGAAGGGTTTTATTTAAACCTAAAAACTTGAGCTACTGAAACATTGTTCAGTTTTCTTTAGTTTTACGGATTCAGTGGCAGCATACTAAAAATGAAATATGAACTCATAGAATAATTTTCGCGAACAATTACAACGACATAGCAAACTCTCAAACTGCGGATTAAAAACATTTTGAGAATTCAAATCCAAACTTCTTTATTGCGTAAAGACAATTCACAAAATTATACCGCAGTCGTCAACCTAACTAAACATTTCCAATTCATTCTGTACAATTCCACTTACATACACACAAAGTTGTATCGCAGTCGTCAACCTAACTAAACATTTCCAATTCATTCTGTAAAATTCCACTTACATACACCCAATTTGTATCGCAGTCGTCAACCTAACTAAACATTTGCAATTCATTTTGTACAAATCCACTTACATACACACAAAGTTGTATCGCAGTCGTCAACCTAACTAAACATTTCCAATTCATTCTGTAAAATTCCACTTACATACACCCAATTTGTATCGCTATCGTCAACCTAACTAAACATTTGCAATTCATTTTGTACAAATCCACTTACATACACACAAAGTTGTATCGCAGTCGTCAACCTAACTAAACATTTACAATTCATTCTGTACAATTCCACTTACATACACACAAAGTTGTATCGCAGTCGTCAACCTAACTAAACATTTCCAATTCATTCTGTACAAATCCACTTACATACACACAAAGTTGAATCGCAGTCGTCAACCTAACTAAACATTTCCAATTCATTCTGTAAAATTCCACTTACATACACCCAATTTGTATCGCTATCGTCAACCTAACTAAACATTTCCAATTCATTCTGTACAATTCCACTTACATACTCACAAAGCTGTATCGCAGTCGTCAACCTAACTAAACATTTGCAATTCATTTTGTAAAATTCCACTTACATACACCCAATTTGTATCGCAGTCGTCAACCTAACTAAACATTTGCAATTCATTTTGTACAAATCCACTTACATACACACAAAGTTGTATCGCAGTCGTCAACCTAACTAAACATTTCCAATTTATTCTGTACAATTATTCTTACATACAAACAAAGTTGTATCACAGACGTCAACCTAACTAAACATTTCCAATTCATTTTGTACAAATCCACTTACATACACACAAAGTTGTATTGCAGTCGTCAACCTAACTAAACATTTGCAATTCATTTTGTACAAATCCACTTACATACACACAAAGTTGTATTGCAGTCGTCAACCTAACTAAACATTTGCAATTCATTTTGTACAAATCCACTTACATACACACAAAGCTGTATCGCTGTTGTCAACCTAACTAAATATTTCCAATTCATTTTGTACAAATCCACTTACATACACACAAAGCTGTATCGCTGTTGTCAACCTAACTAAACATTTCCAATTCATTTTATACAAATCCACTTACATACACATAAAGCTGTATCGCTGTTGTCAACCTAACTAAATATTTCCAATTCATTCTGTACAAATCCACTTACATACACACAAAGTTGTATCGCAGTCTTCAACCTAACTAAACATTTGCAATTCATTTTGTACAAATCCACCAACATACACACAAAGCTGTATCGCTGTTGTCAACCTAACTAAACATTTCCAATTCATTTTATACAAATCCACTTACATACACACAAAGCTGTATCGCTGTCGTCAACTTAACTAAATATTTCCAATTCATTCTGTACAAATCCACTTACATACACACAAAGTTGTATCGCAGTCGTCAACCTAACTAAACATTTGCAATTCATTTTGTACAAATCCACTTACATACACACAAAGTTGTATCGCAGTCGTCAACCTAACTAAACATTTGCAATTCATTTTGTACAAATCCACTTACATACACACAAAGTTGTATCGCAGTCGTCAACCTAAATAAACATTTCCAATTCATTCTGTACAATTCTTCTTACATACACACAAAGTTGTATCGCAGTCGTCAACCTAACTAAATATTTCCATTTCATTATGTACAATTCCACTTACATACACACAAGTTGCAGTCACACTGTCATTTATACCTAGTAGCCATTCAACTTCCGGTTTGAGTAATGCCAGTTAGTTTGTTTCCCAGTCATGTGCAAGGAACTCGTCCACACTATAAAAAACCTTTGATGTCAAGAACTTTTTGAGTCGAGCCTTGAACGCCTTGTACACCTGAGCACATTTATGATCGTTTGGCAAACAGCTTATTACACTTAGACCTGCATGAAAGGGGCGATGTTCGAAAGCCACCGTTCTATGTTGCGCAGTTCGGTAGTTTTACCTGCCTCTGGTATTGTATGTATGTTTATTTGAGCCGCGAGTTAGTGGGTATCTTGAAATTAAAAAGAGAATGGTTTCTAATATGTAGACGCAAGGCAGTGTCAACAGTTGCAAGGTTTTGAATCTATGCTTTTTAATTTTTATAACATATTGACTGTTTTGTCTGTAGCCTGAAAATTCTCAAAAATGCATGATTTGGACAGCCACCTCCAGAGGACCACCCCATAGCATAGATGTGGGTAGATAAGCCATCAATACCTGAGTTTTATTCATACGAAACTTCCTTTTAGACTGTTCTCAATGGAGGTGAAATTCAATTGTAATCATTCAAAAAGAAAAAAGTCATAAACTGTTTTTCACCTCCAATGTAGCGTTACATTGTCAGTGTTTTGATACTGCAACTCTTAAAGAAACGAAAAAAATAATGTTACAATAACCTCAAGTTTGAAAGTTTAGAATGCTGCAATATGTTACAGTTACATTTGAGCGTTGTCTTTGTTATCAATCTGATTTTTACTTTCTAATTCAAGGTATGGTCTTAACTAACGGCCACTTCCCTAATGTGTGAAAATGTTATATTTGCTTATCAAAGGTATATTTTAGGTTTAGTATTCATATGATGAGTTTAAGAAATAAATTTCTAATAGTTCAGAGAATATAACACCATGCTAATGCTTTTTCAACACTTGTTTAGAAGCTACTCGTACCAACAACTAATTACTAGAAATAAAGTAAGACCAGCTGTGGGTGGAATGTTAATACATTGAAATAACGAAACCATAATAATTTGCATGTATTCAGAATCTAAACATTTTTACTAAAAATAATTTGATTATTTAGATCCATAATTATTTAAAAAAATCATTTATGCGTCATAAAAAGGAATCTTAATTTGTTTGATAAGAAAATTAGAACATGGTACTTTAAACTTAACTTGGAAGTAAATAATAGTTATATACTAATACTAGATGTCGATCCTTTTTTTATTCTGGATCTAAATGTAAAAACTTAGTAATATTTATATTGTGTCTAGTTAATTAAATAACAAAAATCATTATAATTCTGATAAACCGATAACAAATATTTTACCATGTTAGAAAAAAACTGAAAATGGCTAAAAATGTAATTATCGAGGTTAAGGTAATGCTAAATACTTCAATTCAACACCATTCACGTACCAATAGATTAACAAGTAGTGATGCATCGAAAAATGGAAAAGAACACGTGATCTATTGTTACAGACCTATTATGTTTATTCCATCGTTCTGAAATGGTGTCCAAATTGAGGATGTTATTGATTTTGTGTTTTATACTTTTTACAATTTTTTTTAATACCGCAACGGTCCTCGTTATTTTATATACAGGGCGGAGAAATAATATTGTTCAAATTAGTTACTTTGGAATTAAAATGAACAATATTTTAGAAAGGCTAAATCTTTCGAAGTCCCGTTTTCGGCAATTAATTTCTCTCGAATAGACCTTTCATTTGATACCAAACTGGGCCTAGGCTTACGTTGAAGATTTCGTTCAATTCCTCGTGGGCTGTCCCCTTGAAAAGATTAAATGTTGTTAATGGCGTCAAAAAGTATGTTCTTTGTAACCGTGGCCATGTATAAGATTTCACTTTTACAAGTGAAGTCATACAAAAGTTGTGAAAGCGCTTCCATATTTTATTTCCACCTTGTATAATGACTGAAAGTGCAACTGAGAAAAATTACTATTCGATAAAACACTCAATTACTTGTTCGTTAAAGCTTAACAGAAATACCAATCAAAAATCGATCAATCGTTCCATTACTACTTGTTAAAAAGTGATTTGTTGGTGGTCGCTGTGACACTTTTAAACTAGAAGAAGTGCAAAGAGTACATAAAAATCACTGAGCTACTGAATATTGAAAGACCATTGAGTTGTCATGCATCTTGGACACTGCGGTGTAGCGATTCGTCAGGCTGCTTTGATCCAAAACATTTTGCCCTGAACTGGCACAACTACCGTCTCGTAAATACGATTGAACAGATTTATGAGTAATGAAATGAATAATTGAGTGTCCATTTATATTTCCAACAAATATAAACATATTTACATTGAAATTAATTGGCTATTTGTATTCATAATATAGTTAGTAATATAGTTTTCAATAAAAAAACTATAGAAAACATAAAATGTTTAATTAGTGTGGCAGGAGCTCTCATAATAAAACTGTTGACATTCCCTGGTAAATAGCATCATAATTAAAGCTATAAAATGACACTTAAGAAGTGGTACTTGAATTTATAATGTTCAAAAATAAAATTCAATAAAACTAGTTTATAAAGTTAAATGGACAAGAGTCTTTTTATCAGGATTTATTGTAAACTAATATAAAATAAAAGAAATATCGTGTTTGAAAAATGTAAAAAATACTTGGAAATAATAATTGGTAAATTGAAACTGATGGGAAACGCTTTGAAAATATGTAGAACAACTAAGGATTAGAGTAGAGTCAAAATTAGAGAGCAGCTTAGCTGGGAGATGATCTATAGTCTAGAACAGGGATACTCACAACGCGGCCCGTGGGCCGCTTACGGCTCAACACTACTTTTTGCGGCCCTTACATTTTTTTGCCGATTCAAGTTGCATGAGAAGGTCAACGGACCTAGCATCAAATACAATGTTAAACCTAACTGAAGTTTAATTGATAGATTAACAGCAAGCAATACATTTTAGTCTTGCCATTGATTCATCCACAGATATTTCATCAACTTCTCAGTTACTTTTATTTGTTAAATGTTTGTCTAAAGATGTTGCCGCAAAATAAATTCTTTTAGGAATGGTTCCAATGAGTGGGCAAACACGTGATCATTTTGACGCAGTAGCAAAATTTTTCAACTATCATAGCATTGACATGAAGAAATTCTTTTCTGTTTGCACAGACGGTTGTTCATCAATGACAGGGGAGAATGTAGGTTTAGTTCGGCTGTTGAAAAAACACTTGGGAAATGATAACTTACTAAGTTTTCACTGTATAATCCATTAAGAAAGCCTTGCCGCAAAATACGCCGAACACTTTATATGAGTTATGAAAACAGTTGTAAGCATTGTAAATGTTATCGGGTCAAATTAAACCAGATAATGTTCAAAGAATTTTAAAGCGAATTTACATCACATTGCGGAGAGGTTCTTTATTACACAGAGGTGAGATGGTTAAGCAAAGATAGAGTTTTAGAACTAGTTTTAAATTTTTGTCATGAGATAACTCTGTTTTTGTCTAAAATAAAAAGGGACTATCCTGAAATTCATTACTTTGATTAGTGGGTGAAAGTGGCATTTATGGCAGATACCATGGATTTGTTAACGAAAAGTTGACAAAAATTCAAAGAAACCTAGTGTTAAAGCATTTTTTTTTACAAAAATCCAGATTAAATAAATCACGTTTATGTCAGACACAACGAAGACATGTCTTTCAGGTTTATTAATTTTAGAAATTATTAGGATTCATTGCGTTTGGTTGACAATCTGTGGGCAATAATGAAAAATAATGTGTCTCGACTGTCCATGTTTGAGTATCAACCCAGAGACTTGAAAAACGAGCTAATAGATCTTCAGCAAGACACAGACCACAAAGGTGTTTCTGAAGAAAAACAAACTCAAACTGATTTCTGGAAAGTAGTAGAAAAGGATAAGTTTCCTAGCTTGACGGCATGTGCTGAAATTGTTTTGTGCACATTTTCGTACACTTATGTTTGTGAATGTACCTTTAGCAAATTGAAGTTTATAAAAAATTAGCACAGATACAGATTTATACATGAATCTTGAAGACTGGCCGTCACATCACAGAATCTTGAACATCGACGCAATACCCCGAAAATGCCGTAGATTCAGACCTTCCACGTCAACAAGATAAGAATATGAAAATACTGTATGTGAAACGTTTTTACTAAACATAAAACGCACTCATTTATACATTATATATGTTTTACTACATTTACATTTCCATCAAGTACTTATTTGAAATAAACTTTTACGTAAAAAGTAGTCTGTTATTTCCAATTAATTATTTTAAATAAGTGTAGTATTATACAACATATTTTTTACTTTATTTATACTTACATTTTTACGATACTGTATGTGTATGTACTTGCGGCCCTTAGATTATTTTGAAAACATTAATGAGGCTCTTCATAAAATCCTAGTGAGGAACCCTGGTCAAGAAGGACATTTTAATCATATTTCACAATCACCATATGTTTTTATGTGAACAGCTGTTTAAATTATTTACTTTTATTATATTGTTTCCATACAAACATTTTATAATGAAAGACTCGTATGTTTTGATTTTATTGTTAATCATTGTTGTGATACATGATTACCCACCCACCCACCCATACACGTAGTAATGATGACCCACCCGCCCACCCATACACGTACAGTGATGATGACCCACCTGCCCACCCATACACGTACAGTGATGATGACCCACACGCCCTCCCATAGACGTACAGTGTTACTGACCCACCCAACAGGTACAATGATGATGACCCTACCAGCCACCCAACACGTACATGGTAATGACCCTCCTACCCACCCAACACGTAGTATGGTAATGACCCTCCCACCCACCCAACACGTACTATGGTAATGATGTTGAACCACCCACCCAAACACACACAGGGGTATTGACCCACCCGCCCGAGCATACACGTAAAGTGGTATTGACCCACCCACCCACCCATACACGTATAATGGTATTACAAGAGGATTACAAGAATTGTTCAGTCTATTTGCCTATCGATGGGAAATTTCGAGAATACGTCAATAATTTTTAAAAGAACGAGAGCTGCAGCTGGAACTATCTACGACAGATATTCCCAACGTACTTTCAAAGTTCAGTTGCGAACAGTTTGATCCTGAAAATGTCAATTAAGGGGGAACTCTACCTTTGAAAGATATTACTATATTTTTGAAAACAAATTATTAATTCCTTTATCATATGTATTTAGGAGGTATTTTCTTTTTTTTTTTTTTTTTTTTTTTTTTTTTTGTATTTTCACCCCTTATTTTATGTTCATATATAACGTTTTCTTAAGACAACTGGAACTTAAATACTAAACTAGATATCAAGGTCCTTTTTTTATTTTTTTGAAGGTAACATATGTGAGTACAACTTATAGGAAGGGATTTCTTATAAGCATTCGTATTTTGAAATGATGAATCGTTTTAAATTTATATTCTTAAAATTTAAAAAAAAAATTTTTTTGTAAAAAATTTAAATTTTTTGTATGTCATATTTTCATAAACCCATACAACAGGTTGTAGAGCATCGTATTCGCTACAAAACAAAAAGGTAGCTACGACTGTCCCGTACTTGAAAATAAGGTAAAATTAAACTTTCGGAAAACGTGAAAAACTAAAACATGTTATTTTACTTATAAAATTCAACTGTACTATGCAAGTAGTTATTATCAAATAAATATAACTTGTAATATTAAAGTTGTTTGTATTAATGTATTGTTGCCAATGCTAGGCAACAATATAACACATGTGCAGTTCATTATAATATATGTTGTTATAGTGATAAGTACTATATGAAATGATAGTGTGCTCCTAAAGACGAAACAGGAAGGTAAGCAAGCTTTCCGTAATACATTTATAAAAAATATTTATAAAGACTTTTTCATGAATAATATTATATGGAAATGTTATTTAATAATAAACTTAAATAAAAATAAAATATATTTTTTCATATTTTCGCCATTTTTGGGTGGAGTACCCCCTGTCATATTACATTTTTTACTAGCCTTACACTATCATATATAGAAAAGATGTAAACACCAAGAGATTATTATTCTCGTTGTTTGTGTCTACAAGTTTAAAGACAATCTAATAAACGTTTCTAAGCCCAGTTCTTTTAACACCTACACTTTTGAAAGTTTGTTTGCGATCTTGTCTTGTAACTATAAAGTTAACCATAACTATAGGGTGCAATCAAAGAAATAGGTTATTTCCACTGAAGCTAAGTTGTAGGTATTTGGTAGAAGCATAGCCACTGATTGTGATTCTCCTAACCTATGTTACCAACAAGAATTGATATTAGTTAGTCCTTAATGGGAATAACTAACCCAAGCATTCAGGAAAAATTGCTTAAAAACACTATGAATCATTAACTGAGGGTATAGAATTAGAAGAAAACCTGTCATGCATTCAAAGTTCCTCACAGAATTTACAGAAATCCGACAGTGAAATAGAACGAGAATGCAATGTACTTTGCGCAGGTCATTGTTTTGTACGTGGTTGAAGTAATCATTTAAATAACATTGCAGGATAAAAAGTCCCATCCTCGTCACCAGTTAATATGTATTGCAAAAAGGATCAACAAACACACCAAAACATAAAACTTTGATTACAAAATTGTTCAATGGAAAGAACATAAGAATCAACAAATAATTTAAACAGCTGTTCATATAAAAACATATGATATTTGACAATGATTAAAATGTCCTACTAGACTATACGTTAGTTGAGCAAATTGTTTCTCTAGTCTTGAGCTTCTTGACCACTATAAGTTGTCTCTTAGTTACTTTCAGAAGATCTCTGAGTACACCCACAACTATCTTGAGACCGCCCAAATACTTGGGCTTTGGATAGCGTTTACCAATCAAAACTTGGTTTCCTGGCTTATAATGATTCTTATCTCTCGTGTACTTGTGGAAAGCCCTCTCTAATCGGTCTTGAGTATTTCCAGAACTGTTCGTAAATGCTACACTTTTGTTATTTGAGGGTGGGATAACCCTCAAATGCTATCGCCATCACCAATATCGTCTTGTTTCTTGAGTCGTTTTTGAGCCCAGCAAGAATCTGGTATTTATTCTCTGTACATCCACCGAATGTACAAATTGTCCACAAAATCTCTTTCGCCAATAGTCTAGCATTTAGAGCATTTTCCCTGTGTCAGTAATTTTATTTTTTATTCAGGCTCAATTTCCAAGGTTAAGGGCTGAAGTTGAAATCAGAGTATGTCGTACCCTTTTACACGAGTGTCTTAGATTTCTTCTATGGGGTAATCATGCACCATCAATGCCTGAGCTCTCAACTAGGGGTTTGTCATCAGGAAAGAAAATATAGTTTTTTCTGTAACCTTCAAAAAGCATATAGCCTTGCATGAACAGTTACGGGGGCTTAAGATAGAGTGACATGCCTGGAGAAAATTATTAACCTGTCAAATTTCAGCTGTAAAATGAGTCGCAGTTTCCTCTAGACTCAAATTGCTAATTATGTTTTAGAGCCTATAAGTAATTTAGTTAAACTTTCGCTACAGAAAGCTTTGTTTTGTGCGTAAATTTTTTTACGTCTTTCAGAAAGCATGCATTAACCTTCAGTACAAACAACTATGGCTACCGAAAGGTGTCTATATAGTGATTTTTTTCAATTAGTATGAACGATTTATAGAATATTAAGACTGTTTCAATTTGAAATATAATTTAACAAAAACTTGTTATAAACTATACTTTGTTAAAAATATAAAAAGAAATATTTACAAACATTATCGAAATCATCTCTATCTAGTATTGTTATGATACAATCTTAAATGCTGACTTTATGCTGATAAAGTCAGTATGACTTATTTGCTGAGCACGACAGTATGACTTAAATGCTGATAAGGCAGTAACGCTGACGTTACCAGATCACCGCTCCCGACTTAGCAAAAATGTACAGTCAATATTAAGTCGAAAGCAAGGTGATTTATCACCAGCTCACTTAATTCCAGGCTAACTATTGGTGTTTGGTTCAGCAAATAAAGCTACTTGATACGACAATGATTTGTCGTAGAAAGTATGTCACTCGTGTATAGAACGTAAGTCTATAATGTACAACAAAATAGCCTGAAACAATGTAGCCATTTTTAACTAACGGAAACATAACGTTATCTTGGTAATTGCTTTCTGAATATGTTGAGGAAACACCTGAATAATCGCTGATGCTGGTTGTTATCTTGATAATCAGCTAAATTAGCCCACGAACTGTATATTTTCGTTTTACAAAACATGTGAGGGTGGGACAACACAAATATATTACTATGAGCACAAAATACACAAATGTACTAAAATACAATTACATAAGGCACAAATATATTACAATATAAGCACAACATGGACAAATATACCACAATATAAGTACAAAAGGCACAAATCTACCACAATATAAGTACATAAGGCACAAATATATTAAAATATAATCACAACATGGACAAATATACCACAATATAAGTAAAAAATGCACAAATATAGTACAATATAAGTAAAAAATGGACAAATATACCACAATACATGAACAAAATGGACAAATATAGGCCTACTACATTACAAGTACAAAAGGCAGAAATATATTACAATATAAGCGCAAAATGCCTAAATATACAACAACATTAGTACAAATTGTAGTATATTTTTTCTTTGAGTATCACTCTGGTCTGAGGAAGGTAAACGTTGTGCATTTGGTGCTTATATTACACACACACACACACACACACACACACACACACACACACACACACACACACACACACACACACACACACACACACACACACACACACACACACACACACACACACACACACACACACACACACACACACACACACACACACACACACACACACACACACACACACACACACACACACACACACACACACACACACACACACACACACACACACACACACCCACGCACGCACGCACGCACGCACGCACGCACGCACGCACGCACGCACGCACGCACGCACGCACGCACGCACGCACGCACGCACGCACGCACGCACGCACGCACACACGCTCGCACACGCACGCGCGCGCACGCGCACACCCGCACACACGCACACACGCACGCACGCACGCGCTCACGCACACACGCGGGCACGCACGCGCACGCGCACGCGCACACACACGCACACGCACACGCACACTCACGCACGCGCACACGCACGCGCACTCGCACACGCGCACGCACACGCACGCACACGCGCGCGCACTCACTCGCACGCATACGCGCGCACGCGCACGCAAGCGCACGCACACGCACGCACACGCACGCACGCACGCACGCACGCGCACACACGCACACGCGCGCACACGCGCGCGCGCACGCGCACACCCGCACACACGCACACACGCACAC